>JAJEJH010000073.1:24290-579235 GCA_026122585.1 Anacardium occidentale | reverse complement strand
AAATCATATTAAAATAATAATATAAATTTAAAAAATTAATAAAAAAATTAATAAACAATTTAAAAAATAAAATAAAAAATTAAAAGGCAGCTATTGCCACCGACAGCGACGATAGCGGTAGTAGTCGATATATATCTTATCAGGTGACTGGAAACGGTCATCTTATTCTATTGACGATAAAAATCTAGTCACTTCTAGTAGAGATGACCAGATCTAGTCCCTTCTGCCATTGGAAAATGTTGAAAATGGTTGGTGTCAAACATTTCGATCGTTTCCAATTTTCTCTAATGGTTGAGGGAATTAGATCTGATCTCTTCTGTTTGATTTTTAACGACCAAATCTAGTCATCTCTGTCAATATGATAGCAAGATTCGATAGTTAATAGAATCATGTAGCTTTTTCGGACAATTTAGTGAGGTTTATGTTAGTCATTGCCGTTAACGACGGTGACTACTTTTTAATTAATTATTTTATTTTATATATTTTTATTAAATTTTTATTTTTATTTATTTTAAATTGGTTTTTAATAATATTTATATTAAATTTTATTTTAATATTAATGTTATTAAATTTTATAAAAAGATATTTTAGTCATTTCACATAAAAGATAGGTATTTGACTTTCAAAACTTTTACAGATAATAATATGTTGTTAAGCGAAACCTTGGGTGGCAATATGTTGTTTGTCCTAATTTTAATGCGCTTTGCTAGTTTGAAGTCAATGTGAACGCGTGGCACCTAAGGTCAAAAAGTCAAGCAACAGAACGTCTTCTACCTGTCAGTACTTCATTGGGTGTTTGCTGGTTTCTTTCATCAGTCAACATGTCAAAAGCCTATGAGCTGGGAACAACGTGGACATTAATTCGGCCTCCTCGGTTAAGCATGGTTGAGCGCGTGAGAATCCTTTCCCTGTGTGATTTCCATGAAGCTTTTAATGAAGAAAATTACTGAGAGATTGTGAAATGTGTCTTTTAATAGGGTGAAGAGGCGTGACTCCGCGCGTGGGACAGTATAAAACGCAGACCAGATGCTCAGCGTGTGGACGTCCGTTATCACGCCGTGAGAACAACGCTCTTATCTATTTTTCCTTCGTGAAAATTCCGTCAACTTCCTCTGGCTATAAATACTCCCTCTAGACCGCTGCAGTTTCAAACCCAGCCGAAACATTCGAATTTCAAATCAAGGTTTCTTCTTCACCAAGCTTCTCAGGTAATTTGCAAAAATCAAATTAAATAATACTGTTTAGTTTCGGTTTGATTGTAAATTCATTTCTTCTGCTTTTTCTGTTCTGAAGCTGCTTGCGGAATTCCTTTATATGAGAAATTGATTAAGCGTTTTACTGGAAGTTTTTGGCTTGGAGGAGTGTGATATATTATATATTGCATGTTTTTAAATTTTTTTTTTCTATGTTTTGAAATCTATGTTGATGTTGTAGCTGGACCTTTACATTCTTGAGAATTTCTGAGAGATTTTCACTGTTATGTTGAGGATGACTAGGTTCTAATTATACTTAATAAATATTAATTAATTCGAATTCTGGAACTTTTTATTGTTTACGAAAAAATTTTTAATTGGTCTGTGATAGAAAATAAGTGCTGATTTGAAATAGTTGAAAATTACCTTTTACTGTGTTAGTATGGATTGCCGTGTCTGTCAAGAGATGATGAATTGGTTGTTTAGAGTAACGAAGGGGGTATTTTTTTTTTTTTTTTAGGTATTTTAAACTTTGCTATATATTAGAATACTGGGTGATGCCTACTTTTTTTGTTATGTTTATGGGTTCAAACTTGTTCTTGGATTTCAATATGCAGTGTAGCTGGTGCGTAGAGAGTTATATTGAAAAATGTAATTGCAGTTGCATCTCCTTGGAAGGTGAATATGAGGAAGTTAAATATTGGTATGATTGTTGTTACAGGTTGATTTTTGAAAGTGCTTGAGTTTAGGTTTCTATTTTAGGAATTATAAAGCTGATTATAGCTTTTGACGAGGAAGGGTGTGGTTGAGCAGTTCTCCACTAGGAATAATTATTTCTTTCTGGGTTACATATCATTGAGAAGAGCTGATGATAAAAGTGTAGCATGGATTTATACCAGCTTTTTGGTTTCGGTGGTTCTAATGGAGGATTATCATGCTCATCTTCTCATCCTACTGTCCCTTCAGTAGAAAATAAATTGATTGGCTCTATAAAATTTGACATCAGAAACTCACCTAACTCGCCTTTTTCAAGTCAGTTTGAGTGCGATGCTACAACTACTTTGAGTGACAGCCAGGAGCTCCACAGCTCCCCACAGGATCTTTCTGGGCTCAGCCCTTCCTGTAATTCTTCACTGGAATCCAGCAGTTATTATTATCAGTTAAGCCCTTCCATAGACAGCGTAGCCCTGTATCCTGGTGGGACTTCATATGTAGTAGAGAATGCAAATTGTAGCCAGAAGATAGAATACTTTCTGCAGGAATTAGAGACTAAACTGATGGCACCTGATGGAGACAAAGAAGTAACAACCCCAAATGCTTCTTATGGGGAGAGTGGTAGTCTGCATGCATCTGGCCATCATAGATCTAGAGCTTCTTGGAGCCAGGACCATCAAAGGCCGATTCAGCCTCAGCCATCTGTTATTTCTAGTTATAAGCAGTCTGGTGAAGGTACTCCAATAGAAAATCTCTGTAACCCAATGCTAGGATCACCATTGGAGGGTTTTCCTTCTGGCAATCTAAAGCAGTTATTGATTGCATGCGCTGAAGCTCTCTCTGAAAACAACATCAGTGATTTTGATAAGTTGATTGCAAAGACTAGAGGTTATGTATCTATCAATGGAGAACCAATTCAGCGTCTTGGTGCTTACATGGTAGAAGGGCTAGTAGCAAGGAAGGAAAAATCAGGGTCTAGCATATACCACTCTCTTCATTGCAGGGAGCCTGATAGCAAGGACTTACTTTCTTATTTGCACATCCTATACGACATCTGCCCCTACTTGAAGTTTGGTTACATGGCAGCAAATGGGGCAATAGCTGAAGCATGCAAAAATGAGGATCGCATACATATTGTAGATTTCCGGATTGCTCAGGGAACACAGTGGATGACACTCTTGCAAGCGCTTGCAGCTAAACCTTCTGGGCCCCCTCATGTGCGGATCACAGGAATTGATGATCCTGTTTCAAAATATGCCCGCGGTAATGGATTGGAGGCAGTTGGTAAACATTTGGCTGCAATCTCTCAGAAATTCAATATCCCTGTTGAGTTTCATCCTATATCTGTTTTTGCTCCTCAAGTGACCCTGGAAATGCTTGATGTCAGGCCGGGGGAAGCTCTCGCTGTCAACTTCCCTCTGCAGCTCCACCACACCCCAGATGAAAGCATTGATGTGAACAACCCAAGGGATGGGCTTTTGAGGAAGATAAAGTCCCTTAATCCGAAAGTGGTCACCTTGGTGGAGCAAGAATCGAACACAAACACTGCTGCTTTCCTTCCTAGGTTCATTGAAGCACTAAACTATTACTTGGCAATGTTTGAGTCAATTGATACGACCATGCCAAGGGACCAAAAGCAGCGAATCAATGTCGAACAACATTGTTTGGCCAGGGATATCGTGAATGTTATTGCTTGTGAGGGTATGGAGAGGGTGGAGCGACACGAACTCTTTGGCAAATGGAAGTCTAGGTTTACAATGGCAGGATTCCGGCAGTGCCCGTTAAGCCTGTATGTCAACTCTGTGATTAAGGGCTTGTTGAGGTGTTACTCAGAGCATTATAAGCTGGTGGAGACTGATGGAGCTTTGTTGTTGGGGTGGAAAGACAGGGCTTTGATCTCGGCATCTGCTTGGCGCTAAGTGTTGCTTTGGTGTAAAATATTCAATGGCTGGCATTTGGTGGGTTGTATTTCGGTAGCATTAGGCCTATACCGTTGTTCTTTTATAGAAATAATTCTTTGTTACAATTTTGATTATAAAAATGTTGTTTTGATTTACGATTCATGTGCCTAGTACAGTTTAAACATCCGTTTTGTAGTTGGCCAAATAAAACATTTTTGCATCTTACGTCCATATTCATGGACTACTCAATTTTGGAGCCATTTCAAGGGCCAAATGACTTATTTCCGCCTAAAGTTTTTCTAAACGGGAATTTTTCATTTAAAAATTAAATATTTATTCATTAATTGAATTTTTTTTAATTTTATGAGTTTTTTAATGAAATGATTAAAATACATTTCAATAAAAATAAATAAATAAAATTATTATTAAAATAAATTTTGATATAAAATAATATTAATATTATAATAATAATAAATTTAAATAATAAAATAAAATTTTAAAAAATAGCTATCATTATCGTTGGTGGTGGTCGTCATTAATTTAATTAGGCGATTGGAAACGGTCACCTAGTCTTATTGACAGCCAGATTTAGTTAAAACAAATTAACCATACCAATTTTGAATTTAGTCCAAATAACCATGAAAATTTTTTGGACGAAATTGCCCACACATAAATAACTTTTCAAATACAAATTAGAATTCGGATAAACCACTTGAATCCAAAAAAAACACTTGAAAATCTGCATGAAATGACCCAACCTGACTTGATTTATGCACAACCCAAATAATTTTTGTGACGATTTTTGACAAATTCTGATACCAAGAATGGAAAACAAGGTAACTAAATTAATTCTTAAGCAATTATCTTTTATTTGGTGTGTAGTTTGATAAGATTTGATGTAAGTATTGGCCAAAAAAAAGCCAAAGTCAAATGGTTTTCGGCCACGAATTTTGATTTTTTGACCAAAAAAATCATTTGTTTTCAGCCTAATTTTTTGGTAGAAGCATTATACAATTGTTTATGAATGTGATGTTGTGATATTTGTAAACGAAAAACTGGAAAAATGCCACCCAAAAATTGCTTTGTGCGATTCACACAACCTGGCTAAAATTTTTTTGGCAAGTTTTAACTGTTTTTCCAACATTTTTTGTTGCACAAGCAATGTAGGAAGTAATATTAGCAATTTAGTGTGCTTTTGGTGCCAGAAATAGATGATTTTGTTGTCTAAAACAGTGTTTTATTGCGTCATTGGACCGTTTCATGCAGTTTGTGGGTTGTACGAAGCGGTTCAGGCGGTGGACAGTTTGCAATTTTTTAAAGTTGTTGGGTGTGTGTGTGTGACCTGATTTGGGAGGGGTTTGCAACTTTTTAAAATTGATGGGTGTGTGATTACACGATTTGGAAGAAGTTTGTAACTTCTTTAAATTATAGGGTATGTGGGTCACGTGAGAAAGCTTTGGTTAGTTTAAAAAAGTTTGGAGGTATTATTTATTGTAAATAACTATAGGTTTTTTTTTTTTCCCCCTGATATTCCCACTTTGAGGGGTATAATAATATTTTATGTATTAAAAGTTGTATCGATATTTTACATATTAAAGGTTTTTTTGATATATTTAACTTTAGGGGTTTTTTTGATAAATTTTCTTATATAGATTTTTTAATGCGTTGTTTCATATTTTCAGTCTGTTCTACCAATAAAACTTTTGATATGATATTTTTAGTCTGTTTTTGATATTTTTTTGAATTAAAGATTCGAATAAAACGTTTATTTTCATATTTTTAATTTGTTTTTTGTGGATCTCACTTTAGAGTATTTTGATGTGTGATTTTTGAATTTTGAATTTATTTTTTTGAATAATTCATATATTATAATAATAAAATATTATTATATTTATTAATATTTAATTTGTTTGTTATGATTTTATGTAGAATAAAAGATAAAAAAATAATATTGAGTATAAGAGATTTCCGATTGAATGTCATTTGAAGGCACCGGTCACTTTTAGATGCTCCAAAGATGAAATGTTGAATATTAGTGTATCATGACAATAAGTCAGTTGAATTTGTTTGAGTCAATATGCTTCGAACATTTGTTGAAGTTATCTGATACTAAATTTATATATATTTTATTCGAACGAATAGAAAAAATAGACTAAAAATATTATAACAAATGTTTTATTCGAAAAATAGATTAAGAATATTAAAACAATACATTAAAAAAGAAAACCCTCAACTAAAAATTATCAAAAATAACCCCAAAACTTGAAAATAATAAAAATGTAAAATATTGATATAACCTTTATTTTTATATAATATCATCATACCCCCTAAAGTGAAAACCCTCTTTTGGTGTAGAGAAATGGTTTATGCATAAAATGTGAAGAGTTCAAATACAATTAAAACAGTTAAGGGCAAATTGGGTATAAAAAAAATATTACAATTGATGAAATTAAAAACATGATTATTTGGGCTTAATCTTAATATGATATAATTAAGTTTCTTGATACCTAATTAATTTTGGTTAATTATTTTATTTTTTTCTTTTTAAAAATATACGTTTTACCCTCTCTGTCTTTATATGTATAAAAAATTATATCTAAATATTATGATAAAATTGTATTTGAGATATAAATGTAAATGTTTTTAACTTGTAAAGATAAATAAATAATTTTATTATTTTAGAAATTATTATATTCATCTATATATTTTAAAAATATATTATAATCTTAATATTTTTTGATAAAATATTTATGTCCTCAACTTATTGTGTTTATTTGATATAATTAAATTTTAAAACTATTATAAAACATATTAAAAATTTTAAAAATTTTTCAAAAAAGACTCTCAAACTTTTTTTCAAAAATTTCAAAATCTATTACAATTTAAAAATTATAGTTAAATTCAAATATATATAATTATTTATCATAAAACTTTTATTTATATATAGTAATGATTTTTTTATATATTATTTTTTATTTCTCACTAATATAAATTAAAAGTAAAATATTTAATAAAATTTATAAAATATATTTTAATTTATATTTATTTTGTAAATAATTGTAAAATATATAACATAAAATTTAATAAATAGATAAAAAATTGAATTTTTTCAAATTTAATGAATGAAATTTGGTAATTTCAACCAACATTAAATGGGAATATTTTTTTAGCATTTTTAAAATAATAAATAATTAAAATTTTTTACAAAGGGACATATATTATAACATAACAGGATATACCATACAAAATAAAAAATTAGATTTTAGTATGAGTGAGATCCCAAATTTTATATTTTTTAATAATAAATAAATACATGATAATTCATTTTTTTTTTTATCACATGCAAAAGCAAGCAATGGTCCACGGGATTTAAAGAACATTCCCCACGCCCTAACAATAAAAAGAGCAGACAATCCAACGGTAATTATCTTTCCACGTTTCACAATCTTGACGAGACATGGACATAACCATATTACCATAATACCCTCGGTTAAAATTATATGATCCCTGCCTGCTTCACAACATTTGACTTCATCACAATAACCATGACAGCCACCTCAGCTCCAGATTCCAGCGCCGCCTCCGCCCTCCGGCGACCCCTATTGCCTCTGCCGGAAAAGGCGGTGAAAGAGAAGCTTCGCATAGATGACATGTTGAAAAAGTACTGCGGTGAGTTCGGGCCATGGCAGTTACGTCATTTCGTGCTGACGAGCTTCGCCTGGGCGCTGGAGGCGTTTCACACAATGGTCATGATCTTCGCCGACCGGGAACCCGAGTGGAAGTGTCTGGAACAGGACTGTGACGCCACGTTGGCGGCGGCGACCAGCGTTTGTGGGCTGCAACCGGGTTCGTGGACATGGAGTGGTGGTGAAGCGAGCTCCACGGTGGCCGAGTGGTCGCTTATTTGTGAAGAGAAATACAAAGTAGGGCTCGTTCAGGCATTGTTTTTTTGTGGCTGCATGATAGGTAAGCCTATTTTTAAATATAGAGAAAAATCATTTTCTGGGTAGGATAAGTACTAGAGTTCTGGGTCATTCATTTGATCGATTCCAAAAACTCCATCTGTTTTCGGGATTCTCTTTTTTTTATTCACGGACTAAATTCACGGACTAAAAGACACCGCAACTCTGTCCCTTCTGGGCGGCCGTGCCCGGCCCTTTGGAAATTTATGACCCTAGAATCCGCCTACCCTATGGATAGGCTTTGATTTGGATAATTTTAATGGGAAGGGAGACAACAGAGGCTGAATGATAATTCAGTTTAGGATAGTATGAATATAACTTGGTTGGCTCAGGTTTGCCACTTGCTCTCCAGAACTAGGAATATTCTATACGGAGTCCACATGATTTCATTGCTTATCTTCTTTTATAGACTTCCCGTGCTTAATAATTTGCAGATTTTGCTCGTTTTTCTCTCTTGGCAACCAAGGACTAAAGGGTCGGGCTCACATGAAGAGCAATCAAACTCATTTTCAAATGAAAATCTCTTATTTAGAACTGAACTTTCCGCCACAATTTTCTACTTTTTAGTCGAATTTTCAGCTTTATGATGTCGTTCTTCACGCCTTTTAACACCTGTCTTTCACTTTCATCATAAGAAAGAAGAGAATATGGTTCTTTTCACATGGCCACCTCAACAGTTTGTAAAAGTTTTGTGATGTGTTTTCAGGTGCAGGAGTATTTGGCCATCTGTCGGACTCAAAACTGGGAAGAAAAGGTTCTTTAACAATAGTTTGTATCTTGAATGTTATCTTTGGTTGCTTAACAGCATGGTCGCCAAACTACTTTTTCTATCTCCTACTTCGTCTACTTACTGGCTTCAGCACTGGAGGGGTTGGCCTTTGTGCCTTTGTTCTGGCCACCGAACCAGTTGGCCCAACAAAACGTGGCGTTGCTGGCATGTCTACATTCTACTTCTTCTCATCAGGAATAGCCTTACTCTCAGGGACAGCTTATATTTTTCCTTCCTGGCGTGCTCTCTACATTGCTTCTTCAATCCCTTCCATTTTGTTCCTTGTCATGGTTCTCCCTTTCCTCCATGAATCGCCCAGATGGTACCTTGTTCGCGGCAAAATGAATGAAGCCTTGGATCTCATGCGCATCATTGCTCAGTCTAATAGACGCCATCTGCCTGACGGTGTTGTCCTTGCACTAGATGATGAAGAAGAAGATGCTTCCAACAAGCAGCAAGATCACAAGGAAGAATTGGCAACGAAAGAAGCAATAACAGGGTCTGTCATAGATGTAATCAAGTCACCAATGACACGACTTCGCTTGTTCTTAGCAGTAGCCATTAATTTCCTCTGTTCAGTTGTGTATTACGGCCTCAGCTTAAACGTTGTCAACCTCAAAACAAACCTTTACCTCACTGTCCTCGTCAACGCACTGGCAGAGATGCCAGCCTACACCATTACAGCTCTTCTGTTAGATAAATTCGGAAGGAAGCCATTGGCAATAGGCACATTATGGTTCAGTGGGCTATTTTGCTTACTGGGGAGCTTGGTGAAAAACGATGGGATATGGAAAGTGGTGAGGATGGTTTGCGGAATTCTGGGAATATTTGGGATGGCGGGTACTTACAACTTGCTGTTTATATACACAGTAGAGCTGTTTCCTACAGTAGTCAGAAATGCCGCTCTTGGTTGTGCAACACAGGCGGCGCAACTGGGAGCCATATTGGCACCGATTGTGGTGGTCTTGGGTGGTGCCCTGCCTTTTGCGGTGTTTTCAGTATGTGGTATTGCAGGAGGAATCTTCGCAATTTATCTTCCTGAGACACTCAATAAGCCTCTGTATGACACAATGGCCGGCATGGAGGAAGGAGAAGCAGAAGCTGCTTAAGGACAGAGGTGATGAAAATGTTTCAAATTTGTTAATTTTCCCCTCATTTTCTTGTTTTTCTTGTCCTTCAACTTCAATCTCAGATGTTGAGGTTTAGCAAAAAGCCAGTTTGGCTTCCAAAGTCAGTTCGATAAAACTAGACCCAAGTGAGTTGAGCTCAAATGGGAATCAAAATCACACACAAAACTTCCTCTATACACTGTAATTTATAGGAAAAGAAAGCATTTACATCTAAATCCAATCAAAAAATGAATGGAGTTGCAGAGAAGGTCGGAATAATGTATGGCGCTGAGATTTGGCTGCAAATATACACAACAAATACCCAAAAAACTATTAATTAAACTTGTTAAACGCAATAAATCATATGAAACGGCATCGTTTTAACTTCTTTATCCGACGAAAGCATTGAAAATTAAAAAGTTACCTGAAATCCCGACTACCGCTCCAAACGCGAGCTTTGTCTCGCTGCGATTCGCCGTTCTTTCTTTTAAAGCTTCTCTCTCTTTCACTTTTCGTCCTGTCCATCACAATATCTTCAGAAATCGCAGACAACGACGGCCTCCACTCCTCCGGCCTAGCACCGCCGCTATCGCTAGACCGCCCCCGTCGAGTACGGCGGTAACTCCGGCGCATCATCGAGCTAGTTTCCTCCACGCTCGGCTCCTGCCGCTCCGCCTCGGGAGATCCACAACAAGACACTAGCTCCAAGAAGTACTTCATGTGCGCAATTGCCACACGTGGTAGAAAAAAGAAGGAGACAACTGAGCGTAGAATTTTTTTTTTTTTTTAATTACAAAAAAAAAAAAAGTGAGCGTAGAAGCCTCTCAGTTCTCCCTTCCTGCACGGTACGTTGCTGTTCTTATGACTGTTACATAATAATGATAATAATAATAATAATAATCCTTTAGCCGGCACTGTAATTAATAACTATATATAGTAAACAGAAATTTTAATTATTATGATTATATTCACCAGATTTATGTCAAATCCAATTAATTTAACAATAAATTCGATCTTCAATTTAAAGAGTCCAAAACGAACTCATAATAAAAAGTTATAATGACAAACAAAATATTTAAAGTTAAGATCAACTTAAAAAATATATAAATATATAATAATTATTTTAATAAAAAAAAATTAGTTCATATAACATTAAATCATGATTCGATAAATTCAGATTCTCCTTAAATAAAGATAGTTTGTATGTATTTGAATTTTAATCAATAAAAACATCATTTTATGATGAACTTGAAACTTTTGGACTTTATGCATAGACCTTAGGAGTTGAGAATCCTGCAAATACAAATTTATTCCCACCGCCAGATTATTTCTACAAAGATGTTACTCATCTTGACACATCCATGGTGTTAAAGAAAAGGCCAAAGGATTTATTCCCACCCATAGTTTGAGGTGGGGGTAGTCTTTCACCTGTCAGGTTTCAAAATTTCAATCTCCCATCGTTAGAGTTATTTTTTATTTTTTTATAATAAAATTATTAAAATAATTTTTTAAAAAATAAAAATATATAATAAAATTATAAAATAATTTTTAAATATAAATAATTTTTAAAAATATTTAAAAAATTTAAAAAAATTAAAAAATAAAATAATCACCATTGTCGATGGCTGTATTAACAGAGTCATGTGGCCGAGCCTTCTCGTTCGGTGGAGGTGACTAAATCTGGCCACTGACTGCCTCTACCAGAAAAAAAGGCTGGAAACGGCCGATGAGACCAATGTCAACCGTTTTCGATTGCTCCACCGAACAGGATGGCCAACCCCGATCACCGGGCTCGGTTTGCGATTGCCACCGTCGCTGACACCGGTGGCAATGGTTAGTTTACTTTTTAAAATTTTTTAAAAATTTTATATTTACATAAATTTATTTTATAAAATTTTAATCTTAAAATGATAAAATTATCTTTAAATAGTTATTGTTTATTATTATATTTAATATAAAATTTGGTCTAAAGGTGGGAGACTTGAATTTTAAAACCTGATGGGTGGTAAACTGTCTCCGCCTCAAACTATTAGTGGGAATAAGTCCTCCGGCCTGAAGAAAACAACCAATCAAACACCATAAGAGTCTGCTGAAAACGCATACCCAATTAGTTTTTTGCCGTCATCTAGCTGCAAGCATTGGAGCGAAATATCCGGGGTTGAGTTACTTTCAGAGATAGAAGACACGTTGAGTTGCGTCCATGGCAGGTCAGCTGGTGAGCAGAAATTGACATATTCAGAGATTTTGGTGGTTCCAGGGCCGCCCGGAAAGAAATGAGGTCGCTAGAATTCATCTGGACAGGTTGTGGCGTGGAGGAAACTGCAGCTGAAAAGCAATCACATCTTGATGGTAATGCTGAAGAAGAAATTGATTTTCAACAGATTTACAAAAGGGGAACGTTAAGGATGCCTTTCAGTTCCTTAGCAGGATTTAGCATTATTTGACTACTTCGGAATATGACTAGTGGTTGAAAGGTCTGGGTTATCCATTTTCGTGGAAGATTAACCGAACCAATGGCATCCTAAAGGCTTCGAACTATCTTGGTTTTTTTCATCTAAATTTAAGGGATCAGTTTGTTTGTTACCACAGAAGTGACCAAACTTTTCGATTTTCTTATTAAAGAGATCGAGCTTTTTTTTTTTTTTTTTTATCAACCCTCTATATCTTGTAGATTTGATAGTGGAAAGCTAGCCACCAAGAAGTTTTAAACCTATGCTCTCTTACTTGTTTGGGTGCACTCACTTTTGCCATTCAAGCTACCTTTAGAGGGACTGATGCAATGCATATTGTATTGAGCTTCAATTCTTACATAGGAAAGAAAATGATGTGCAGGGTAAATGGTTTTCCTTGCTTGAAATTTTACAACTTGATTGGGACCAATTAGAGGAGTAGGGAAGTAGATGAGGGTGAACTCCAGTGACCAGATTGAGGATGATGACACCAACACACACAACACACAAGCTACTTGGGCCCAACATTCATATCAAATTCTTTCCCCATTTATCAAAAAGCATCACCCTCTTTGTTTTTTCCTGCCTTTAGATAGGCATAAGAGAAACAGTTTCATCTAAATGAAGATCTAAATAATCCTTATGCAAACTTATCCATTATGCACCGCTACTTTTCACTTCACTGTAGTGAGAACAAGCTACAATTTGATAAAATTACAAAAAAAATGATAACATAATCAAGACTGTCTTGTACATGATAATGCAAACATGGAATGGATCAGTTCAAATCAATATGTTTCTGGGTTCAGATACTGGTTTCAGGTTGATGGAAGACTGATAAGTTTCTCCAAACAGAAAATAGAGGATAATTCATAAATAATACTCACTGATGAAGGACAGTATGAAGGATGACCAGCTTGTTTTGTGATCGTATGAGTCATTGGCGGCCGTATGGGGAAGACGTGTTCTGGCCATATTGAGAAGACATATTCTCCGATGGAGGTGTTAATGGCGATCTGGGTCTTGCGTACTCTGCAAATATAACCCACCCATCCAGAAACTGCAAAAGACAAATAGAGAAATCAGTTTCCAAAAAGGTTTGTAATTAAAAAGAAAAGAAAAAAGAACTTCAACATCAACTATGAGGTATCAACCATAGTATTGTTAATTTTTTTCCGAAGAAACTAACAATAATATTGAAATTAGAAAACTAGGAACAGTATTATCAAAATTAGAAAACTTCAGTAAAAAAGGTCAAAAAAAATGTAAAGTATTTTACAAGAATCCATCAAGCCTGTACAAGATTAAACAACATTATTATGTTTGCTTGAATAAGCACCACACTGAACGTCCATCGGAACAAAACCTTAAATGAAATTTCAAATTTTCAGTTAGAAAGGCTCCATCCAAATATTCGTAAGTGGCAAGGAATAGGAAGACAATGAAATGGTTACCATAAAATTAATTACTTTTCTCCCCTTTACAGCATAAGGGTACAGGGTTTGAAAACAATGTTTTGCAAGACAATTGAAAAATCTATGAGCCAACTCTCTGCTTTGATACCTTGAGTCTCAGGCACTTTTGGATGCACATTTTCATTTCCCACAATTACCAAGTGCCCAGGCAATAATATTTTTCTTTTGGGTGAATTGAAAGACAGATACCTGAAATTTGTTTGAGAATAAGAATCTGTTTGATCTAACTTATGAAAATTAGTTTATGAGCAACTAGTGTCTATAAGCTAAATTGAATTTATAAGTATTTGAAATTTTAAGCAGTTACATGTTTGGTTAAAGTACTTGATGAACAATTAATGTGTTTGGTAAAATATGACTTCTAAGTATATTTTATTATTAAAATGATTAAAAAGGGTATTAAAATTAACTTAATTTTTCATTATAATATTTTACAATACAATTAATATAGGCAAATATTTTATTAAAAGCCTATACAAATAATTTTTAGATTCATTAAAATTAATATAAATAATCTATTGAAATTAATGTAGAAAAGAAAAAAAAAAAAGATTATATGATGAAATTTTAAAATAAAAAAGGGGTAATGTGTTAATATATTTGGTCAAAGTAATTTATAAGCAGAGTGCTTAGCTTTTTTTTTGGCTTATAATCTCAGCTTATAAGCTGAAAAAATATCATAAACAGATAAGTCAGTTTAATTTAAGAGTTTATAAGCTAGCAGTAAAAACAAACACCCCCCGAGTAATAAGAACTTTCACGAATCAATGGTTGACTGAAGAAGTGCTAGCCTCTCAATTAGGCAAGGTCTGCCAAAAACCTTATAACTACCTTTTTTATTCTTCTCATTTCCTAAAATCCTATCCTAATCATATTCTTCAACATTCAAATATCAATTATTAATTACTATCTTAATAAATATTATCCTAATAATCATTAATATCTAAATCAATTATAATTCTTCTTTAAATAACCGGCTTGTTCTCAGGGTGGAAAAATTGGAAAGACCTTAATTTTCTTTTGTATTTTTTAAACACCCAATTTGATGATCCAACCAACCCATATTTTTTTATCTTTACATTTCTTCCTACCCAATTTGAAAAAATCTTACCAATTTTGCCACCAGACGAATCATTGCCGGTGGCTAGAAAAGTAATCTTCATACTATCCACTGTCATGAAAAACGCCACTCTAAAAGTGTTCACCCTAAACTCAAGCATAGACGCCTTGACTCCAAACCTCGGTCTTGATCTCCTTGTCTTCCTCCTCAGTCACCTCTTTTCTATCTCGTTAGATAATGACAAAGGTGGCTGAGTTTTGATCTCGATGCCTTTCTCCTCAAACACCTCTTTTCTACTACTTCGTTGTTAGATAACAACAAAGGTGACTGAGCTTTATCTCATTGCATTCCTCCTCAATCACCTCCTTTACTATGGCTTTCTCCTCCGACAATGACAATGGTGGCGATAAACGCATCCCCTCTCATTCCTTCAAATATCCCTTCATTGCCTTAAATACATTAGATAAATTATCCAACCTAGATTTTATAGCTTTCAACTTCTCCTTTGTTGCTTCCAAAACCTTATTCCCATCAACTCTACTCTCTATTAACGCTACCCAAAAATGTTTATTCTTTAGTTCTCCCAAAATCATAGCCTACTCTTATTCTTCAAATAGAGTCCGAAAGATATGAAATCCAGTTTAGATAATTTAGCTAATGGATTTAAGAAAATGAAAAGGTGCCTGAAGGAATTGAAGGAGTTACTTTTGCATCCACCATTGCCACTATTTGAGGAGGGAGCTGTAAAAGGAAAATGATTGAGGAGGAAGATAACAAGGTTGAGGCTCAACCATTATCGCCATTGCCTTAGGAGAAAACCATAAAAAGAGAGGTGATTGAAGAGGAAGACAAGAAATAGTTGCGAGGTTGTGGAGAGCATATGCAAATGGGCTTAAGGCAAATGATGTCAGAATGAAATTATTTGAAGACAGTGGACCACATTGCAAAATGTGTAAAAAAAAGAAAAAAAAAAAAACTTTCCAAGTTTTTCACCTTGAGAACAAGGGGAATTTCAAAAAAGGCAAATAATATTAGGATTAGAATAACAATTAAATAGAATATCATTGATTATTATGATAATGTTAGGATTAGGACATTATTGATTAAGATGATATTGGTTAGGAATCAATAGGCTAATGATTGATATTTAAAATTTGAAGATTAGGATGAAAAACTTTGAATAGGATTTAAGAGATGAGAAGAATAAAGGGGAAACTATATTAAAAGAAAAAGGGGTATATAATTGATGTTGTCAAGAAGAAGCACCAACTCCCCCCAAGGTGCAAGCATTAAGTCCGCCATGATTGATGAGAATGGACCTTCCTAGCCAATCAAGTATATTTCAAGCTATATTTGTCACTACAATTGACTAGAGCACTTTGAAAAATAAAAAAGATAATAACTAAGAAACAAAGCTGAGTACAACATAGCTTCCAAACAATGTGACTCAGCTATACAAACATTTGTATATTCTTTAAAAAAACAGATGTGATGTCTTGGCAACTCACCTTGCCATCCATGCCCTCTATTCCTTTCGCAGCTTCCTCCAAAGTAGCATATCTAACAAAACCAAATCCCTTGGAATATCCAGACACTCGATCAGTCACTACCCTAGCTGTGAAAAGAAGAAAGACCAACAATTAGTAATCCACCATGCATCAAGGTAGCATTTAAATAACTTCAATGAAGAAAAAAACCTTGGACAACTTCACCAAATTGAGAAAAGGCTTCCTTGAGTCTCTCAGTAGTTGTGCGCTTACTAAGTCCTGAAAAGAAAGTGAATATTAAACCTCATAACACTAAGAAAGCTAGACCTGTCATCTTTGGTCAGAATGTAATATATGTTAAACTTGAAAGAAATATTATCACACACAGAATAACAAAGAAAATAAACACTTAAGTGGATTTGTGATCCACTCTTGTTCTCCATTTTAGTCTTATTAATATGGTTAACTCTTGTTCCCTATAAAAAAATTACAATCATAATGTAATCGATGCAATGTCCCAGATACGACACATCAATAAGGAACTCACATTGATCTCAAAGACATAAGAAGTTCACTAAGAAATCAGCAAGGAGGAATCTAGTGAATTTCAAACCCATGAGGTACTACCTGCATGTTTGCCACTGGGTGGGAGAGGTAATGAGGATTACCCTATGTATTAACAATCTTGTAGGGCTATGAAGAAGCTAAATTAATAGAATACATTGTTGCCAGCCCTCTACAAATGGTAATTAGATATTTACAAAGCGTGATATATGATGTTCATTGACGAATGCAATAGAAATGATACAACCGGTAACAAAACAATTATCTGATTGCATCCTCGAAAAACACCAAAACATCTATAATATCCGGACACAAATTTTATAAGTTTGGTTGAACACAAACCACTCCTTGTGCCAAACTAAAACCCCAAAACAACATTATTCACTTAGGTAACTGTGCAATATAGACTTCTTAATCAATTAACATTCATTTATTCTTCGTTAAATTCATCAGCAAAAATTAGGCATCTAATCCATCACGAGCTCACTTAACAAAAAGATCAACAATCCAAGCCAACAAATATTAACAATGTAATACCAAAAAAATTCAAAATCAAAACTTTCTCCACACAAATAATGAAAACACAACGATCGAGAAATAACATAAAAAAGAGGATCTGTATATAACATAAATCAATTGCTAATAAGTCAGAAAGGCAAATCGAAGTGATTATACAAAGGTACCTGAGACAAAAAGGTTGGTGCTGGGCTCGGCCTTGGGTTGCTGAGCAGCCGCCGTCGCGGATGGAGGAGGATTGAAAGACGGAAAAGGAGAAGTGGAGAAGAGCCGCCTCAAGCCGCGCTGCGCCGCCACTGCCCTCACAGCCATTATGGGTTTAAGCTAAAACCCCTCGATTGTGTTAGAGACAATTTTTTTTCCGAAATGTCAGGGAGTGATATATATATATATATATATATAAATGAAATTCTCTCTGAAATTACCGATTTAGCCTTCTTTATAAAAAATTACTTCTTGTAATGACGGAAGTACCCTCAATGGAACTGCCTTTGGGTGGTTTTGTTGCTCGATAGAGTGAAGGCGTTGCTGAGAACAGTTTTGTCTTATCAGAGTGTACTCTTGTTGAATTTCTTTATTACCCCTTTATTCACCATTTCCTTTATTTTCTAGCCTACTTTCTCCTCCTCCCACATGTGGTCATCTTCCGGTTAAATAGCACTCATCATCGATAAGTATTTGTTAGTAACAATTGTAATTATTATATTTTAATTTATCGTATAAAAATAAATTACATTTAATTTTGTTAGTCATTAGCTCAGTATTCCCTTTTTTCTAGTCCTAGTTTTCCATTTTTTTGAAAATGTCAAAATTTCATCAATTAAAAGTATTTTAAATTGAGCAAAAGTATTTAAACCTTAGTTTTCTATTTTCTTAAAATATTAAAATTTTTTTTAATTATAAATATGTTTTCTATTGAGTGAATCATAATATAATGACCTACAAAATCAAATATTAATTATTTTCTATGATGAATCAAAATATAACTGTAGCATTTGGAATTTGATTATATTTATAACCCCTAAAAAAATTGGTCTATTTCCTATACACCCTCTAAATTTTGGTTATTTTATTAATAACCCTAACTATTCATTTAGGCTCAATACAAAAATTTAAATCACATAAATAACAAATTTAAATTACTTAAAAAGGGATTATGTAAATGAATATTGTCTTTTATTATCGATGTCCAAGCAAAACTATTTAAATTCTTGGATATGAAAACAAGATCATATGGGAATAGGATCAACAAGTATTAATGCAATTCTCTCTTTGGTTTTCCCTGAAGAATTAGTGTAACAATCTCCACTTTGATATAACACCTCCATCATTCTAGCTAGATTTATAGGTGGCAGAAGCAGTGGCAAAGGAGGATGGTTTGCTTCTTGAATTCCTTTATTGATGTCCTTCCATGCAATGTCCACCATTTCTTTTATTTTCTCGCATGCTTCTGCCTCTGACACATTTTGATGTTTCATATAGGATTGCACTCCTGATGGCGCGTCTCCTCTCTCTTCTTCAACCTAACAGCCAACATTATATACATAAATAAATGATAAATATTAGACCAACTTATGTTATTTATATTTTTAGTTTTGTTTGATGAAAGAACCTTGTAAGTTTGAATATCATCAACGAGACGAGCAATTAAAGCAGAAGATCTAATAATTTTGGGAACACTAATTGCCCAATCAAAGGCTTCCTTTGTTGCCACCTTGTCTAAACCTACAAGTGCTTCAACCGAAAGCATAGGATATCCACTGCTTATCACAGAAATCTCCAAGTATTCTTCAAATGTCGGCATGTATTTAGTGTTGAACCAGATTGCTTCCACGAAGTAAGCCCTGACTAAGCCTTTCATCTAAAAGAAACAATCAAATTAAGCAAATTTAATGGCTTAATCATATATTTAGCTGATCAATTATGCGTTATAGAAATCTTACTGCCTCTTTTGCATACTCCACATGATAATCTCGTCCTTCGCTTACTAATTTGTCCTCCATTTCTTTCACAACGTCTAAGAGAGCAAAATAACATACTTGCATATATTCGGGTAACTCATTTGCAGCTGAATCTTCCCACCTGAAGAACATATATGCTATTATATACATACATTCAAGTGTGCGCACGCACACACACACACACACATACGTATTTCATTTTGTATTTAGATACTAGGGCAAGTCTATAGGGTAAAACAATTTGTGAGCACCTCTCAATTGCTTTAGTAAATAGCTTGAGTTCTTCCAGAGTGCCATACACATCATAGATGTCGTCTATAACAGAAGCTATTGCGATGATTTTTGTCATGTATTTTCTATTGACTGAATATTTGGGTTCAAAGTAAACTCCTAAAATCCAGAAGTAGCACTCTACCAATCTATCCCTTGCAAACGATAATTTTGTTGCAAAATTGATGGCTTTCCACCACCTGCAAATCAGTATTGTTAAACAAAATCAGTTAAATTAATACATAAAAATTGTGTTAGATTATGAATCAAACATGGGGTTGCTAATAACCACACTTCACCTTGAGAGGTCACCTAGTTCTCTCCTGTATAATTTCTGTAAAAGATTGAAATCTAACTTTGCTAGCTCCAATAATATATCATTTCGAGTTTCATCTTCTTCGTACGAGGAGATATAGTGCCTTGCTTCCATTCTTTGCGTCCTTTTGTGCAATGGTATTTCTAAGGAGCACTTCACTTGCTTACTTAGAGGAGACTTTAAATGGGGCAACATTGATTTTAACTGCCTCCTTGAGAACTCTATGGCTTTCTCCAAAATGTCTTCTCCTTCCATTCTCAAATTTGATGATTCGAACAAACACAGCAAAGCTCTTGCATCATTGGCCAATGTCGCTTTAAACTCACCCTTATCATCTATGAACTTTTTGAATACATCTGTTCAAACCAAATGTTAGAATGAAGTAAATAAAAAGTGAATTATGGGGTTTTGATAATATTTACCTGATGGCACAGTGTAACCTTGTTGCCTTAGAAGCCGAAAGCGAAGAGAAACTGTGTATAGATCTTCATCATAGCTACCATTGTTATTGTTATTATCAGGATAGCTGCTGTAAATTGATTTTAAGGCCTGGTTGATCCGATTTTCAAAGTGATAGGCTACCCCAAGGCGTTGAAGTGTATCAATAAGAGTTATTGTTAGAGGTTCTTCCAGCTGAGGCTTGCCTGCTGTATTTTGTAGCATCCTTCGAACATCTTCTTTCAGGCTTTCAATTCTCTTGTCAACTTCAAAATTAGGCATCTGCATGGATTGAGGTATATATATGATACTGTACACGCTAGCTAAAATACATGTGCTCTTTGGTAAAATATTTAATTATGTTTTATACCATATCATCGGTGGAGACATCAAGGAAATAGTCACCCCAAACACTAGGGTGATAGTTGGAAGATCGACGGATCACCTCACCAGCTTTTGTACTTTCTGTCGACACAAGCGCAATGAACTTTGAACAAAGAAAATTGAAGGACTCCATTAGAATTGGAAGAGCAGTCAATTGCACCAAAAAAATGTTTGAAATGTAGAAGAGAAGACACTCTTGCCCAATATTCGTGGTTCAAAGTATTGCTATCTTGGTCTATATATAGTAGGCGGAGCAAACCATCTTTTGAACCCTGAAGTGGGTGGTTTTGTTAGAGAAACAACTTCGTGTCTTCGGTATCACCACAACAAAGAGTTCTATGGCTTATAATCTTGTCATTCTGCATGAATAATATGATGCACATGCTTGTCTTTTTGCACACCATGTTTGGGTGGCAAATCGGCCAAGCCCATGCTAGTAGCAGAACTGCCAGTAAGTTAAATTCTTGATTTTATTTGATAAAGTATGATTAAGACATTATGATTATCAAGATTCATCAACCAATGTGATTGATGACCCGAAAACTAATTAATTGTCTTCCGGTTAACCCAAACAGTTAGGTTGAATCGATTAGACTGAAAGAAATGTGTATATAAAAAGTATATTTCAAATTTGTATTCATTATAAGAGTATATAATATTGTTGATATTATACAAAATAAGGTCAGATGACTACATTATTATACATAAAACTAATGATTTAGGTTATATAAATATATGTTTAATTTAAAGATGGTAACTAGATAGTTAATGGTCAAATACTTTAATTTTCATCTCCATTCTCGATATATGGACAACGAGAATTCTCATCTCCTTCCTGTTAGGAATTTTTTCTTCCTTTTCCCTTTCATCCTTATCGGAAAAATTCCTTCTATTTTCTCTTCTTTATTCTTGATAAGAAAAATAATAAAATATTTATTAAATATTATGATATATAACTTTTAAGAAAAAATTAATATTTATAAATTTAACAGATATGATAGAGAGGAGAAAAAAAAAAAAAAAATAAATTGAGATATGTTTACTTTCATCCTCGTCCCCGTTCCTATCAAAGATCCCCTCTCTATTTGAAAAAGGAATCCCTATTTACTTTCATATGTAATTCATTTACTTTTGACTATTAATTCCAGTAATTGTCTACGTGTTCATGTTCCTATAATATAATTAAATAATCCTGTCAATAAAACCAGCTGATGCATGAGGACCAAAGGTACTTCTAGCAGAATCCTCTTTCATTTTCATACACAGAAAATTGATATTTTGTATCCATTTTCGGAAAGTCCTACCCAAATGATAGTCATTGTCGTAAAGTCTTAACGAAATGACTGTAAACATGAACAAAGTCTTAAAGAAATGACTGAACAGCAGCCACCAGCCACCCAGCCACCCTTTTTATAATCGTTTTATTTTTTGTGATGGTTGTGTTTTATATGAAAGTTATGTTAAGCGAGAAAATGGGTTATTAAGACATTCATCTCCAAGGTTCTAAATATATCCACTTATCTTTAATACTGTGAGATAGAAATATCAAGTAAGATCTTCTAATAGAAACTCTCTCTCTCTCTCTCTCTCTATAGACTGTATATAATATCTTTGTTATCTTTCATACATGTTACTAGAAATGAATAAACTAAAAAAAAAAAAAAAAAAATCAAACATTATAAAATTTGTTCGATTTTACAATCATGAAACCATTATAATATCATTGATGTGTCACTCTTCATAATTGTAATCACCAAAACTAATGTTGACGTTGATGCAAGAGATTATGAATAGTATAAAAGTTGTTAACATGGTTGAATTTTTTTTTTTTTTTTTTTTGGTAATAACATGGTTGAATTTGTTATTTGAAAACTTATGTTTATGTTGTGTTAGTGACTAATATGAGTAACTTTGAACATTATTAAAATATAAATACTGAAAGTATGGGGAAAAAACAATCCCCCCTTAATATTGCATGTGTAATTAAATACAAAAATAATAATACGATGAGTTTTGATAATTTTCGTTCCTATTAATTGATCTTATACTCTTAAAATAATAAATAATTGTATTTAATTGTAATTGATAATATCATGAAAAGTGATGATGTAATAATGGAAAATGATAGTTGTATCTTTGAGAAATTTGTGAGAATAATGGTAATTGTCAAGTCTTACTTTTTTAACTATTTACTCCTAGGATGGATGCCTTATAGTCATGTATTTTATTGTATTCATTATGTTATATACTTGTACAATTTGATTATTAATAAAGAAGTATCCTATTGATATTATATAATATTTGATGTATATAATTAATATGTCATTGGAATAGTATAACCGAGATAAGAGAATTAGTTAATTGATCATATTTTTCCTATGCATTTATTAACGGCTATTATAAAAATATCTAGACTGAAATAATGATGATAAAATTATCATAGTGTTGAATGACTTCATTAAAATATGATGATAATTTGCACGTATTGAATGACCTCACCATGAGCCCCTACTCTCATGATAACTCTAGATTTCTTAAACCCTTTATGATCTTTAGAAAACAAGGACTTTGTCTGGGTCTTTATCAATCTCTAGATTAGAGCACACAATATTTAAACTATACATGAACTAATTCGTGTGTTGACATTTCAGTAATCTATAACAGTCTACTGATAATGCAATATGCTTGGCCAAAACAAATCATAACATCTAGATACTCACGCTCAAATTTGAGTTAAATATCAACATTATATAAAATATAAAAAGTATAGTAAACATAAAAAAAAAATTAAAGTTTAGGATCTTTTTTGTCTCTAGAAGATAAGCTTAGCAAGAATGTCTGTCTCTGTATTGTAGGATTAATTTGTTTATTAAATTCAAAAAATTAATCCATCAAATAAATCAACAATTAGTCAAATGAAAGATTTATTCCACAAACAAATTATAGAATATTTTAAAGGTTTCTCAAAAACTTGAACATACCTGTTTTTGTTATGATAAAAAAACTTGTAAGAAATTATTTATGTAGCCCTACTTTTGATAATGAAGTTTATTAGACCCTCTAATTAAAAACCCAAAACACTATATGAGTTCACACTAATTCTTTACCCAAATCAATTATAACGTAAAGTGTAATGAACAATATGAAATTGATTATAATATGCCCATTCAAAATATATATTGGATCATAATTCACTCGTGTTTTATAAAAACAAATATAGTTAATATTTAACCTATATGTGAGTTGATCTTTTATATTCCGACCCTCTAAATGTGATTCAGGATAAAATCACACATGCATCACAAAGCCACCCACTAGGGCTGGATTCGAAAAGAATATGTTTAGATTTGTTTTTGAGTTTAGTTCAAATGAGTTCGAAACGAACCTAACGAATCCAAATACGAATACGAACCTAAACTGTAATTTTAAAATTCAGCGAACACGAACTATACGAACCGAACACGAACATGAACCCAAATTTAAAATAAAAAATTTTTAATTATATTTTATTAATTATTTATATTAATTATAATTTTAAAAAAATATAAAAACGAATTATGTGAACCGAATACGAATACGAATACAAGCCGAATATGAACATAGTTATACGAATCGAACACGAATATGAACTTTACTATAAAAGCATTCGGCGAACACAAACACGAACCCAAACTCGAACAGTATGAAATGAGCCCGAACACGAACATGTGCCTGTTCGTGTTTGGTTCGGCTCGAATCCAGCCCTACCACCCACCACCAGTCACCTGCCGCATGCAAGCCACAGCACTTTCTCTCTTTTTAATGTTTTATTTGTGAAATGGTGTTGTTTATTGAGTTTTAATGTTTTTATTAGGTGAAAAGACTTTTTTTTTCCTCTCTTAATATAAAATAATAATATATATTTAGGTAAATTAATATATTTAAGTAATTATTATATTTGATTGATAATAATAAAAAATATTATGATATTATTTTATTTAAATATTTTTAATAAATTAAATTTATTAAATAAAGATAAAATTATAATAAAAATTAATACTAGTAACTAAAAATAATGAGGTTATTAGACTATTATCTTATCTTCTATTAAATAATAAAATATAAATTGTCTATTTTATTATCTCTAAGCAAATGCATCCAAGTTTTAAAAAATCAGATTTTGAAACTATCATTCCTTTTTGTAAGAGAATTCGGTTAAGTAAAATGACAAAAGTTTTTTTTTTTACATAGAATCTTCTATTTTTTTTTTCATTATTTTTCCTTCAAAAGTTAGGGGACAAATTATAACTTTAAAAAATATTAAGAGTATTAATAATTTTTTAAAGGAGTTTTGAAAGTTCAAAAAAAATTTAGGAATGTTTTTAAAATTTTTAAAATCTCAAATGTCTCTCAAAAGCTCGAAAAATAATAGTTACACCCTCAAAAATTGATCAAAACATAACATTTCAAAGTTAGTAAGAGCTGCTTTATTTTTTATGAGACTAAGTGATAGTTTTTGAAATTGATAAAAATATATATTGGTAATTTGACATTTATATTAATTAATAATGGTAAATTTGTAAGAAAGAGAAAAACAATCATTTTAAGAAAATCAAACATATTCATTAACAAAAGTGAATGATAAATAAAATTTGATTTTTTAAAATTTAGAGAACAAGAATTTATTATTTCATTAAACTTTGAATGAAAAATAATCGTTTGATCTTTTTAGTGCCATAAAATATGAATATCTTTTAGTCCAATCAAGTAAAACATTTTAATTAAAATTCAAATCTCAATAATATATATATATATATATATTTATTTATCTATAGATGAAAATTCATAAAATATAAAAATGTTTAATCATAATTATGACTACAAAAAATCATCAAAACTAAAGTATGGATGAATTGCATAAAAGATTTGAAATATCCAATTTTTGTATTCATTCTTAATAACCTGGGAATAAAACTTTTATTAAAATATTGATTATATTAATATTAAATTGGTTATATCTTATAGTACTAAAAATAAGCAAAAATATTCCAATTTGCAATGATTAAAATGAAAATAATACTCTTAAAACTTATTTCTAATTTATGATTCTTATGTGTTGGGAATTCATGATCTTCATTGTTCTTACGAATAAGTGATATGTCAAGAGAAATAATATATGATTAACATGTATTATATGTGCCTCTAAGAGTGGTTTGAATAACAATAAGAGAGTATTTCATACGCGATAAAATGTCATATTTTATTTGAGCAGTTAAAGTTATTTGAGATTTTCTCCACAAACATATTAGACAAAATTTAAAATATTGATTTGATTTAAAATTGATTTTGTTTATTGGGGTTTCAAAGAAAAGTTGAATAAATTTATTGATAAATTAAAGTTTATAAATAAAAATAGATAAATTTATGTATTATCAAAGAAAAGGAAATATATCACAAGAAAATATGAGATATTTTAAAATATGTGTCATATAATATATATGTGTGTCAATTATCCAACAAAAATTTAAAAAACCAGTGTAATTGCCTGCTTTTCTGTGTATTTCTAGCATAACCTCATCATTTTTACGCATTTTTCCTCTTTTGTTGCTTAAATTATATCTTAAAATGTATTAAAATTACACACACAACACTTTCCATAATGTAATGGGTGTTACATTTTTCAAGTCTTCAAATAGCTGTAAAAACAAGCTCATTCGTTAGTGGAATGCCTTAGAACATTTTGGAGCAACCAATGCTTTATGAATGAAGTAGGCTCGTTCTTGACTTCAACTTGTATGAAACAAGTGTTTCATCTCTCTTCAACTTTATTATTAAGAAAACGGGGATCATATTTGAGCGAAATAATAAACCTTTTTACATATGAAACAAGTAATTCAATTTGTGGAACATGAGTTCCATGCCCATTTCTTGTTCTTTCAAACTTACACAAATTTTGGTCATAACTTATATCATGCCTTGTGTATAAAAAAAAAAAATAAAAATTAATATCATGCCTTAAATAATGCTAGTTTAATGCCTGCTTTTCTGTGTATTTCTAGCATAACCTCATCATTTTTACGCATTTTTTGTCTTTTGTTGCTTAAATTATATCTTAAAATGTATTAAAATTATACACACAACACTTTCCATAATGTAATGGGTGTTACATTTTTCAAGTCTTCAAATAGCTGTAAAAACAAGCTCATTCTTTAGTGGAATGCCTTCGAACATTTTGGAACAACCAATGCTTTATGAATGAAGTAGGCTGTTCTTGGCTTCATCTTGTATGAAACAAGTGTTTTATCTCTCTTCAACTTTATTACTAAGAAAACGAGGATCATACTTGAGTGAAATAATAAACCTTTTTATATATGAAACAAGTAATTCAATTTGTGGAACAGGAGTTCCATGCCCATTTCTTGTTCTTTCAAACTTACACAAATTTTGGTCATAACTTATATGATGCCTTGTGTACAAAAAAATAAAATAAAATTAATATCATGCCTTAAATAATGCTAGTTTAATTTCAATCACTTTTCTTAATTTGTCCATTTAAAATACTCAAGTGCCAACATACACAACTAAAATGTGAATGTATAGCTTAAATAATTTTTAAAAATTCAAGATTTTATTCATTTTTAGTAACATGACAATAATGTTGTAGACTTTCTATTAAATAGACTATCTATTTATTAACTATTCTCAATTGATTAACCATTTGTGTTTGTGGCAGAATATTCAAATGGAAGTTTCACATATTTACAGAATAAAAATTGTTATAATATGTATTTATGAAAGGTAATCTTAAGATCCATTATGCTGATTAAATAAATGTAAAGAGAAAATTAGACATGAAATAGTTTTTTAACATGTATCATCTAGTTACTTGAGAACCTACATACACAATTACGAAATTAATGATTTTGAGAGAATATTTGTGTATTAGGGTTAATACTTTAGAGTCAATGATCCTAATAATCACGTCATATACACATTTTTTGTAGCACTCTTTATCCATAAATGTAATAATATAAAAATAAATGTCCTTAAAATGGTTGAACTGAATCGGAGAAACAAATGGTTTGATCGTGTTCCTTTTATGTGCTTATTAAGATGGTTATTCTAAAATTTGTTTATAAGTCTGACATTATCATAACCTAGGATAATAGTAACGGAGATGAAACTATCATATTGTTGAACACCACATCAAAAAGTGACAACAATTTGAACGCATTAAAATTGTTAGTTGTAGTTTGATGTAACATATAGATGCATATTGTGTATTAGACATGTTCACTATTAGACACGACTCGTCAAGAGGATTTCATATAAATTGTTGCTCTAGTGTCTATAAAATATATTTTCTGTAGAAAATGAGAGCATTTTTGATTCTTAAACTTCAGGATCCATGTAAGGGTGTCATGAGGGTAGTGATTTACTATATTGGATCTGTGCATGGGCTACTATGATTTAACAAAGGTTCATTACTTTTGACAGCAAAATACCTTAACTCTAATAATAGGTTTATGCGAACGTGTGTTGATGATAATTAAAATTATGATCACATTAGGATCAAATCGTTATGTAATTTATTGGTATTCGCTTAGTTAGTTGATTGCCATTTCTCTAATAATGAGAAATATTTAGGGTGGACACTGTTTCTATGTTTTAGTCTCAAAAGATAAAAATGACAAAAAGATATGTATTGAACGGGTAGCCATTTACTAAAAGAGTGCGAATAAACATTATTATTTGAATAGATAAAAGTTATAATATTATGTTAAAGATCACTTATGATCTATATACAAAGGTTGTGTTGATAGTAAGAACAATGACAACTTCAAACATATTGAAATAGTAACAACCATATTGGGTCATGGGATTTAGCTTCCCAGTAATACTCTAGCTCTGATGCCAACAAAATACCGGAAAAAATTTTATTTCTTCAATGATGCTTCTACATCCAATTTCTATCATTTCTTATATTGTCTCACATCCTACTTCTTCAAACACAATGTGCACTTTCATGTAACATTTCACTCAAGATTGTGCATCCATCCCCTCTTTCTTTGCCAACCTTTAACGTTACGAAGACATTATGATTCTGGGAACCGTTATCTTCTAAATCGTTAAGGCGTCCTTCCCACCACCTTCAGATTAATTCACTCAGATTTTAAGCGAAACCATTAATTTTCTGCAGAAATTGTTCTGCATTTACCTCATCTTGAGAGTTCACTAAACTCACTCAACTGCAATTTCTGTGCTTGAAATTGAAAGCAAATTTTGCTGGCTCCAGTAGGCACGTAATGCCTTGCTTCCAATCTTTGCATCCGTTTGTACTGCATTTAATTATAAGATTTAGGTTTTCCCATGCATTGCCTGCTGCATTGCTTAGCATCTTTCCAACATCTCCTTTGAGTGCTTTAACTTCCCTTCTCTTCTTCAACATCGAGCTTCTTTTGGTGTTAGAATTTCTAGCACTGCCCTTTTTATGCGTTGCTCAGAAGGAAAATGGTCCTCTGAACAAGGAAGTGGAAGTGGGATAACCGTGAAGGGTAAATGGTACGACCCAGTACGTGACAAAGATGAAGACAACGGTGGAGCAGAAGGAGCGGTAGATTTTGGAATCAAATTCCTCTAGTCTTGTGAATTATGTTCCTTGATCCGCTTCGCTTTTCTCTGAAGAAATACCCATGTCAAATGAGAAGGCTTGTGGGCGAGAGACTGCCTGAGATCTCATCAGCGATGTCCACAGTACTGCTTATGGGGTCGCTGGATTTTGTTGGCCAAAACATTACACCACGTTATAATATCAACAGTGATAAATTCAAATCAAATGAAATACAAATAGATATATATTTATATTCAATTCCTTCGTAATAGATTCACTAGATTTTTTTATAATAACATTTGAGTTCAGATTTATATTAAAAAATTTGGTTGAGATTTCATTTGTTATTGTAATAAATTTTATTTATTTATTTTTAATAAATATATTTATTATGATTTATTATAAAACATAAACATATTTATTATGACTTATTTTTTATATTTTTTTTAAAAAATTATAATTAATAAAATATAATAAATAAAATATAATTAAAAAATTTTCAATTTGAGTTCAGATTCATATTCATATTTGGTTTATAGGGTTCATATTTGTAAATTTTTAATACTATAGTTCGAGTTTGTGCTTGGGTTTGAGTTTTAATAATTCATTTTGATTTCCTTCAAATTGAATTCAAAAACTAACGTGCATATATTTGGTTTGAATTTAACTATAAATATGAATAATAATGACGATTATGTATTTACTCTTATGTGGTTGGATTAGATTGATCATCGTACAGACTCACTTTTTCACTGAATTATGATGAATTTGAATAATGATAAATCTTATTCAACCAAATAAAAGTGAATATCAGGCTAAACGATGATTTTTTAAAATATTAAAGGTCTTTTAAATTTTAGGAGGATATTAAAAATTTAAAACAAATTTAGAAGTCTTTTGAAAAATTTTGAAACATTGGTATGCTCTCAAAATTTAAAAAATAATAGTTGCAATACGAAGAATTACACATAATGTAACAAATTATGAACATAAATATTATAAGGCCAAATGACATATTGCCACTCAAAGTTTGGCTTAATGACAAATTCTCACCTTTAAAAGACTAAATATCTGACTATCAAAGGAGTATTTTTGTTTTTTTGAATTAAAATTAAAAAATAAAATTTATAAAAAATATTAAAATATAAATAATATTAAAATTTTAATAAATTAATAAAAATACGCTTATATAAAAAGCAACCATCGCCGTCGGCTATAGTGGCCACCTCTAACCTAGCCAGGTAGTCGAAAACGATCGCTTGATTCTATTGACGATTAGATCTGATTGTCATGATGACAGAGACAACCAAATTTGATCGTTTCCGCCATCTAAAATGGTTGGAAAATGCCAAAATCAAACATTTCGACTATTTCTGACCCTCTTTAATGGCGAAGACGGTCAGATTTGGCCGCCTTAACGGCTAGTAGAACCAGGTGGTCAAGGTTAGAGGTGGCCATCGCCGACGGCGGTGGTAGCTGCTTTTTATATTTTTTAATTTTTTATTATTATTTTAAAACTTTTTTAATTTAATTTTGTTTTCAATATTATTTATATTAAAGTTTATTTTAATATTAATATTATAAAAGGTATTTTGGTTTTTTTTATAGTAAAAACGTGACAACTTAGATTTTAAAAGTTTTACTGATGGGAAATTATCATTAAGCCAAATCTTAGGTGACAATATATGGCTTGGTTATATTATAATACAATTATTGAGGTTATATAATAATTTCAAAATATATATGAGATTTAAAATCATTTTAATAATTAATTATGAGTTTTAAAAACTTTTTAAATATTAAGTTATCATGTTTAAAATATTTGAGTTTCATTAATATATTTTTTTAAAATTAATAGATGATAAAATTATTAATTTATTTTTATATGATTAATTTTATTTATATAAAATTTGATTTTAAATAAAAAAATATTTATTTCAATTAAAGATGAAAAAATGGTTTGAGACTAGATTTGGAAAATTGTTGTTTTATAAATAATAAAATAAATAACATGAAGAATTCTCTTTTATATATTAAAATTTATAAAGCAATTTAATTTCTAAATCTTTAGCATTCCCTATGGCCGAAATACAAATAAGAAAGTAAAAAAAATCATTGAGGGATAAATTGATGACAGGAAAAGAATATTCTTAGCCCCGGTCCTAGGGCTGCTGAGACAAATAAGAAAGGTCCCTGAGACAAAAAGGTTGGTGCTGGGCTCGGCCTTGGGTTGCTGAGAAGCCGCCGTCGCGGATGGAGGAGGGTTGAAAGACGGAAAGGGAAAAGTGGAGAAGAGCCGCCTCAAGTCGCGCTGCGCCGCCACTGCCCTCGCAGCCTTTATGGGTTTAAGCTAAAGCCCCTCAATTGTGTTAGGGACAAAATTTTTTTTTTGAAATTTTCAGGGGAGTGACAATATATATATATATATATATGAAATTCTATTTGAAATTAACAATTTACCCTTCTTTAAAAAACAATTACTTACTGTAATGACGGGAGTACCCCCAATAGAACTGCCTTTAGGAGGTTTTGGTTTCGTTGCTCGATAGAGAAATGGCGTTGCTAAGAACAGTTTTGTCTTATCACAGTGTTAAAATTTTATCAACTAAAAGTACTTAAAATGGGATAAAATTATTTTGATTTTGATTTTTTATTTCTTAAAATCTCAAATTTTTTTTTACTGTAAAGGTGTTCACAATTGAGTGAATAGAAATATAATAACTAACAAAATCAAACCTTAATTATTATTCTATAATGAACTAAAACATGATAATCATAGTTGTTATTAGCTCATAATTCAATAATTATGAGTGTTATTTACCCGTGATCTCCTACATAGCATTTAGGATTTGATTATATTATATAACCCCTAAAAAAACTAGGGTTGGATTCGAGCCGAATCAAACGTAAACAGTAACATATTCGTGTTCAGGCTCATTTCGTACTGTTTGGGTTCGTATTCGTATTCGTCGAATGCTTTTATAACAAAGTTCGTATTTGTGTTCGGTTCGTATAACTAAGTTCGTATTCGACTCATATTCGTATTCGTATTCGATTTGTATAATTCGTTTTTATATTTATTAAAAATTATAATTAATACAAACAATTAATAAAATATAATTAAAAAATTATTATTTTAAGTTCGGGTTCGTGTTCGTATTTGGTTCGCATAGTTTGTGTTCGGATTCGTGTTCAGTAAATTTTAAAATTGCAGTTTATGTTCGTATTCGGATTCATTCGGTTCGTTTTGGGCTTGTTCGAACTGAACTCAAAAACGAATCCAAATATATTCGGTTTGAATCCAGCCCTTGAAAAAACTGGTTCATTGTCTATACACCTCCTGTATTTTGGTTATTTTAATTAATAACCCTAAAACTATTCATTTTAAGCTCAATAAAAAAATTTAAATCACATAAATAACAAACTTAAATTACTCGAAAATGGATTATTTAAATGAATATTATCTTTTATTATCGATGTCCAAGCAAAACCATTTAAGTTCTTGGATATGAAAACAAGATCATATGGGAATAGGATCAACAAGTATTGATGCAATTCTCTCTTTGGTTTTTCCTGAAGAATTGGTGTAATAGTCTCCATTTTGATATAACACCTCCATCATTCTAGCTAGATTTAGAGGTGGCAGAAGCAGTGGCAAAGGAGGATGGTTTGCTTCTTGAATTCCTTTATTGATGTCCTTCCATGCAGTGTCCACCATTTCTTTTATTTTCTCGCATGCTTCTGCCTCTGACACATTTTGATCTTTCATATAGCATTGCACTCCTGATGACGCGACTCCTCTCTCTTCTTCAACCTAACAGCCAACATTATATACATAAATAAATTATAAATCTTAGACCAACTTATGTTATTTATATTTTTAGTTTTGTTTGATGAAAGAACCTTGTAAGTTTGAATATCATCAACGAGACGAGCAATTAAAGCAGAAGATCTAATAATTTTTGGAACACTAATTGCCCAATCAAAGGCTTCCTTTGTTGCCACCTTGTCTAAACCTACAAGTGCTTCAACCGAGAGCATAGGATATCCACTGCTTATCACAGAAATCTCCAAGTATTCTTCAAATGTTGGCATGTATTTAGTGTTGAACCAGATTGCTTCCACGAAGTAAGCCCTGACTAAGCCTTTCATCTAAAAGAAACAATCAAATTAAGCAAATTTAATGGCTTAATCATATATTTAGCTGATCAATTATACGTTATAGAAATCTTACTGCCTCTTTCGCATACTCCACATGATAATCTCGTCCTTCGCTTACTAATTTGTCCTCCATTTCTTTTACAACGTCTAAGAGAGCAAAATAACATACTTGCATATATTCGGGTAACTCATTTGCAGCTGAATCTTCCCACCTGAAGAACATATATGCTATTATATACATACATTCAAGTGAGCACACGCACACACACACACATACATACATACGTATTTCATTTTGTATTTAGATACTAGGGCAAGTCTATAGGGTAAAACAATTTGTGAGCACCTTTCAATTGCTTTAGTAAATAGCTTGAGTTCTTCCAGAGTGCCATACACATCATAGATGTCGTCTATAATAGAAGCTATTGCGATGATTTTTGTCATGTATTTTCTATTGACTGAATATTTGGGTTCAAAGTAAACTCCTAAAATCCAAAAGTAGCACTCCACCAATCTATCCCTTGCAAACGATAATTTTGTTGCAAAATTGGTGGCTTTCCACCACCTGCAAATCAGTATTGTTAAACAAAATCAGTTAAACTAATACATAAAAATTGTGTTAGATTATGAATCAAACATGGAGTTGCTAATAACCACACTTCACCTTGAGAGGTCACCTAGCTCTCTCCTGTATAATTTCTGTAAAAGATTGAAATCTAACTTTGCTAGCTCCAATAATATATCATTTCGAGTTTCATCTTCTTCGTACGAGGAGATATAGTGCCTTGCTTCCATTCTTTGCGTCCTTTTGTGCAATGGTATTTCTAAGGAGCACTTCACCTGCTCACTTAGAGGAGACTTTAAATGGGGCAACACTGATTTTAACTGCCTCCTTGAGAACTCCATGGCCTTCTCCAAAATGTCTTCTCCTTCCATTCTCAAATTTGATGATTCGAACAAACACAGCAAAGCTCTTGCATCATTGGCCAATGTGGCTTTAAACTCTCCCTTATCATCTATAAACTTTTTGAATACATCTGTTCAAACCAAACGTTAGAATGAAGTAAATAAAAAGTGAATTATAGGTTTTGATAATATTTACCTGATGGCACAGTGTAACCTTGTTGCCTTAGAAGCCGAAAGCGAAGAGAAACTGTGTATAGATCTTCATCATAGCTACCATTGTTATTGTTATTATCAGGATAGCTGCTGTAAATTGATTTTAAGGCCTGGTTGATCCGATTTTCAAAGTGATAGGCTACCCCAAGGCGTTGAAGTGTATCAATAAGAGTTATTGCTAGAGGTTCTTCCAACTGAGGCTTGCCTGCTGTATTTTGTAGCATCCTTCGAACATCTTCTTTCAGGCTTTCAATTCTCTTGTCAACTACAAAATTAGGCATCTGCATGCATTGAGGTATATATATGATACTGTACACGCTAGCTAAAATACATGCGCTCTTTGGTAAAATATTTAATTATGTTTTATACCATATCATCGGTGGAGACATCAAGGAAATAGTCACCCCAAACGCTGGGGTGGTAGTTGGAAGATCGACGGATCACCTCACCAGCTTTTGTACTTTCTGTTGACACAACCGCAATGAACTTTGAACAAAGTAAACTAAAGGTCTCCATTAGAATTAAAAGAGCAGCAATTACACCAAAAAAAGTTTGAAATGTAGAAGAGAAGACACTCTTGCCCAATATTCGTGGTTCAAAGTATTGCTATGTTGGTCTATATATAGTATGCGGAGAAAACTATCTTTTGAACCCTGAAGTGGGTGGTTTTGTTAGAGAAACAACTTTATGTCTTCGGTATCACCACAACAAAGAGTTCTATGGCTTATAATCTTGTCATTCTGCATGAATAATATGATGCACATGCTTGCCTCTGGCACACCATATGGCAAATCGGGCGAAGCCCATGCCAATAGCAGAATTGAGACGTTGTAATTATCAAGATTCATCAACCAATGTGGTTGATGGTCTAGAAACTAATTAATTATCTCCCGATCAACCCAAATAGTTAGGTTGAATCGATTAGATTGAAAGAGATGTGTATATAAAAAATATATTTCAAATTTACATTCGTTATAAGAGTAGATAATTTATTGATATTATACGAAATAAGGTCGGATGACTATATTATTATACATAAAACTAATGATTTAGGTTATGTAAACATATGTTTAATTTATAGATGACAACTAGATAGTTAAGGGTTAAATACTTTAATCTTCATCTCCATTCTCGATATAAGGACAACGAGAATTCTAGTCTTTTTCTTGTTAGGAACTTTTTCTCCCTTTTCCCTTCCATTTTACTTTCTCTTCTTTATTCTTGATAAGAAAAATAATAAAATATTTATTAGATATTATGATAAATAATTTTTAAGAAAAATTCAATATTTATAAATTTAACATATATGATAGAGAGGAGAAAAAAAAAAATAAATAAATTGAGATATATTTACTTTCATCCTCGTCTCCGTTCCTATCAAAGATCCCCTCTCTATTTGAAAAAGGAATCCCTATTTACTTTCATATGTAATTCATTTACTTTTGACTATTAATTCCAGTAATTGTCTACGTGTTCATGTTCCTATAATATAATTAAATAATCCTGTCAATAAAACCAGCTGATGCATGAGGACCAAAGGTACTTCTAGCAGAATCCTCTTTCATTTTCATACACAGAAAATTGATATTTTGTATCCATTTTCGGAAAGTCCTACCGAAATGATAGTCATTGTCGTAAAGTCTTAACGAAATGACTGTAAACATGAACAAAGTCTTAAAGAAATGACTGAACAGCAGCCACCAGCCACCCAGCCACCCTTTTTATAATCGTTTTATTTTTTGTGATGGTTGTGTTTTATATGAAAGTTATGTTAAGCGAGAAAATGGGTTATTAAGACATTCATCTCCAAGGTTCTAAATATATCCACTTATCTTTAATACTGTGAGATAGAAATATCAAGTAAGATCTTTTAATAGAAACTCTCTCTCTCTCTCTCTCTCTCTATAGACTGTATATAATATCTTTGTTATCTTTCATACATGTTACTAGAAATGAATAAACTAAAAAAAAAAATAAAAAATCAAACATTATAAAATTTGTTCGATTTTACAATCATGAAACCATTATAATATCATTGATGTGTCACTCTTCATAATTGTAATCACCAAAACTAATGTTGACGTTGATGCAAGAGATTATGAATAGTATAAAAGTTGTTAACATGGTTGAATTTGTTATTTGAAAACTTATGTTTATGTTGTGTTAGTGACTAATATGAGTAACTTTGAACATTATTAAAATATAAATACTGAAAGTATGGGGAAAAAAAAATCCCCCCTTAATATTGCATGTGTAATTAAATACAAAAATAATAATACGATGAGTTTTGATAATTTTCGTTCCTATTAATTGATCTTATACTCTTAAAATAATAAATAATTGTATTTAATTGTAATTGATAATATCATGAAAAGTGATGATGTAATAATGGAAAATGATAGTTGTATGTTTGAGAAATTTGTGAGAATAATGGTAATTGTCAAGTCTTACTTTTTTAACTATTTACTCCTAGGATGGATGCCTTATAGTCATGTATTTTATTGTATTCATTATGTTATATACTTGTACAATTTGATTATTAATAAAGAAGTATCCTATTGATATTATATAATATTTGATGTATATAATTAATATGTCATTGGAATAGTATAACCGAGATAAGAGAATTAGTTAATTGATCATATTTTTCCTATGCATTTATTAACGGCTATTATAAAAATATCTAGACTGAAATAATGATGATAAAATTATCATAGTGTTGAATGACTTCATTAAAATATGATGATAATTTGCACGTATTGAATGACCTCACCATGAGCCCCTACTCTCATGATAACTCTAGATTTCTTAAACCCTTTATGATCTTTAGAAAACAAGGACTTTGTCTGGGTCTTTATCAATCTCTAGATTAGAGCACACAATATTTAAACTATACATGAACTAATTCGTGTGTTGACATTTCAGTAATCTACAACAGTCTACTGATAATGCAATATGCTTGGCCAAAACAAATCATAACATCTAGATACTCACGCTCAAATTTGAGTTAAATATCAACATTATATAAAATATAAAAAGTATAGTAAACATAAAAAAAAAATTAAAGTTTAGGATCTTTTTTGTCTCTAGAAGATAAGCTTAGCAAGAATGTCTGTCTCTGTATTGTAGGATTAATTTGTTTATTAAATTCAAAAAATTAATCCATCAAATAAATCAACAATTAGTCAAATGAAAGATTTATTCCACAAACAAATTATAGAATATTGTAAAAGTTTCTCAAAAACTTGAACATACCTGTTTTTGTTATGATAAAAAAACTTGTAAGAAATTATTTCTATAGCACTACTTTTGATAATGAAGTTTATTAGACCCTCTAATTAAAAACCCAAAAAACTATATGAGTTCACACTAATTCTTTACCCAAATCAATTATAACGTAAAGTGTAATGAACAATATGAAATTGATTATAATATGTCCATTCAAGATATTTATTGAATCATAATTCACTCGTGTTTTATAAAAACAAAAATAGTTAATATTTAACCTATATGTAAGTTGGTCTTTTATATTCTGGCCCTCTAAATGTGATTCAGGATAAAATCACACATGCACACATGCACACATGCATCACAAAGCCACCACCGCTAGCCACCTGCCGCATGCAAGCCACAGCACTTTCTCTCTTTTTTATGTTTTATTTGTGTTGTTTATTGAGTTTTAATGTTTTTATTAAGTGAAAAGACTTTTTTTTTCCTCTCTTAATATAAAATAATAATATATTTATATAATTATTATATTTGATTGATAATAAAAAAAATATTACGATATTATTTTATTTAAATATTTTTAATAAATTAAATTAATTAAATAAAGATAAAATTATACTAAAAATTAATACTAGTAACTAAAAAGAATGAGGTTATTAGACTATTGTCTTATATTATCTTAAATAATAAAATATAAATTGTCGATTTTATTATCTCTAAGCAAATGCATCCAAGGTTTAAAAAATCAGATTTTGAAACTACCATTCCTTTTTGTAAGAGAATTCGGTTAAGTAAAATGATAAAAGTTTTTTTTTCCATAGAATCTTCTATTTTTTTTTTTTCATTAATTTCCCTATTTTCCCTTCAAAAGTTAGGGGACACATTATAACTTTTAAAAATATTAAGAGTATTAATAGATTTTTTAAAGGAGTTTTGTAAATTCAAAAAAATTTAGGGATGTTCTTAAAATTTTTAAAATCTCATATGTCTCCCAAAGTTTGAAAAATAATAGTTACACCCTCAAAAATTGATCAAAACATAACATTTCAAAGTTAGTAAGAGTTGCTTACTTTTTATGAGACTAAGTGATAAATTTTGAAATTGATAAAAACAATCATTTTAAGAAAATCAAACATATCCATTAACAAAAATAAATGATAAATAAAATTTGATTTTTTAAAATTTAGAGAACAAGAATTTATTGTTTCATTAAACTTTGAATGAAATATAATTGTATAACATTTCAGATTTGATTATAAGCATGTAACCCCTAATTCCTACAGCCCCCTTGAATTTTGGTTATTTGAATTAATAACCCTAAACGTAGTCATTTTAAGCTCAATAAATAAATTTAAATCACATAAACAAAAAATTTAAATTACTTGAAAATAGATTATTTAAATGAACATTGTCTTTGATTATTGATATCCAAACAAACCATTTAAATTTACGGATATGAAAACATAATCATATGGGAATAGGATCAACAACCATTGATGCAATTTTCTCTTTGGTTTTCCCTGCAGAATCACTGTAACCGTCTTCATTTTGATAAAACACCTCCAACATTCTAAGTAGATTTAGAGATGGCAGAAGAAGTGGCAAGGGAGGATGACTTGCTTCTTGAATTCCTTTATTGAAGTTCTTCCATTCAGTATCGATCATTTCTTTTATTTTCTTACATGCTTCTTCCTCTGACACATTATGGTCTTTCATGTAGCATTGCACTCCTGATGGCGCATCTCCTCTCTCTTGTTCAACCTAATAGCCAACATTATACACATAAATGAATTATAAATATTAGACCAACTTATGTTATTTATATTTTTAGTTTCTTTTGATGAAAGAACCTTGTAAGATTGAATATCATCAGCGAGACGAGCAATAAAGGCACAAGATCTAATGATTTCGGGAAAACTAATTGCCCAATCAAAGGCTTCCTTTGTTGCCACCTCGTCTAAACCTACAAGAGCTTGAACCGATAGCATAGGGTATCCACCGCTCATCATAGAAATCCCCAAGTATTCTTCAAATGTTGGCATGTATTTAGTGTAGAACCAGATTGCTTCCACGAAGTAAGCTCTAACTAAAACTTTCATCTAAAGGAAACGATTAAATTAAACAAATTTAATGCCTCAATTATATATTTAGTTGATTAATTATATGTTATAGAAATCTTACTGCCTCTTTTGCATACTCCACATGATACTCTCGTCCTTCGTTTGCTAAATTGTCTTTCATTTCTTTTACTGCGTCTAAGAGAGCAGAATAACATACTTGCATATATTCGGGTAACTCATTTGCAGTTGAATCTTCCCACCTGAAGAACATATATGCTATTATATATATACATTCAAGTGTGTGTGTGTGTGTATATATATATGTTTATATATATATATATATATATATATATATATATATATGTATGTATGTATGTATGTATGTATGTATGTGTGTATGTATGTATGTATGTATTTCATTTTGTATTTAGCTACTAGGGCAAACATATAGGGTAAAACAATTTGTGAGCACCTCTCAATTGCTTCAGTGAATAGCTTGAGTTCTTCTAGAGTGCCATACACATCATAGATGTCGTCTAGATTTGAGGTTATTGTGAGGATTTTTGTCATATATTTTCTATTAATTGAATATTTGGGCTCAAAGTAAATTCCTAGAATCCAAAAGTAGCACTCCACCAATCTATTCCTTGCAAATGGAAGTTTTGTAGGAAAATCGACGGCTTTCCACCACCTGCAAATTAGTATTGCTAAACAAAATCAGTTAAATTAATGCATAGAAATTGTATTAAATTATGAATCAAGCATGGGCGTTGCTAATAACTACACTTTACCTTGAGAGATCACTTAGCTCTCTCCTGTATAATTTCTGTAAAAGATTGAAATCTAACTTTGCGAGCTCCAATAATAAATCATTTCGAGTTTCATCTTCTTCGTACATGGAGATATAGTGCCTTGCTTCCATTCTTTGCATCCTTTTGTGCAATGGTATATCTAAGGAGCACTTCACCTGCTCACTTAGAGGAGACTTTAAATGGGGCAACATTGATTTTAACTGCCTCCTTGAGAACTCAATGGCTTTCTCCAAAATGTCTTCTCCTTCCATTCTCAAATTTGATGATTCAAACAAACACAGCAAACCTCTTGCATCATTGGCCAATGTGGCTTTAAACTCTCCCTTATCATCTATGAACTTTTTGAATACATCTGTTCAAACCAAACGTTAGAATGAAGTAAATAAAAAGTGAATTATAGGTTTTGATAATATTTACCTGATGGCACAGTGTAACCTTGTTGCCTTAGAAGCCGAAAGCGAAGAGAAACTGTGTATAGATCTTCCTCATGGCGACCATTGTTGTTGTTGTTATCAAGAGAGCTGCTGTAAATTGATTTTAAGGCCTCGTTGATCTGATTTTCAAAGTGATAGGCTACCCCAAGGCGTTGAAGTGTATCAATAAGAGTTATCATTAAAGGTTCTTCCAGCTGAGGCTTGCCTGCTTTATTTTGTAGCATCCTTCGAACATCTTCTTTCAGGCTTTCAATTCTCTTGTCAACTTCAAAATTAGGCATCTGCATGCATTGAGGTATATATATAATATTGTACACGCTAGCTAAAATGCATATGCTCTTTGATAAAGTATTTAATTATATTTTATACCACATCATCGGTGGAGACATCAAGGAAATAGTCACCCCAAACACTAGGGTGATAGTTGGAAGATCGACGGATCACCTCACCAGCTTTTGTACTTTCTGTCGACACAACCGCAATGAACTTTGAACAAAGAAAATTGAAGGTCTCCATTAGAATTGGAAGAGCAGTCAATCGCACCAAAAAAATGTTTGAAATGTAGAAGAGAAGACACCGTTGCCCAATATTCGTGGTTCAAAGTATTGCTTTGTTGGTCTATATATAGTGTGTGGAAACAACTGCTCCGCGGTATCATCACAACAAAGAGTTCTATGGCTTATAATAATGCCTTGTCAGTCTGCATGAATAACATGATGCACATGCAAGTCTCTTGCACACTGTGTCAGGGTGGCAAGTCGGCCAAGCCTATGCCAGTAGTAGAAGTGCTAGCAACTCAATGAGTCATACTAGAATCAAATTCTTGATTTTATCTAATAGAATACGATTGATGTGTTGTGATTACCTAAAATTTATTGACTAGTGTGATTAATGACACAAAGACCAATTAATTGTCTCTCGATTAGGTCAAACTGTTAGGTTGGATCGATTAAACCGAAAACGATGTACAGATAAAGAATGTATTCCAAATTTATATTCATTATAAATGCATATGATTTTATAGTTATTGTAGTTATTATATGAAATAATGTCAGATGACTACATTATTATACATAAAACCAATGATTTATGTTATACAAACATATATGTAATCTAGAGATGACAACTAAGTGAATAGGGATCAAATACTTTAATCCTTGTCTCTATCTTTTATAGGGAGATGACGAGAATTCCTGTCTCCTCCTTGTAAAAAAATTTGTCTCCTTTTTCTCTTCCATTCTTGTTGGAAAAATTTCTTTTACTTTCTCCTCTCCATCCTCGTTTAGAAAAATAATGAATATTGATTAGTTATTATAATATAATTATAATAATTTAAAATTTTTAAAAAGAATTTAATATTTAAGAGTTTAATAGATATATTAAAAGAGGAAAAAAACACAAGAAAAGATGAGTTAGAGTATAATTATTAGATGTTTCGCTCAAATTATTATCTCAATGTAATCCCTGTATGCTTTCATATGCAATTCATTTACTTCCGACTGTTAATCCTAGTAATTGTCTACGTGTTCATGTTCCTATAATAATTAAATAATCCTGTGAATAAAACGAGGTGTTGCATGAGGACCAAGGGTTGTTAGTTATTTGCATTTCTAGCAGAATCCTCTTTCATTTTCGTCCACAGAAAATTGATATTTTGTACCCATTTTCTTAAAGTCTTACGAAAGGACTGTAAACGTGAACAAAGTCTTAATGAAATGACTGTACAACAGCCACCAGCCACCAGCCAACCTCCACCCTCGTTATAGTGGTTTTATTTGTGAAAGTCATGTTAAGGTTTAAATCTATCCACGTACCTTTTGTACTACGAGAACATTTTGGTACAAATAAGTAAGATCTTTTTATAAGAACTCTCTCTCTCTCTCTCTATATATATATATATATACACAATATAATATAGGCTAAACAACATTCCTTAAACGACAACATTAGTTTATTTTTAATATTTATTTTATTTTTAATATTTTATTATTATTATTATTTTAAATTTATATTTTAATATTTTTATAAAATTTATTTTTTAATTTTATTTAAAAACAAATATGTTATTCTAATTTTAATTAATGAATAGATATTTGATTTTTAAAATTTTCATGATCAGAAATTTGTCATTTAAAGAGACCTTTGGGTGCGATTATGCCGTTCGACCTGTAATATATATAATACCTTTGTTATCTTTGGTACATATTAATAGAAATGAATAATATATATATATATATATATATATATATATATATATATTATAAAATTTGTTTGATTTTACAATCATAAAATCAACATAATATCATTATCAATAATATATATGTATATATATAAATTTGTACATTATTAACATATAAATGTTGAAAGTATGGTTAAAAATATATCTCCCCTTACCGTGGCATGTGTAATGGAATACAAAAATAATAATATGATAAATTTTGATGATTTTATTTTCTATTTACTGATCTTGAACTCTTGAAATAATAAATAATTGTATTTAATTGTAATTGATAAAATCATAAAAAATAATGTTATAATAATAGTGTTATGACGAAAAGATTTGCAAGAAACCATTTCCCTAGCTTTAGTTTTTATAATAAAGTCTATTGGATTCTCCCGTTAAAATTTTGATAAACTATATAAATTCATACTAATTATTCATTCAAATCAATTATAACATAAAATATAATAGATAATATAAAATTGATCATAAAATGCTCATCAAAAATATTTATTTATTAGATAATACTTTATCCGTATTTTATAAAAACGAATACAATTGACATTCAGTCCACATCAAAAGTATCCGAAGGAGACTTGGAAGTCCAATTAATTGTCATATCATCACAGAGCCATCCACCACCAGCCGGCAGCTGCACGAAAGCCATAGTACTTCCCCTCTTTTTAGTGTTTTATTTGTGAAATGGTGTTGTTTTTGAGTTTTAATGTTTTTATTAAGTGAAATTATGAAATATAAATATAAAATAACAAAAATATATTTAAATATATTTGATTGATAATAATAAAAAAATATTATGATATATTTTAATTAAATATTCTTAATAAAATAAATTAAATATGTTAAATAAAGATGAAATCAATACTACTATCTAAAGAGAATAAGAAAATCAAATTATCTCTTATATTATATCAAATAATAAAATATAGATTGTTAGATTTTATTTTCTTTAAGCAAATGCACTTAAGTTTTAAAACATCAAATATTTATCTATCAATCCTTTTTGTCGAGATTTCAATTAAGTGAAATGACAAAAATTTTTTTGTATAGAATTTTCTATTTTTTCCAAATTTTTTCCTATTTTCCCTCGTCAAAAGTTAGGAGATAAACTATCATTTTTAAAAATATTAGAAGTATTAATAAATTTTTTAAAGGAGTTTTGAAATTTTGAAAAACGTTTAGGAATGTTCTTAAAATTTTTAAAATCTCTATTGCCTTTCAAAAGTTTGAAAAATAACAGTTACACCCTAAAAAATTAACCAAAACGTAACATTTCAAAGTTAGTCAAAATTTTCATATTTTTTAAGAGACTAAGTGATGAATTTTAAAATTGATAAAAATATGTATTGGTAATTAGACATTTACATTAATTAATAATGATAAATAAAATTTGATTTTTTAAAATTTAGAGAACAAGGAATTTGTTGTTTCATTAAACTTTGAATGAAACATAATCATTTTATCTTTGTAGTGCCATAAAATATGAATATTGTTTAGTCCAATCAAGTAAAACATCTTAATAAAAATTAAAATCTCAATAATATATATATATATTTTTATCTATAGTTGGAAATTCATTAAATATAAGAATGATTAATCATAATTATGACTAAAAAAAATGTCAAAACTAAAGCATTGATGAATTACATAAAAGATTTAAAATATCCATTTTTTTTTATTCATTCTTAGTAACATATGAAGAAAACTTCTGTTAAAATATTGATTATACTAATATTAAATTGGTTATATCTTATAGTACTAAAAATAAGCAAAGATATTCCAATTTTTAATGATTAAAATGAAAATAACACTATTAAAACTTATTTCTAATTTGTAATTCTCATGTGTTGGAAATACCTGATTTTTATTATTTTTACGGGTAAGTGATATGTCGAGAGCAAAAACATCTAATTAACATTTTTTATTTGTGTCTTTAAAAGTGGTTTAATAATAATAAAAAAATGTTTTATATGCGATAAAATGTCATAATTTATGAGTTGAGTTTTCTTATTGTTATTAAAATAAAAATTGATTTAAGCAGTTGATAGTTACCTAAGATTTTCTCAACTTACATATTTTCATACTTTCGTACACAAAATTTAGAAGATTGATTTCATTTAAAATTGATTTTGTTTATTGGGGTTTCAAAGAAAAGTTGAATAAATTTATTGATTAATTAAAGTTTATAAATAAAAAATAGATAAATTTATTTATTATAAAAAAAAAAAGGAAAATTTGTTTCAAGAAAGTATGAGATATTTTAAAAATATGTGTCATATAATATATATGTGCATGTGTCAATTATCAAACAAAAATTAAAAAATAAGAATAATTGTCTACTTTTCTGTGCATGTCTAACATATCCTCAACAATTTTATGCATTTTTTCTCTCTTGTTAGTTAAATTATATCTTAAAATGTATTAAAATTATGCATATAACACGTTCCATAATGTAACGAGTGTTCCATTTTTCAAGTCTTCGAATGGGTGTAATAACAAGCTCGCTTTTTAGTGGAATGCCTTAGAACATTTTGAAACAACCAATGCTTTATGAATGAAACAGGCTTGTTCTTGGCTTCAACTTGTATGAAATGAGTGTTCGTTTTTCTTCAACTTTACTAAGAAAACGGGATCACACTTGAGTGAAACAATAAACTCTTTTACATATGAAATAAGTATTCCAATTCGTGGAACAAGAGTTGCATATCCATTTCTTGTTTTTTCAAACTTACACTCATTTTGATTATAACTTATCATGCCTTATTTACCAAAAAAAAAAAAAAAAACTTATGTCATGCCTTAAATAATGTTAGTTTAATTTCAATCACTTTTCTTAATTTGTCCATTTAAAATACACAAGTGCCAACATAAACAACAACTTAAATGTGATTGTATAGCTTAAATAATTTTTAAAAATTCAAGATTTTATTCATTTTTAGTAACATGACAATAATAATATTGTAGGCTTTCCATTAAATAGACTATTTATTTATGAACAATTCTCAATTGATTAGTTATTTGTCCTTCTAGCAGAATATTCAATTGGGAATTCTACGTGTTTATAGGATAAAGATTGTTACAATATATATTTATGAAAGGTAATCTTAAGATCCACTATGTTGATAAAATAAGTGCAAACAGAAATTAGACATGAGATAGTTTTTTAACATGGTTTGTCTAGTTATTTGAGAACCTACATACAAAGTTATGTAATTAATGACTTTGAGAGAATACTTTAGTGTTAGGGTTGATGCTCTAGAGTCAATCATTCTAATGATAATGTCATATACAAACTTTTATATGACACTCTTTATCCATAAGTGCAATCATGTTAAGATAAATATCATTAGAATGGTTGAATTGAATCGAATCGAAGAATCAGATGGTTTAATCACATTTTTTTTATATGCTTATTAAGGTGATTATTCTAGAAATTATCTGTAGGCTTGACATTACCATGACTAGGGCAACGATAATGGAGATGAGACTATCATACTGTTGAACACCATATCGAAAAGTGACAACAGTTTATATATGTCAAAGTTATTAGTTGTAGTTTGCTGCAACACATGGATACATGTTGTGTACTAGACATGTTTATTGGACATGACCCGTTAAGAGGATTTTATATAAGTGATTGTTCCAACGTTTATAAAATATATCCTCTTTAGCAAACAAAAGTACATGCAATTTTTAGACTTGAAGATTGTCTGACTATTCCATGCACGGGTACCATAAAGGTGGCATGATCTGTGTATGGGCTATGATGATTCAACATAGGTTTGCCACTTTTGACAATGAAAGCCCTTATCTCTAATGAGTTTATGTTCCCTTGTGCTGATGATCACAATAAAATCAGATCGTTACGTAATCTATTGGTATTCGATTATTTGGTTGATTGTCATAGTTTTAATAATAAGAAACATTTAAGGCGGACACTGTTTATATATATTTTAGCCTTAACAGATAAAAGATGACAAAAAAATATGTATTATACGAATAATCGCTAGTTAATAAGTTGTGAATAAACATTATTATCTTAATAGATATAAGTTATGATGTCTTGTTAAATGTTACTCATAAGTTATGTTGTTAATAAGACCAATGACAACCTCAAGTAGATTGAAATAGCAATAACCACATTAGGTCATGGGCTTTAGTTCCGAAGTAATATTGTAGCTCTGATACTAACAAAAAATAGTAGAGAAAATTTTGTTTCTTCAGTGATGCTTTTACATCCAATTTCTATCATTTTTTATATTTGCTCACATGCTTCTTCAAACACAATGTGCACTTTCATGCAACATTTCACCCAAGACTGCGCATCCATCCCCTCTTTCTTTGCCAACCTTTAACGTTACGGAAACATCATGATTCTGGGAACCATTATCTTCTAAATCGTTAAGGCCTCCTTCCCACCACCTTCAGATTAATTCACTCAGATTTTAAGCGAAACCATTAATTTTCTACAGAAATTGTTCTATATTTACCTCATCTCGAGAGTTCACTGACCTCACTCAACTGCAATTTCTGTGCTTGAATTTGAAAGCAAATTTGGCTAGCTCCAGTAGCCATGTAGTGCCTTACTACCAATCTTTGCAGCCATTTGTACTGCATTTAATTCTAAGATTTAGGTTTTCCCATGCATTGCCTGCTGCATTAATATTGCATTGCATCTTTCCAGCATCTCCTATGGGTGCTTGATTTCTCTTCTCTTCTCTTCTCTTCTCTTCTTCAACATCGAGCTTCTTTTGGTGTTTGAATTTCTAGCACTACCCTTTTTATTATGCGTTGCTCAGAAGGAAAATCGTCCTCTGAACAAGGAGGTGGAAGTGGGATAGCAGTGAATGGTAAATGGTATGAGCCAGTACGTGATAATACCCTTTTGATTATTATTATTTTATTATTTATTATTTTTAAAATTATTTATTCAAAAAAATAAATATACCCCTTTAACCAATTATATTAAAAAAAAAATTTTAATGATATTTTATTATTTAAAAAAATCTTGTATAGAGATAAGTCTTTTGACTTTTTATAAATAATAAAATAAAGGTCAAAATTTAATCTTTTAAATTTTAAAAATTCAAAATTTTATATATAGACTAAATTTAATATTAAATTTAATAATAAACAGTAACAATGCAGGAGTATTTTTATCATTTTAAGATTAAAATTTTATAAAATAATAAACTAAATTTTATATAAATATAAAAATTTTAAAAAATTAAACAATCACTGTCGGTAATATAGACGGTGGTGGCCACCGATAACGAAACTAAATAACCGTTTTCGATCACTTAGTTTCAAGGGAGACCATATCTAACCTCTTCGTTCGGTGCAGACAGTTAGATCTGACCATTGAAAATAGTCAAAAAAAGTTGATATTGGTTTTACTGACTGCTTTCGACTATTATTTTTAGTAGAGAAGGCCAGATTTGACCGTCTTCGCCAAAATTAGAAGCGGCTAGATCTGGTCATCTCTCTCGAATGAAAAGATAAGATTAATTAAAATTATAAAAAATATTTAAATTTTGATTTATAGATGAGATTTTAGATTTTTAAAATCTAGAATGTAAGATTTTATCTCAGTCTCTGACAACAAGTCTTTTGGCCTAAAAAATTAACAGGGGAATAATCATTTATATATTAAAATTATAAATCAACTGATACGGGGAAAGAATATTCTTAACCCAGGTCCCAAACAGGTCCTAAATTTCTGGGAACAATATCCAGTGGGTGCAGGAACACCGTAGTTCCACGTTAATTTATGCGTCACCATCGCGGCACTTAACAGCCTCCAAGTAAGTCAAATTTCTTCAGTCACTCCCTTTTTATCTTTGTCGTCTCAATAGGAACGTTAGAATGGGAAACACTTGTTTCGCCTTTGTAAAACGTATAAATTATTTCCCATTACTCAGAATTTGCTACGAAACGGGGGTATCGCGAGTCTCCATCTACATCAGACGGGCCGCCTCAATGTAGATTCAGACATAACCCAGATGGTTAAATTTAGTCTTGAACCCTTATTTTTCTTGTCTTGATTTTTTGTTTAGTTATGTTTTTGGTTAATTAGATAGTTTTTGGAGACGGGTTTTGTAGTTTGTTAGCTTTAGTCTTTGAAAAGCAAATAAAAGTGTCTACCTTTATTTGAAGCAGGGTTTGTTTGGTTAATGTGTTGATTACTTGGACGTGGGTTTTGAGTTTAAGAAGATTTAGCTTTCGTTTGGTTGCCTAGAAAGCTGAGGAAACTGAAAAGGTTTGAACTTTGAATGTTATGTTGTTGTTTTGGTCTTTGTTAAGGAATAGTGTTTTGGCGTCGATTGTTGGGTGCTAAATAGGGAGGTGTGAATTAAAGAGTTTTATTTTCACTTAAAATGCTTGAAGGTTTTTTTTTTCCTTTTTTCTATGAAAGATGTAAGTTGAGTATTTGACTTCATGCTCTTAAGTGATTCTCAATTTTTGGAGGATGAGAGCACTAAGGATTTTGCTAGGAAAGTAGCTCACCAGTATAGTGCAAGAACAAATCAAACTTTGGAAGAACGAGAAGCTAGTCCAATCATTCACTTGAAGAAACTTAATAACTGGGTAGGCCTTCAAATGTCCTGAAGTTTACTATAAAATTATGATCATGTCGCGAAGTTAATATAAATTTTTTGATTTTGAACAGATTAAAAGCGTCATAGTTCAGCTTTATGCTCGCCGAGGGGATGCTGTTCTTGACCTTGCCTGTAGCAAGGTATTTTAGGCCCCTTGTTATGTCTAAAATTTTCAATCAATTTTCTTCCCCTGATGGTTATTTTTCCTTTTATTTCTCAATGTGTTAGGGTGGTGATCTCATCAAATGGGACAAGGCAAAGATTGGATACTATGTTGGCATTGATATAGCTGAAGGCTCAGTAAGTATAAATTCAGTGTGTTGTTCCCAATTTTGCTTAGGCGTATAGGTAGTTGGGATTGTGGAAGCAACATTTATAAGTGAGTTATTGCTCGTTGATATCTTATGGGCTGTGGCTGGTAGCCACACCGTGTTTCTGTAAAATGAGGCATCCTAACAACGACAGTCTTTTGAATGATGTCCTCAGGGAACCCACCTTTTCAATCTATTGCATAATCAATGCTCAATTTTAATAGGACAAGTTGGTTTGTTGTTAACTTCCTTATCTTCAAACTTTTCCTTTAATAATGTGTATATCACAAAGTGCCGACTAATTTTTGTGTTATTTATGTACAGATAGAAGACTGCCGTACATGTTACAATGGTGATGCAGAACACCATGAGCATCGGAAGAAGTTCGGTTTTCCTGCTCGACTCATTTGTGGAGACTGCTATGATGTAATTCCAGTAACGGTTGCTTGTCTTTGAAAATCGCATCTCCTTTTATCTAGCTTACTTATTGTATGCACACTAAATTCAACAGCAGTGTACTAGGCTGATATGGGACAATAAAATGTTAGATATTTCCAAGTATAAATATCCAAGGTTAATTAGCAAGATGATTACTTTTAGGGCTGGATTCGAACTGAACAGATTTGGATTCGTTTTTGAGTTCAGTTTGAACGAGCCCTAAATGAACCGAACAAACACAAACACGAACGCGAACACGAATTCGAACTGTAATTTTAAAATTCAACGAATACGAGTCCGAACACGAACTATGCGAACTGAATACGAATCTAAACTTAAAATAATAATTTTTTAATTATATTTTATTAATTATTTGCATTAATTATAATTTTTAATAAATATAAAAACGAATTATACGAACCGAATGCGAATAAAAATACGAGTTGAATGTGAATTTAGTTATACGAACTGAACACAAATACGAACTTTATTAAAAAATATTCGACGAACACGAATACGAATCCGAATCTGAATAGTACGAAACAAGCCCGCACACGAACATGTTACTGTCTGCATTCGGTTCGGCTCGAATCCAGCCCTAATTACTTTATCCAAATGCTTGTGGAAGTATTAGTAAGTTATGTTATTTTTGAATTGATTTCAGGTTCGCCTTGACAAAGTCCTAGCAGATGATGCACCTTTTGACATCTGCAGTTGCCAAGTGAGTCTTAATATCTAGAACATCTGGAAGATGTTACAGCAATTATGGTTTTCTTCAAATCCAGCTACTGTAGTAAAGAACATGTCAACTGCTCCTTATCAGATATTGAATTTCTAAATACGAATCCCTTTACAAATTAACGAAGAGGGTATCATGCTTGTTCTGGTATCTAGTATTTTTTTTAATTTCAATATGAATTGCTTTGCACATATTCAAAAGCTTAGTAAATAATGAATGATCATAGTATTAAATTTTGCAGTTTGCCATGCATTATTCTTGGTCTACTGAGGCACATGCAAGGCGAGCCTTGGCCAATGTATCTGCTTTACTTCGTCCAGGAGGCACTTTCATTTGGACAATGCCAGATGCCAATGTGATAGTCAAAAAGCTTAGACAAGGTTTTATCAGGCACCTAGCTTTGATTGTTGCTCATTCATATAATATTGTTCATATATGAAAATCTAGGTATTAATATCCAACGATATGGACTCCTTTCATTGTTTCACAATTCCCTTTGCATTTGTTATTACTTTTTACTATGAAAGCATTATATAATTAAGTATAGGAGATTCTATTTGGTGGTTTTATTTCCATCAACTTTAATTGCCACAGTTATGCTTATGTATTTCTTCATGTATTTTTCATAATCATTAACTACATATTGGATGCACTTTTCGAGGAGCATAGCTGAATTGTGCGAAAGAACCTTATTCTGTAGATTTTCAGGAATGGGCTTTTATCTCTAATTTTGTGCCTTGATCTGCATTAAATTGGTAAATCAATGTTCTGTTTTTCTAACGCAAGAACTTGAAGTGCGTAATCTTATAAAATTTGTAATGTTCTATGTTTGATTTTTTTTTTCCAGTTCAATCGTTATGAACTGTATCTCTACTGGGGTCATAGATATATTGTATGTGAACTTTTCTTCTAAATCTTCCTTTCTTTCCTGCCATATATAAGAATTTGGAATGTTGGGCATGACACTCCACTTTTTCATTCTTGATTAGTAATGCTATTTGCATTGTGAATAAGCAGCTGAAGGATTGGCCTCTGGTAATAGTGTCTACTGGATACATTTTGATGAAGAATATTCTGACAAGGTCAAGGTTTCTTTTCCTCTTTTTTACAGTTACATGGTTTGTTAAAGATTTGGATTGCTAAGTAATTGTATGCTATAGAGTACTGACAAATTTATGCCAATAGAAATTTAAATCCTCTAAGCCACTTGGCATACAGTACAAGTTTCATCTGGAGGTATTGTTCCTTATTTTCTTGCTAGTAATTTCTATCTTGTCTTTTTATGGTTTTTTAAAGAAGTTTAATTGTGGCTGTGCCGTATTGACATTTCTATTGAGTGGCACACCTATCTATGTTCTTACTAAGGCACTTTACTGAAAGTCATTAAAATTTTATCTTATTGTAGGATGCAGTCGATTGCCCAGAATGGATTGTTCCTTTCCATCTCTTCAAATCAATGGCAGAAGAGGTCTGCCTTTCTTGCTTATTTATGTATTTTCTTTATTTATGTTTTCCATGGTTTTGCCGTGGCTCTGTTGTTTATATTGACTCAGAGTTAAAGTACTTAGATGCTTTCAGTTGTTATCTTGGATTATTCTTTTTTTGCAGTATGGGTTAGAGCTAATTTTTGTGAAGAACTCGCATGAATACTTGAAAAAACCTGAATAAGTGGAACTCATGCGAAGACTTGGTGCCTTGGGCGACGGTAATCAAGACCAGAGTAAGTTTGATGGCCTGTAGCCTTATTTTCCTTCTTTCAACTTGTTTGTCCAGGTCTAGAAACTCTTTCTGTTTCTTGTTTTACACATATTTTTTCTATAGACATTCATTGTTTGTTCATAAATATGTAATTGCATGGCAGTATTGCGAATCCTATGCCTTAAACATCCCTGATTAGTTGTTCTTTGTATTATCTTTGTGATATCTAGGCACACTATCACCAGATGAATGGGAAGTAGCCTATTTGTACCTGGCATTTGTCCTGAAGAAGGTTAGTGGATGTCAAGTGTTTTTCTTTCAATAATATATAGATTTCTTGTTCTGTGAATGCCATAACAATCATATTTTTAATTCTTATTTGTTAGAAAAGAACAATAATACAATATTTTTTTAATTTTGCTGAAGGGCCAACCAGACCAGAGACAGTCGAGTGGAAGGAGAGATAAAGGGAAGATGTATATATCAAAGGAAGACATCATGTATGTTACTAGTGAAACATAAAAATGCAACAAAAATGTCCCAGGATGGATTTTTTCGAAGAACACGATAAAAAGGGTGGTGGAAGCATGGAGACGACCTGGTCAAATAGGAGGAGAATCGAACTTAATATCTTCTATGAGATTATTGTATGGCTACTCAGTTTTGTAGGTTCATGAATACATACTGATATAATTTTCCAGGAGCCCTTTCCCAGAAAGTGCCACTTTACAGGACTACTTTGTATCTTTGGGACAAAATACAAGTTATACAGGAAATTCAGCCACTTGAAGTTGAAAGATGGCACCTTCTGGTTAATGCATGCAATCAGTACAAACATTATTTTCTTGGTCAATGGTCTTTTGAACTTTAGCCAAAAAAAAAAAAAAAAAAAAAAGGTGAAATATGCATTCAAAACATAAAACAATTATGGCCTAAAGAGAGATAGGTCTCTTTTGCTTCCAAGGAGTTAGTCTGAATCGTAATTTAGCTGGCCACTTACCGCAAGTAAAGGTGGTGGCAATGATTTTATTTGATGAACTATGATTGAAATATTATGTTTATCAGATGTTTATTGATTTACTGTGGTTAATGGTTTGTAGATTAACTAACTATTTTTCAAATAGATCGAAAAACAAAGAGTCAAATAAGTCGAAAGGTATGATTAAAAAATTACAAATATAAAAAAGATCCAAGACCCATAGCCCTATACTTTGCAAAAACATAATATTCGTTAGTTAATAATGTTTTACTTCTAAAATTTGATAAAAAATTTATCAGATTTAACCCAAAAAGGTTGAAAATTAGCTTTTTAAATCTTAAGTGGCGGCAAATAACATTTCATCAAACCTTGCGTGGAAACTAGTAATTTGGCTTTTTATTTTATATCAGAAACCGACATGCGACATTGACCTTTTCTCGCCACTTCCACTGAAAATTATTTTATAGTAGGCTAAACGCCCCGTTCCCACCCGAGGTTTCTTTAGATGATCAATTATTACCCAAAAATTTTAAAGAGCAAATATCTGCTCAATGATTAAATTTTATTAATATTTTTAACAAATAATTAAAATATTATTTACTAAAAAAAAAATAAAATAAATTGTAATATAAAATAATATTAATATAATAATAATTTTAAAAAATTACAAAAAAATTTTAAAAATAAAATTAAAATAAAAAAGGGCCACGACGACGACTAAGTAACCAGAAATGGCCACTTGATTTGATTCGCAACCTGATTTAGCTATTTTGATGACAGAGATGACCACTTCCATTATCAAGAATAGTAAATAACAGTTGGTTTCAAGTATGTTAGTCTTTTTTTATCATTTCTGATGGTATAAACAATTAGATTTGATTATCAATCAAATTATATGATCATTTTTAATAATCTAATTAGGTTTATGACAGTTACCACTGTCGATAGTAGTGACTGTGTTTTAATTTTAATTTTAATTAAATTAAATTTTTTTATTATTTTAATATCATTTTATATTTAAATTATTTGTTAAAATAAATTTTATTATCTTAATTTAAAAAATTTATCATTCAAAAAATAAGAAACATCTTTTTGATTAATTAAATTTAATGATAGATTATTAAATTTAATAATTGATTTTAATTAATAAATAAATATTTAATTTTTTAAGTGAAACTTTGTGATTTGAAAAAAACTTGGTGGGTGGTAAACCCTTACAATAATTTGTCCTCTGCTTTGCCCCAATTTGCTCAGACATTGGTAGTCTCAAGTTAACCGAATCAGGATTCAGGATTGAAAATGGGAGTTCAAATTTCTAGTGATGGAGGCCGAAAAAGTGATGCCACTGTGGGCCCGTGTGGGTCCATATATGAGCATGACTGTGGACCTACAGGAACATGGCCCACATTTCCCGCGCACAATAAAGCCCATAAAATAGTGAAAAATGAAATCTCAAATACCATTATTTATTTAAAATAATAATTCCAAGAATCCTACAAATAAAGTGTCCCTAAAATTCGCCCGTGAACTTAGGCTTTTCCTTCCAAATAATAACATATAAAATAAAATCGAGGGAATTACAATTCCAACCCCACACCACACCCCCTCCCCCCCCCCCCCAAAGTTTCATTAAAAAACCTGTTTTACCAAAAATCAAGCATAAATAATATTTTTTTTGTCCAAAATTAAATGCTATTATCAAAAAGTGAAATTATCATTTTATGTTTATTATTATATATTTTTTAAAATTATCATATAATTCTAAATTAATAAAATTTAGAAATAATATCTTAAATATTCAAATTATATAAAAAGTCTTTTATTTTTCTTTTCTTTTACCTTTACCCCTTTTTTTTTTTTTCTTTTAATAAATAGAGATGTCTTTGAAAGTATAATTATATGTCAAAAGGTAAATGTAATTTTTGCAAATATTAATGGTTCTTTTGAAAATATTAAGAGATCATTAGAAAATTGCAAAAAGTTTGGGAGTCTTTTGGAAAGTTTTAAATATTAATTTATCTCTCAATAGTTTAAAAAATGACAATAATATTACCAAAGAATTGAATAGAATGCTATAAATTATCAGTGTAAATATTATATTACAATTATTAGAGTTATATAATAATTACAAAATATATCAAAGTTTAAAAGAATTTCAATAATTAATTTATGAATTTTTAAGCCTCTCTTTTAGGTTTGATAATATATTGTTTTTTCTTTTTTAAAATTGATGTATGATAAAATTATTATTCTATCCTGATGTCATTAATCCTTTTAAATTTAAAAAAAAAATTTAAGTCAAATATTCAGTTAAATGGGCAAACCCATATCCAAAAATATCTATTTATTTTTTTAATATTATTGTTTTGAAAAAAGGTTGCATAAAATAGAATAATATAGAGATTTGGGGAAGAATGGATTCATTGCTTTGGAGTAATGGTAATGCATGTAGTCTTTGTTTTGATCTTTTTAAGAAAAAACAGAAGAAAAGTTAGAAGATTTAGAAGCTCTAAACTTGATTTGAGAATATGATTCCAGATTTAACATCTTTAATTACAAGTCCTAAACAAAACTTAAACTTGTAATTAATCTATTAATCTAAGTTAAATATGAAAAAAGCTTAAAACTTGTAATTAATAATTATTACATTAAGACAAAAAAAGACAAAGTTGACACAGTTTTTCCTTTGGCATCTCTTTCTCTTCTTCTTCTTCTTCTTTCTATCTTAGGGCCTCAGCTCCTGCTGTATCCTTCCCCACAGGACTCTTCAACAGGCCTGCACAAACAGAACCCGCATGAAACTTCTGCCATAACAGGAAACTTCCATGATACTCTTTTGTGATGGGAAGTTTAGTAGAGAAGAAACAAAAAGATGGAGAAAGAAACAGACTTGAGAAAGAGAAAGAGAAAATATATAGGGTTTCTGTAAACAGTTTCTGAAGCAACTGTTATTAATTAGAACGAAAACTGAAAGGTAATTACCTTGAGGTTTACAGTCAGGAGGGTCTTCGAAGAGAGACAAAGAGAGTTCTTTATGAGCAACAACGATATCGAACAAAATAACGCCAGAAGTTGGGTCATCAACGATGATTTCTTTAACCGGAAGCCAGAGAAAGAGTTCTTCTTGAGACAAACCCACCACTCCATTGAGACTGCCATAGCTGAGATTAGCTTTAACAACACTTTCGAAGAAAACCCTGGTCTCATATTTGGCCAAACATGGCCCTTCAAGAACAACCTCCAACATACCGTTTTCAGAAAGCATGTACGACTTCACGTCCTTGGGAAGAAGCCCCGGAGGCAGCCCTCTTGATCTGAGAAGATCGTGGATCGAAGACGAGAAACAAAGCACTGGAAATGAGAGAAAAATCAAGAAACAACAAATAAATAAGGTTGTATTTCTGGTGTTAAAGGAAAAGATTGCCATTTTTTTGTTCCCTGAGAGTTTGAGAAGAAAGTGAAGAGACTGTTCAAGAAAAGAAGTATTATGTATTTGGGAGTTGGAAAAAGAGATGCATGAGAAGTGAATTTACCATTTTGCCCTTGGGGGTTGTTGAAAAGACCAAAATTAAATGGATTTGTTAAGGTTTTAGGTGGAATTAAAGCAATTAATGTTTTGGAATGTATCGCATAATGAGTCCTTAAGATGGCCCGGGCGGGTCGAATTTTCCATTACCAGTCCTAGTCCCATTGATAATGCTTTTTCCGCAGCTGGATTGAGTCTAATTAATTTAGAATTAAATGCAAATTTGATTCAAATAAATTCAAAATGAACTCATTTTTTACATACTCAAAACTTTTAAAAATCAAATTCGAATTTATAATAAACTCGATTATAAAATTTGTTAACTGATAAAAATTATTTAAATTAATTAAAATAATATTATTTTAACAAAAATAATATCATTTTGATCAATATATATCAAAACAACATCGTTTCAGATATTTGAAATATTTAACAAATTAAACCAAATCAAATTTGAATTTAATTTGATTCGGATCCAATTCTAATTTTTCATTTTGTCCTCGTTACATAAATAAATAAATAAATATCTAAGGGTATTTTGGTCAATAAAAAGAATCTTCGGTTGGGATTATTAACTACAACGTAAAGCAAGTAACGGCTGTGTCTGCAGTAAAAAAGACAGAAGCCCAGAAATCTAAAGCTGATGCAGGTGGGGGTAAAAAAGGTAATTTACGCAGGTGGATTTTCATTTTATTTTTATATAAATAAGGCTTAGATTCTGTACAAACATGTGGAGGGGGTAAAAAATGGCACATCAAGTTAGTTTCGTCTTGCCAAAAAGGATTTAGAAAAGATTGAATTTACTAAAATACCATTAGGGGTCATCGGGGTGACGACAGTGACTGGACAAAATAAATGTAGAGATAATGATTAAGTAACTGGGTGGGGACATAGGTAGGTGACCCTGCTAAGAGATTTGAAACACGTGGGCCAGAGAGAACTGTTACACTCCGGCCACGTGTGGGTTTCCCAGCTCCCCCACGCTAGATCTCTGCGTGACCTCCTTCGATCATGAGACTCATGCCTGCACGAGAAAAGCACCTTCAATTTTTTTATTTATTTTTTTCATAAAAATTATTTATAAATGAAAGAAGAAATTTAAAATACTATGAGAATCCCTAAAACCAGGAGATCATAATTATAATTTCCAATTCGGGAATATTAGATTTAATATGGAAAAATGTGAAGTTTTGATGCTGGTGATTGTATCTTCTTCAAGGGTGAAGTTGCAATTTTTCTAAGCAGAGATTCTTTAACTTGCAGTAAAATGAAAAGGGTTTAAAGGAAGCTTGATGTTATTAGCTTATTGACTCTTTTTTTCAGTTTTTGATCCCCATGCAAGAAATAGACAAAGTGGAATAATATTGAAATTGGTTCACATTGTAGGTTGACCCTAATTTGATGTCTGGATTCAGCTGAACTTGCAGCAAACAGAAAAAATACAACCCCAGATGATTAACATCAAGTATATCCTGGAACTGCGGTGTGAAGATGATGAACAGTAAGGGGCATCAAAAGTGAAGAGTTCCGAGAAGGGATAAGAGTTGTACTGCTGAATTATAATGGTGTCCAGTTGTTTTTACAGGGACTTGCAGTTGCAGAGGTGCTTGTCAAAACAAAAGAAGCAGACTCTTCTGAGCTGGTTATGTTTCTCAGTGACTATTTTGACAATCCACTTTATTTTGTCCTATACAATGTCATCTTTCTGTATGGCTTCACTTTCATAAAACAACTGAGAAAAAATATTACAGCTATTGCTTATTCGGAGTAGTTTGAATGATAATTTGATTAACCTCTTCCCAGACAAAGAACAAGAAGAAGCTGTTAACTGATAAAACATGATTGACGTATTGTGCTTAACCGTACTTAATTGGGATTTATCCGTAAGCATGATTAACAGGGATTTATCAATGAACATGATTAACACATTATGCCTGTCTGAGATTTGTTAGTCCAACGTGGTTATAAAGACAGAGACTTAGGTGAGATTCTTCGTCAGCCCATTTCTTCATTTTCTGATGGCTTATACTGTTTCAAACATTTTATCATTGAAGTTCTGATGATTCACTCTCAGTGGTAGTGCATCAGTCTTATAAACTAAAGGTCTGTAATTTGATCCTGCACGAAGGCATTTTAATCATTTTTGTTATCACTTGATCTTTCTTAGCCATATTTACCTTTTAATTTTGGGATTTGATAAACATTTAGGATTTGTTATACATTTGAAACTTCTTCACCTAGATTTCATCATTGCAGTTCAGGCAAATTAGGATTTCATCAAACCAGAATTTTATTTCAGATATTGTCATGGCATAACCACTTCAAAATGCATAAATCCAATCGCATGTATAACTGCAAGTCCTCTACCAGGTATTTGCTGAAGCTTGCAAGAAAGGAAAGTGGAAATTTTATTTATGCAATCATGTAAGGTGCGAGATGTCATTCCAAAACAGTTCAATCAAGCTCAATCTCATAACCTATGATCTCTAAAATATTATGTAAAATCACCTTTTACAGCTCTAGTTTCTATTTTCTTTATGCTACGAAACTAATGTATTAGTTTACAGAAGAAATCAAGTGGCTCCCATTTCCAGGTTCCAATATAAACCTACTTTTCATAACCAAGAATCAAAAAACTGATTCATGTTTTCTCCAGCCATAAAAATTATTTCATGAGCGCAATCATTGAATCTTGCTATCCATTTGAGCATCAACAAATTCAACAATTATGAGCAATCGTATCTAAGGAGTGAAATCTCAGCCTTCTTTTCCAGTTTGAGTTTGGTATTATCTATAAAATGTTAAAATCTCAGGCTTCAAATATACACTCAAGATGATTCCCTTTGACAATGTTTCTTTTCAGTGATCTAAAATTATCTTACCCTGTTACTCGTTTTAAGTCATTCAACAGTACCCAGTTATTCTTTAACACAGGCACAAAGATCAAGCAAAAATGAAAAATTTTGATGACCAATCAACCATCAACCCAATTCCATCTAAGAATAACTCTATAGATTATAAATTATACGAGGAAATCTGATAGAAGAGGTACTATTAGACATCTAACTCACATAACAATAAATCTAAAAAGGTCCATGCAGCACAGTTTTTCTCCAAAACTCTAGGCTAAGAGAGACTTTGACCATGATAGGGGAAAAATCAAGATCAGATGAGAGTCCCATAAACAGGGGTCTTCATTATACAATCAATATCCTCAGCAGCATAGTGCAATTTGCCTCTGGTTACTAACTGTCAAAAACTGATAAAACAAATATCACACAAATAGAACAATCATTCAGTAACCAAATTAAAGGCAATCTATGTACCCTATCCAGATGTCGATTCCGACTGAGCTGCTGCTTGTCTTGGTCTTCTTTGTTCAGGTGGAGGGCCATCTCGTCGTCTTTCATATCTTTTGCTAACATATTTTGATTCCTTTCGTTGCTTTGGTTGATAAGTAGGATATGTGCATGGAATTATCTCCCCATTTACATATTTATCACCTATAAATAGATATGATATCATGGAAGGATGTTATATGATCATTAGAGTAATGCAGAGGTTAGGTTATAAAAAGCTACAAACTTTTTATTCATAAGAACCATTAATTAGAGAAAACAAACCTCCATAATCTTTATTTTTTACATCTATATACGAGTCTGGCAGCACCCAGAGAACACCCGGTAGTCCTACAATGAACAATAAATTTCAGATACTCACAAGTAAAAAAGAAAAAAGCAGAATAGCTTAAACAATAGACTGTCTTAGTTATCTACATACCCTTGAATTTCTCAGACGTCTCTTCAGACACAGTGCACTGGAATCCAGTGTAAGTGGTAGTGCTGAAAGCATACATATTTTTCTTTGCTTCCTCCATGCTGTAGCCAACGAAAAACTAATCTAAGCTTTCTCCATCATTAAAAATTAATGAGGAAAATTACCCAAGAATAAGGCTTCATAACTTACAAGAGAGTCCTGGTAATGCTCACTACTACAAATATACTTACTATTTCGCACAAATAAATATATGTCATCTATACATATGTTCATTCATCATATGCTTTCCTGAAAGTTGCAAAGCTAGATTGGTTACTCTACCAAGAGTTGGATACAATTTCAATAACATCTCCAGTAAAACACTTACACAGACATACAATAAACAAAGATAAGAACTTTCATTGAAGCTATTTTCTGTTTGCAAAAACTCAAGTTTTAAAAATAAATATAAATTCTAAGAACTAAATCCTCAACAACCAAACACTTTCTCATCCCAATATAAACAAATAGAAGTCACATCGGAATACAACTACACAGAAAACACAATGAAACCAAAACCCAGAAATATTTAAACATAACACAAAAAACCCGTTCAAAATTTTTCATTATCTATCGAAAAAAGGAATAATCACCTGCCCAGAACGGTAGCAAGAGTGTTGAGATAAGTCTCAATCATTTGCTCTCTAGTGGGAGCCGGGTCTTTGGGAAACTCCATAACAATTAGCCAGTGGTTGTAGTCACATCCAGGTAACATTATCGTCTCCCTCGGTTCATTGCTGCTGCTTCTCTTTGATGAGTAGTCGCTGTCTGTTGGTCCGGCTTTGACGGTTAGAATTGAGCGAGAGAGAAAGCCAGTTGGGAGTTTGAGGCTCAGTGAGTTGGGTCGAAGGCCGAGGGTGAGTTGAGGGCGAGGTGAAAGGAGAGATCTTGGCGTGAGTAAAGATGCGGTGTATAGAGTCGCCATTGTTGATAGAGAAAGAAAGACGGAGACGCTGCGAGAGCTTTGTGAAGAGATAATGAGAATAAGATGAGAATTTTGTATCAGCTACTAGCTAGGCGATATTTTCATTCTTTTGGGCTTCATATGGGCTTTTTGGGCTGGGTTTCGTGCTTCCTGTTTAATCATTTAATAGTAAAATTATAAATCAAGTTTCAAATGAAAAACGTTTCTATTGTCTATGGGGGTGCAATGAGCCAAGCTGGCTCAAGCTCGGCTTAATGTTCGGATTAACAAATCAAATTCAAACTAAGGTTTTGAGTTGAGACAGCTCAAATCAATGAAGTTATTGTACAACTGTTTTGGTAAATTCATCTTCTTTGATAGTTTTTTTGACAATTTTTGATGAACTCACTGTTAACTTGAACCATTAGGAAGCTTGAGCTCAAGCTTTCTTTCTATTGGAACTCTTGCTATTGACATTCTAATGCAACATTACATTATCTAGGGCGGAACTAGGGAATGCCCACCCAATCAACGTATTCAGGTTCATGCAAATGTAGGGTTAGAGTCTATTTGGAGAACTCCTTAACAAGCAAGATATAGCAGGAAATTTTTGGCAGAAATGAACTTAAATTAAAGATTGGCAATGTGTTAAACCAAAATGATAGGTGAACCCAGAGCTTCTCCTTGTACATGGTCTGCATGAACCTCAGTGATGCCAACAAATAAGCACAGAAGTATGGCATTCTGAATATGGGTTGTTATGAGGTAACTCCCAATTTTTGTCCGCACCATCAGGCATGGAGTTGATAGATCTATAGAGTACATTGGGTCATCACTCACCAAAAATCTTTCAGGAATGACACAGTTTTCCCAGTTCACATCTTGTAGAAGAGTCCTTTTGGATGATAGCTCAGTTATTGAGGAGTCAAAGATTTCTACCTGTGCTAGAGAGAGCCTCTGAAGGGATTCAAAAAGTTGAAAGCCAGATGGTCTCAAATTGCAAAAGCTTAAGATTCAAGTTTCCAATACTTAGTTCATATAATTCAGAAAGGTCTCTGGGTTCACAAAGTTGTCCATCAGAGAAGTCCAATAAAAGCTCTCTGATTTCATTTTCGAAAGCAAAGTTAACCCTGCATGGATCAATTTATACAGACATTGCAGATAACTACAGGTACTTGCAGAATTGCCACTCAAAGGATCTGCCTTTAAAACACGAGTTTCAACTAGTCTCCAAGTTAAGCCTTTTCCAAAATTTCCCTGAATTTTATTTTCATAGTTAGTTATCAACAGTAGAAATTTATGAGAGGGAGATACAGATTCTTTCAAATGAAAAAAAATATTATTTTTCCATTTTCAAAATTTATTTTTTTGATGTAAAACTTTATATTAAAAGTTAAGTAAAATTCAGATTCCTCTACACTATTGTGCAGCCAGAGGAAAATTTTGTCATAATTCGCGGGATGGATCTTCTCTGCAGCGCATATTCGACCACCTCAGACGACGAACCCAACCCAAATCAAAATCCTTTTCGAGAAATCTCCTATCTGCTCCATCCAAAAAACCCAGTTCCAGATACTCGTATCCCCTGACGGAGCACTGGTCCGTGTCTCTCCCGAGCCAACGCTACTCAAGTCTTCACAACGAAGCACCGGTTGCCGGCAGATAGGTATCAAAGAGAGAGCTTGTGATCTCCGGTTCAGTCGTCCCTACAGTTCGTGAACCTGCCCGACAGTCCCAACTTTTACTTGACCAGGTATTTGCTTTATTATGTTATTCTTATTATTATCCTCCAGTTTTTGGTTAATGAACAATGTAATATTAGAGTAGCTTTACAGTGTGTTTTTGCTGTTTTTCAAAATACAATTTCTGTGAGGAATCATGTTTCTACAGTTGGGTTGGAAGTGTTTCTATGTAAATTTTTTTTTTGTTCGGAGAAAGTTGGGTTGTGTAGTACAATTGGGACTAAAGTATTGTGAATGATGTGGCAATCATATGCATTAGAGCTGCATCAATGTATGTGAATTTGTTTATGCAAGGATTTGAAGTGCGTTAAAAAAAAAAAAGTGTACAATACTTTTTTTTTTTTTTAATTTTGACCAAATACTGCTTTTTATAGAATTGCCCACACTTTCCTTTTAAAAGTGCAGTTTCCTGTTTCAATCAAACATACAAAATAGATGTGGGAGGGATTTTAATTATTTAAATGTGTTCTTAGTACACGTGTATTTGGAAGAGTTAAAAGCATTTTTGGCTTGGGATTCGTTTTTATTTATAGGTTGGTATTTACTTGCAAAATGAAAGTGGATGGCTGAATGGAAGATCTCATATCTCTATGTATGTAATTATAGTGATGCTAATTTATTGTAGGATGAAAGAAGGCGGAGAGGAAGATTATCAAACATTTAGCTGGAATACAGGGATTCTTATAAAAGTTGTGCTTAAGAATTTTTGTATGTTAGAGGTTAGTGTCTACACTGTCATGAATTATTTGTTACTGACTTTTTTTTTTTTTTGATGCTAAGGGTTGTTTGAAAACATGAGAGATATAATTTCCATATCAATTCACAATTGTATGCAATAGTTTGCTAGATTAGGAATATGATCAACAAGTTGCTGCAGTTTGTGGTTTCCTGTGGGTGTTATAAACAAGAGCTGGATTACTTTCTCTATAATTGCTTGAGGTGATCAAATTTTGAAATAATAGATCTATCATCTATTCAACTGCATTAGAGGTAAAGGAAATGGAGTTAAAATCTTACTTATTTGAAACTAATCAGCATTGTTGCTGAAATAGACATGTATCTTGATTTAGAAGAATATTAGGTTCATATAAAAAAATTATATATTATTAAATATTTTCTCATTAAATACATATATGAAGTAGATCAAATATGTGGTGCAACTAAATGCCTATTTGAACTATGTGGATTTAGGGGTTGGTGGTATGATAAAATGTTGAGACTGCAACGCACAAATATGCCTAAAGTTAGGAGTCTATATGTATTATCTCTTCTAAGACCCTCATTTGGTGGCATGTGCATGGGATAATTGCTGATGCAGCACTTGTCCTAACTGATACAATATTCAATTATGTTTTGATTTTACTCTTATTCACCTGCTAGAGATATGTTTCTTCACTTCTATATTTCATCTTCTTTACAGTCTTGGGAAGCATTTCAGAGTCATATATACTGTATGATATATTGTTATCACTGAGGCATCAATGGAAGGGCCATTAACAATAAAGCAGATTATCTGGAAGGCTGTTTGCAGCTCTTTGTTGTTATACAAAGGCTGTGAATACAATACAATGGTTACCAACTCATGGTATGCTCTTGTTATTGGAAAAATGGTTCAATTAATATTGTCTCCTGCTGCATTTGTCCATTCATTTAGTTTATTGTTATTGTTGTTATTATTATTAGTTATTGTTTGATTGGCTTGTAACTCCATAATTCAAGTTAACCATGTGTCCCAATAAGTTCTTTCAGTGACCTTTCATTTCAATGTTTCAAGGCCATAATTTCTAGTTATTTAAGTTGAAGTGTTAATACAATATATATTACGCTTATTCATTACATTTCTGGCCTTATTGCTCATTTTGTTGCTTCTGCTGGGACGGATCACTCAACCTGCATATGGAATGTGTGGAGCTAACATCAGAAGTTTGCACATGCATTTAGCTTCCATAATGCAGCAGTAAATGATGTAAAGTGGTCTCCATGGGGACTTTCTGTGCTTTCTTGTGGCTATGGTAGCTCATTGAGGTTAATTAATGTTGAAAAGGGGATAGAGACACAGAGCTTCAAGGAGGAACAAGTTATTACTGTTGCAAAGTTCCATTCCGACAACTCCAGCCTCTTTCTTTCTGGGGGATCAAGGGGCTTTCTTAGATTGTGGGATATTAGAGGGGCAAGGTGGTATATGAATACATTTGAGGTCTGGGTCTAATTCTTGATGTTAATGTATCGGGAGTCAAATATGAGTGAGATTTCTGTTATTGTTTGGGAAATCTCAAGAGAGATTCCATTGTCTAATCAGGTAATAAACTATTTCAAATATATCTACTTTTCTTTGGAATTCCACTTACTTTGGCCGAAGTATTCTTCCATGCATTCAAAATTTATTTCTAATTTATGATGAATCTGCTTAAGTGTGATGAGCAATACACTGATGAGCTAGCATAAGCAATGAATTGGGATAAAGAATATGTTTAGTAGCTCTTCCAGAGTCATTCAGACTTCCCATACAATCACTAGGACTTCTTTGTATGTCTGGCCTGTAGCAAGACTTTTTTTATTCAAATGTGGCCATCAATACTATTCCACCTTAGTTTCACATTCTCCTAGACCAATAGATGAACTACTTCTATAGCTACTCAACACACAATTGGTTTCTTTTTATTCATGTTTAGAGATTGCATAGACTAGAGTACTTCTAATTTAGATGGTAGGTGTCATGTGGACTGATCCTACAATCTGAAGGCAGATCACTCTTTTAGGATGCCAGATTCTGAAACTAAGATTCTCTAAGATTCATTGTTTTCTTGAATTGTGATATTTACTCTGCTCCGTTCTTTTGCGTAGATCTGGTTGCTTCTTGAATTATAATAAATTGGAAAATCACGTTCTGCTTTTTGTCAAGGATACAAACTCAAAGAATCACCTCACTTTGTATATATCTGGCCTCTTAACTAGTCAAACTATATAATAATTGCTCTAATTAGTTACTGGATTTTAATTGGTATGCTTACATTTGAATGGATTGATGCATTATCAAAGAATAATTATACGTAACTTTGCTTATTGTAATTGTTGATTTTGAAGTTCTGATTTACATACAGAAGATATGTTAGTAAATGCAGAAACAACATATCTGTAGACACAGTTTGAAATTGGTAAAACAAAAAGGAATGGAGATTAGATCTTGCAGCAGGAAACCGATTTCCCCAACTTGATTTGTCCATCAAGTAGCCTTTTTGTGTGTGTGTGTTTCTGCCAAAAGAAGTAATATAATGATTGTTTAAAATGCAAGGGTGCTGTTATTGCAATGCTTACTCCACCAGAATTGGCTATATGAGAAATTAGGAAATCTTTATTCAAATAAATTTGCAAGATATACTATATGGATGCTTAATCTATTGCCTGACAGTAAAGTCACTGCTGGGAAGCACCTTGTCACAACCCTTAAAATCATTGCTCCTCTTAACCCTGATACATGGGGAAGTACCATAACTTGACTGTCCTAGTTGGCAATCCAATAATGGAATATTTTTTGAGCATCGCCTCATGACATGTTTGTCTTTTCCTGAAGTCCCTGTCCACTTAACCTTAATGTTATTGATTACATGACTCAGAAAAATGTTCTGATTCCTCCATAAAGAAGCCTTTGAATTTGGCATTATTCGTGCGTAGATTCGCTCAACTTTTGGCTTTTTCATGTATGGTGTGGAAAACAGAGGACTGAATGACTAGTATTCCATCATGTCAAGATTTATATCCCCTTGTGCAAGAATAAATTGTTTGTTAGTGCTACCATGTCTTGTCTCAAAGCTGTCTACTTTTAAAATGTGGTTTTTGTGTTAAGATATTAGCCACTATGTATTTACCTTTCCATATTGCTGATTAAATATGCATTCTGGTGGGATGATGTTATATCAAATGTGAATTACTATTAGACCGAACGAGAATGAAACTGATAAGGAGCAGTTTTTTTGGTTTAATTCCTTTCCTGTTAGTAATGCTTTCTTCCTTTTGTATCAGGTTTATGTGGAAGCCTATTCATGTCCCTGTATTAGGTATCATCTGTGAGTTCCATATTTTGTCGCACAGTCGAATGGAAATTATGTAGCAGTTTTTTCTTCGAGTCCTTTCAGGCTTGGCAAGTCCTGGGGATATGAAGACCATGGCATGGGGTATCTGGGTTTCCAATCAACTGCAAAGTCAGCTTGGATGGGGAGAAGCTCGTGTCAGGCTCCTCAGATGGTTTTATATACGTATACAACAGTAGATCAACCAAGTGTGATACAAAAATCAAGGCAAATGAGCTGGCTTGCATCGACATTGCTTTCCATCCCATCTTGCCTTACATAATTGCATTGCGAAGTTGGCATGGAGATATTTTCCAGTATTTGAATGAGACAGCTTATCCAACTTGTAATGCAACAAATTTTGTATATGGACCACCTGGTAACTTTCTTTGGCAACAGTGTGAATGTAACTCTTGCAACTTAACTGTAATACATTGGAAGCGCTGTAATGCTTCTATTTTTTATCTTTTCAAAGTTTCTGATGTAAATATGCTCATCTGCAACATTACTTGTCAAACGCGAAGGAAACTATGCTCTATTTTGCTTCTTTTGTTGAAACATGAACTACTATATTTCAATGCAGATTCCAGAAGTCTTCAAAAAATGTCAAGAAGTCTACATCATGGCAAATGTGAACAAGTTGAAGTGATCAGATACATAGAATTTGATGGAATAATATTGTCACTACATTTGAAGTCGATGTCTTTTATGTGAATAATTTTGTTAATGACATTTGATAATCTGCTCAACCTGATGACATTGCCTCTCTACTTTGCTGTAACTGTAAACTTAAAAGCTTTGATTCATCCCCTTTGTGACACTTCCAAACAAATCCTATATCGTCAAAGCACTGGAAAAATATTGGATGGGGTATGCAAGTGTATTGCACATTACAATGTAAAAATGATACGAGGATTCAAGGTTTTTAGACATCTAATATTTTTTAATATATTGAAGAAAAATGAATAGATAATGAGTTGAAGATATGAAATGTTGATGTCTTGATACCCCTAACCCATACCTAACACAATACAACAAAACCCAAACAGGTGCATTTGCGGGCGGGGCCAACATTTCTTCCCAAATCTCTTATTTTAACAGAAACCTCATAAACAAATGATAAAATACCCGCAAAATAAATAAAAATAAAAGAAAGCAACATGCTTATATCTCAGTTCTCAATTTTCCAAAGCACTATCTAGACAAACCAGCAAATGTTGAAAAGATGAATGGTCCACAAGGCCTAATTGAAGACTGTTTATAGCGGATAATAAATGAGGAACATATCTATATATGTAATCTATCATATACACATTAAAATTTTCTTTCAACTTTCATATGAATATGTTCCCCACCTTGCTTGGTCTCAGCTCAACCTCACACCAAATTCTAAAATCTTTGTTGTTTGTATTATCTCATTTAGTTCGAAAAAGAATGGAGCAAAGTGTAAGTGTGAGAAATAAATGTGTCCCTACAACCAAAAGACTTAGCTACTGCTACAAACAACAAATGAGGGCAATGATAATCTAAAAGAGATTAGCTTTTTTCTTTTTCTTTTTTTAAATCTTGGGTATTTGTGGTGAAGAGAGTGTTTGTAGGAACCATTAAGGACCCACTGGGTAGCCTACCTAGGAACATGAAAAGATGGGTTGAAAGGTTTTACCTAAGCAAATTGATCACTTGGATTGGACAAAAACTCAAGAGAGTCTTAATCACAATTTGCTTTTTTGATTAGCCAAGCATAAACCAAGAATTAACCAAAAAGAGGAATCTTAACCAATGCCTAACAATGGAGAATCATTGCTTTGGAATCATAAAACACTACTCATTATCTTTCAATACATTAACCTTAGAAAGATTAGTGTTTATCCTCTCCTACATGGTCGAGCATAATCAAAATGTTTCTACGTCAATACACAAAGTGTAACATACCACTGACTCTTCCAATCTCAGCCCTAAAAAGTGAGCCGACAAACTCATTTTATTGGTATTTCCATGTGATTTGTGGGCATACCCAGTTCACCCATTTGCTTGTTTATTTATTTATTTATCTATCTTCTTCATCAAATGATTCGCTTTTTTTATAATTTTTTAGCGATATAAGCACCAATCATGATTTTGTTAAATGTCCATTTTTTCCCAATTTGGGAAATATTCCTTGTCAAGGTGTTTCTGTTGAGTCCACAAAGCCATTCATCAGTGCTACCATACTTTACATATATATATTTCTTCATAATAATGTACTGTTTTTTATATCATGATTATAATCTAAGCCTCAAACTTAGCTAGAATTTCTTCCAGTAATGATTTTGTCAAAAGCTAGTGTTATTATTTTTTAATATCTTTGTCACCAGTTCTCACCACCAAGTTTCTATGGACTCTAGAAGATGCTGAGTCCAGCTAGCTCTGCCTCATTAGATTCTGTATGTCATGTTTTTGCTCTATAATTTAAAAGAAAGATTTGATTTCAGCTTTTTGATTACTTTTCTTTCTTCAAATCAACACGAACACAGTCTCCTCCACAGTAAGCTTATATATAAATATAATTATTTCTGTACTGCATGGCATTTTCAACTTGCAGTCGACCACACTTTGCCATTCTCCTCTTAGCTTTACCTTTACTATTTTATGTTCCATAAATCTCTGAATAATTCATGTTTTTCTACACAAATATATAAACCCTCTTCTCTTTTTGTTATATTTTGTCGATTTTATATGTATGTGTCGAGGGAGGAACAGTTCTGCATAAAATTCGGTCACTTTACCAACCAGAGTGGAGGCACAGTAAGTGGATAAGCTCTAGCAGAGAGCCCCATGATGAACAAGAACTAATAAAACATGCATAAATGTATTAAGACATGAAGGTTAAGTGAAATTAATGAGAATTAAGAACAAACACGCCAATTCCACAATTGAGTAAAACTCACCTTTACAGAAAGTGAAAGAAATAAAGTTATAACAATAAATAAAGCCACATACAACGGACAAGTCTTGGCTGAGAGTGCATGACATTTGATTGAGCTTTTGAGTAAAAAGACAAGTAAAATATATAGCTGCAGCTTTTGTGATAGTGGGTTATTGATAATTTTGTTGGAGAAGAAAATTTTTATAATATTTTTGCATTTATAGCGTACAAGGGGTTATCTATATTTAGAGTAAAGAGCATGAAAATAGAGAACACATGAGCATCATATATTTTTCCATAATCATAAACCAAATTCAACTTTCTTTTTCTTTTTTCTCTTTCTCTTTCTCTTGCTCTACATCTGAAAATATTGTAAAGACATATGTCCGGAACATGGTACATTCCAAAGTACCAACATTTTCTTTTATCTTACCTTGTCCTTTCAATTCTTTCTACCATTTTATGATGGTGATTGCGATCGATCCTTGATAATGCTATCCATGTCGGCCATTTTTGTGTCGGCAAGATGAATTTATCTTGTATATTTTAAAAAAAAGACCAAGAAAATGAGCACCCAAATGAGGCTTCAATATGATTGTTTTATTTTTACCCACTTCAAATTACTACATATTTATTGAATTATCGATTCCAATACCTTGTCTTTCAATTTCAACAAAAGATAAATGGCCCACCGGTAGTGGTTTCAGGCTCGATCACAATGCGAGATGGGGTCATTGAGGGCATAAAAGATAAGAATTTGAGACATAAAGATTGTTATAAGGAGTTCGCGAAGAAACATCTTAATACTCCACGAAAATTCCCCACATTTCTCTCTACTTTCAGCACATGTTTCAGTCGTTTCATGACTTTTTTTTGCTTCAATAGATGTACATATATATTCTCTTCTTTTCACCTGATGAGCAACAAGATAAAAAGGGCACTCCCCTTCATCACAATAATTCATCAATGTAGGGCACTAAGGTTGGATGACGAGCAATTCGGGTGTGGAAAACTTTGTGCACGACAGCAATCTGATGTATTATATTGCATTTACTGAATGCACCATAAAAATTTTTCCTCCTTTCACTACTTGAACTGAAATCATCATCGCAGGAATTGGAAGACGAGCTTTTTTGTTAATGTTTTGTGGGTTATATCATTCTAATATATGAGAAGATGAGAAAAAAATGAACGACTCTCACGATTAACACAACCTCCAAAGCCCTTTTCAAGTGTCAAATTTTAATAAAGGAAACCTTCACCTTTAACCTAAAGAATAAAGAGTTTTTGCATGTGAATTACAGGCAATTTGCATGCCACGTACTTAATATAAAAATCATGTTTAATTATAATTAATTAACTCATCCAAATTTTCCCATTAAGACATGCAGGATCCTACCTTAACGATGCAGCCTGATATATAGAAGTTTCTTCAATGGCATGATCTCTCATGACATACATATAACCAAATAGAAAAAATAAAAATAAAAAATAAACCAGATTTGGGAATCGTGTATTAGAAGGATGATGCCACACAGAAATCGAGTTTAATTTTAAGTATGAATATCATTAAGATGCTGTGGGCTGGAATTAGGGCATAAACTATGAGCTGCTCATGGAAGAAGATCTTGGTTCATCTCTTCAATCTCCCGTCAAAACCCTCAAAATATAGCTTATGGTATATGTATTGTTGCAGCTTTTATTTTTTAATATTATTAGTTTTATATTTATGTTAATCGAAGATGAACAACATAAGGTTTGATTTAAGAGAGATTTATATTGAATTGAAAATTTGAAAAGATGAAGATTAATACGTAAATATCTTATACCATTCATTTTTCTTTACTACATCGATTTCTGAGCTTTGTTAACCATAGAAAAACAGAATCTCTTTAAAGAATATGAAATATTTGCATCTAAGCCTTACAGTATTTCATACAACCTTCATTATTCCTTTTTTAGTGTGCTATATTAATTTCACGTGCTTGTGTTTGTGTAATATTATGGCCTACACTGATAATTGTATGGATGAGAGTTCTTAATGACCCTACTCTCATGATTCTGCCCTTTGTATTAAAAAGTCTATGACAATTTTATATAACCCTAAGGCCACCTTATATAGGTACATTGACCTAACTTTAATATATAATTTAATTACCTAATTCAAAAGTATCCTTAATAATCAACACCATTTCTTAAAAGTTCTTGTTTTTAATCCTTTTCTTAGCGTGCCAGTTATACATGTTTTATTTCAAAAGGCTATTTTCTTTTTAATTCTTATTATTTATTATTTTTAGACTTATCTAATAAACTTCTAGATTCTTAAGGTTGTTTTTGTAATGTTGTGATTCTTTGATTTTCTCCTATTATAAAAATACCAACCCTTGACAACCTTTATCAATATACAATCAAAAAACATATTCTCTTATTCTCTCTACTGAGTTTAGATATTTCATATTCTGTTATCTCTTGGAAGATTGCTACCGCAAAGAGGCAGAAATAATCCTCAAAGGCAGTGTACTCATTCACACCCCAGATAAATTTTTGTATAAATATAAATACATTTACATATGCAATTTCACCGACATCAACTTTGATGAAAACGTTTCGATTATGAGTAGGGGTTTTTGAATTATAAAACAAGTTCTCTCTTCAATTTTGGAAGATTCCTTGTTGTATAATCAAATATGACACTGTTAAAACGGTGAGTTTGTAAACCTTAATCTTTCGATGATTGAAAAGTCTAGGAATTTCGAAACTCTTTTTTTATTTTTTTTTATTTACATCCTGGATTAACGAGGAGCAGTAAGGAAGCTGGAATAAGGGGAGACAAAATACAAGAGCAAAGATTTGAGGGGTTTTTTTTTTAAAAATTTTTTCCATTTTCTTGCCATATTTCTCGAGATGTTAAAATTTAAATAAATATAAAAAAATAAAAAGTCAACGGTCAAAGATTTGCATTACTGGCTCTGTCTCCATTAACATGACATTCCCCAAAAATGCTCACTATAATACTAAGCACTATGCGCCCCACTTGGGTGCGGGCCTACCTCCCTCGGTGCACCCGCCCGCTCTCAATCTCCACCGGTGGAGCTGAATGGTTCCTAGCCGTCAGATGACAATACTGAGAGAGACGGGTTTGACCGGGTCAAGAGGTGGGTGGGTAATAAGACACGCATGAGTGTTATGTTTGGTAGGGGTCTACGTGGCAAAATGAAGGCGGACAAGTGGCGACATGGTAGGGGCGGTACACGTGGCAACAGTGGAGACATCCTTGGCGGAGGGCAATGTAATGACGTGGTAGTTATTGCCCAACAACTTCTCTTGATTTCTGGGATGAAGGATATGGTGTGCCCTTTCGGTGATTTTTTGTTGACGTGGCGATTTTTAGCTTCATGGATCAACGATTCATTGACTTTCATTTATTTTATGTGTTCTTTTAACTAATTTTTTTTTTTCTTTCCTTTCTAGTGCTTATTTCAAAAGTGCTTTTGAGTTATTATTCAAACCCCATCCAAAAGTGATTTTCTTGCTATCAAAAATTATCCCTACAACATCGTTTTATTTAATATATATTAAAATAATATTATTTTAATTAAAAAATCAAAACAAAATTATTTTAATTGATTTACTTCACTATAATATTTTTATGAGCTAAACTTGAGAAAATTTTTCTTTGATTAATGTATCGAAAAAATTATCCACTAACATGTTTACAAGTTCAATGAATTATGGTAAGAGAAGACTGCATGATTAGGCCTCATAAACCAATATTAATCACACTTAATCAATCAATAGACATGTAAATAATGAAGTAGAAGACGACATCCATATGATTGCTTTTCGCACGAAATTTTTTATTATATGATAAACCAAACAAAATTATGTCAATAATAAAAAATAGATTACCAGAGTAATACTAATAACCATGGTTACTGTATTTTAATTTATTATAAAAAAATAATCAATTTTCTATTTTGTTAGTCGTTAGATCATTGTTTTCTTAATCGAAAATACATTTAGAATAAAAACATTTTACATTTTAAGAAAATAGGAAACCCCAATTTTCTATAACAAATTAAGTAGTTTTACCTATGAAAAAAAAGGGATAATGACCCAACGATTAACAAAATAAAAGACTGATTATTTTTCTGTAACAAATTAAAATAAAATGACCGTAATCATTATTAGCGGATAGTTCAATGATTATGAGTGCTTTTTACCTGAATATTATATGTGTTGCATAGAAACTGGATTCTGACCTAAGAAAACAAAATCAAATTGAGGATATGTTAGGTGCCAAAACACATATGGCCTTTAGCTACTCATCTTGGTGCATGTTCTTGACTCTTTTTATTTAAATATATGCTACAACATCACCATCAAAGTTATTGCTTGAAAAAGCAAGGGAAACTAACATATATATTCTTTACTTTTCATGAAAAGTCTATGAAGATTTTGTTCTTGATAAGAACAAAGTTAGTAAATATGTTTTTTGTACATGGGGAGATGACACATTCTCTTCTATTACTTTGAGTTTTACTATGTTCGAATAAATCATTTTAAGGTTTTGTATTAAAAAGGGATCAATGTCAATGACATAAACCCTAAACTAAATAATTATCATACAAAAAGAAAAAAAGAAAGAAAGGCAAGCCCACATCCATGTAGGTAAAGCTCTGAGTTTGGTAGGAAAACATGATGTTTAAGTTTAACAAATTCAACAAGCATTGTATGTGTTCAAGTCCCATAGACACAAGTTTTGAAATTATACCAAATCAAAGTCAACTCCTATGCCTAAGATCTTAAAAAAAAAGGGTTTAAGATCCAACAACAGAAAAATCTTATAGTAAATTTGTCTAATATATTTATATTATTAAAAGATCATTAAAATGATTATTATTTATGATCATAAATATTTTTAAATCAGTCTTATATCAAATGCACAATATATATATATATATATATGTAAAAGTCTTTGTTGTTGACTCATCGTTGAAGCCCCAATTACAAATTCATATAATTTGCATGATTTTCTTTCCCATATAATCCCTTCTTTGTATGTAAGAAAGGTCCCAACAAACATTAGTTATATGGGTCTATTCTTCCTTCCCTTGTAGCCATCTTCCCTTTATTCAACCTTTCACTCTGTCTTTGTTCACACCTCCATCACTTTTAGCATTCATTTTCTTTTATATAATTATAATAAAATTAATTGCCATTTGGGTTCCTAATTTAATGGTAAATCCTTTAAATCCTATGAAATTTAAGGTTTTTAAAATGGTTAAGTATGGCGAAGATGATGAATGGAAAGGAAGAGCGATTGAAAAATATATAAGGTATTAGGTATATGGCTATGAGCGAGTTTTTTTTTTTTTTTTTTCCAAGGAATATAACAATGTGAAGGCACTAAACTCCTATCAATACTTGTATCAACATATCAAGTTTGGGAAATAGCTGGCTAGTCCCACTTGGATGTTTCGACAAGAAATTCTCATCTCTCCAATTATTTACTATACATTTTTGCAAGATATTGAATTAATATACCACGATAACTTATAAATGATAACACCGTCTTTTATGAAATCAGTGCTATTGTTACAGGTTTACAGTGAATTATTGGTTGTTATTTATACGTTTTTATCGAATAAAACCGATTACAAGTGTTTGATAATTTGACATTTACTATTTTTATAGCTTTTTAAAATTAATTTAGAATATAAAAAAAAAAAGATTTAATTTACAATTAGGTTTTTTGGGGGGCCTTTTTCGGAAACAAGATATTTGAGGGAAAAAAAGCATGAAGTTTTCATGCCAAAGAGGCGTTCTTAAAAAGAAAAGAAAAAGGAAACTATTAAATAATAAAATGGCAAAAATACCCTCTAGAGAAAAACAACATAGCCTGAGCCAGCCAGCTTCAATTTTCCGTCTATATATACCAGGCCGATTCTCTTTTCTTTTTCCTCACACAGAAAGCAAAAGCAGAAATAAGCAGCCCTTTTTTCTCTGTCGAAAGCTCACATTTTTGTGAAGCTTTCTTCTTTAAACAATCTTTTTTGTCTTTTTGTTTTTTTTTTTAATCTAAAGACACACCATGCCTGAGGAACCAAAGAACTCAGATTACAATCTTTTAGAGAAGAACAAGCAGCGTCTTGAGTTTATTGAAAATGTTACATCAAACCCTGATGATGTACAGAAGAAGGTTCTTGGGGAGATCCTCTCTCGCAATGCTCATGTTGAATATTTGCAAAGACATGGCCTTAATGGTCATACTGATAGAGATACTTTCAAGAGACTCATGCCTGTCATCACTTATGAAGATATCCAAAATGATATCAATCGTATTGCCAATGGAGATACCTCTCCAATTCTCTGTTCTAAGCCCATTTCTGAGTTTTTGACTAGGTATATATAAAGCTCAAGGCTTTTACATCTTTGAACTTCAAATTTTCTTCCTTTTGGAAGTTTTTTTAATTGATGGGTTCTTTATTTTGTAGCTCTGGGACATCAGGAGGGGAAAGAAAGTTGATGCCTACAATTGAAGAAGAGCTAGAGAGGAGGTCTTTACTTTATAGCTTATTGATGCCTGTAATGAGCCAGTTTGTTCCTGGTTTGGACGAAGGCAAAGGAATGTACTTTTTGTTTATAAAATCTGAGGCCAAGACTCCGGGTGGCCTTCTGGCTCGCCCTGTTTTAACAAGCTACTATAAAAGCTCTCATTTCAAAAACAGGCCTTTTGACCCTTACACAAACTACACTAGCCCAAATGATACCATTCTGTGCCCGGATGCGTATCAAAGTATGTATTCTCAACTGCTTTGTGGCCTTTGCCAGAACAAAGAAGTCCTTAGAGTTGGTGCTGTTTTTGCCTCTGGGTTCATTAGGGCAATCAGATTTCTTGAAAAACATTGGCCTCTTCTGGTTAATGATATTAAAACTGGTACCATTGACCCCCAGATTACTGACCCATCCGTCCGTGAGGCAGTCATGAATATCCTTAAACCAGACCCAAAGCTCGCTGTTTTTATTGAAAATGAATGCAGCAAGGTTTCCTGGCAAGGGATCATAACAAGGTTATGGCCCAACACTAAGTATGTGGATGTTATTGTGACTGGGACCATGTCACAGTATATCCCGACTCTTGATTACTATAGCAATGGTCTCCCTCTTGTTTGCACCATGTATGCTTCCTCCGAGTGCTATTTTGGTGTCAACCTTAACCCTCTTTGCAAACCAAGTGAAGTCTCCTATACCCTTATCCCAACCATGGCCTATTTTGAATTCTTGCCTGTTCATAGAAACAATGGTGTCACTAACTCTATTTCCGTGCCCAAATCACTCAATGAGAAGGAGCAGCAAGACTTGGTGGATCTCGCTGATGTTAAACTTGGCCAAGAATATGAGCTTGTTGTCACCACTTATGCAGGTGAATTAAATGGTTTTATAATATACTTTCTTATATTTTGCAACTTATTGTTACTAATATTACATGCTTATACTAAATTGTTTAATCTCAATTTTTTCAGGACTCTATCGCTATAGAGTTGGTGATGTGCTGAGAGTGGCTGGATTTAAGAACAAAGCACCACAATTCAACTTCATATGCAGGAAAAATGTGGTTCTGAGCATTGATTCAGATAAAACCGATGAGGTTGAGCTGCAAAACGCTGTTAAGAATGCAGTGAACCATCTGACGCCGTTTGATGCAACTCTTGCTGAGTACACAAGCTACGCAGACACCACAACAATCCCTGGTCATTATGTGTTATATTGGGAACTCACCCTCAATGGCACAACCCCAATACCTCCCTCGGTCTATGAGGATTGTTGCTTAACAATTGAAGAGTCATTCAACAGTGTGTACCGCCAAGGGCGCGTGTCAGATAAATCAATCGGACCTCTTGAGATAAAGATTGTTCAGTCAGGGACTTTTGATAAGCTGATGGACTATGCCATTAGTTTAGGGGCATCAATAAACCAATACAAGACCCCAAGGTGCGTGAAATTTGCACCCATTGTTGAGCTTTTGAACTCACGGGTTGTCTCAAGCTACTTCAGTCCCAAATGTCCCAAGTGGCTTCCTGGTCACAAGACATGGAACAACAAGATGATAAGTATAAGAATTGAAGAAATTAATGGCAAGACTACTCTTTGAGTATTGAGTAGCTTTTCATGGAGGTTCACAAGAACTGTTTTTGTGATCATCTTAGGGAAAAAACTTAAGCATCCTTTTTAGGTTAACCCCATGTCTTTATGTTTCCTTTCTTTCTTTTTTTCCTTTTTTTTTTAACTGTTGTTTATGATGCATAGGGACTCCTTCTGAATTAGTCTTGTACAAAAACGGTTCCCGTTTCAAGGAAAGCTTCTAAATCTCCAATTCTAATCAATTGGCTCTTTTATTAGTCTGTTTCTTTCTTTCTTTCTATAACTGCCATAATCTTCGGATTTCATGGGAATTTTATCTTAACACCAGCCAGGAATCCTGCTTACATCAATTCCATGGCCTATTAACCAAAACAGCAAGCAACAAAGCCACCCACTTATGAACTCCTACCTTTATCCTTTTTCTATCATTTTTCTCAAAAAAAGCATCCCGACTTGAGTTTTCTCCCTCCTAAATATAACAAATTAAATACATAAATCAAGGTAACTTTCAACTCCTTTAACCCTCAAGAAAGTGTAAAGCAACCAATCCAGTATATCTCATCTGGACAATCGAACTTAATACAAAACCAGATTAAATTATATAAAAGAAAGAACCATGCCCTTTGATTTGGCTTATAAGAAATGCATGGTTGGTTGGTCTTGCAACAGACCAAAGTACATACTTTTTTCCTTATGCAACATGAATTACACAGATAATTGGGAGATGATGAAAATGGGGTTGGTGGTTTAACGTATAAATGAAAATGACAGCACAGAAAATATATGGAAAAGTAAAAAAGTCTTAATATTATTATTATAATTGTTGTAAGTTTACATGCGTCGGTTGGACCCAATCTCTGTTGCAGCCATAAAAATAGCCGGGAATTCTTACGGAAATCAAGAACCCATAAGACAAAAACTGTTGAAAGGACAAAACAATTTTGTTGTGGAGTGGCAGGACAGATAAGGAAGAATCAGAAAATGTTCCCTTTCCATGCCCTTGTCTCTGAAAACAAACAAAAACGCTTTGTTTTTCATGAAAACAGTTTTTCAGGGCGTCAGTCAAACAATAATGGCAGGCTCCAGACACGACCCCAGAAAAGGAGAGACAATTTCCAGAGACGTTTTCAGTTTTTTCATTTTTATTATAAAAAATAATAATAATAATAACAGATGGGCAGTGGAGATAAGGTCTCTCTCTTTTGTTACTGTTTTCCGCAATGCTTCAGTTTCTTTGCAGTTTTGTCTACTTCCATCATTCATTTGCTGCATTTTTTCGCAGAGCCAGCATGGCTCAGCTTGGCATTAGGCTAAATTCAAGCTAGATTTTGGCTTCTAACCATATGTTTTAGGTTATAATGTTAATAATATATATTATTTTATTAATAATCATATAATAATATTTTTAATCAATTTAAATGAATTTATACTCATACGGGTCATTATAAATTCGTTACAGGGGCCAGTGATTGAATACTCTTAAGGTCTTGATACTGGTTTTCTCTTACTCATTCTTCATACTATCCTTTACCCTATGTTCTGTGCTTGACTGATTTTTCAAGATTCTACACACCAGAAATTTCAAAGTAATATTAGAATCCATAAAACATCCCGATATAGTTATACGTTTGAATGACAAATAGCCACACCTAAAATGACTTTAATGCCTGAAATCATGGTTGAATAGATATTGGTTGGTCATACTTGGTCTCTTACACATACCTTGAATCCAATAACTTTGACTAACCATATGCCTTATATAGAGTCTTCTTCTCGGAATCATTCCCTTGTTCACTTAAATAATATAACAATGCTTTGTTATTTATTTGGATATTAATAATAATCTATTATTATACGATTAAATATTACTTTATTTTCAACCACATGATAAAATATCATCATCAATATTGGATTTTTGTTTGGAAATAGTTTTATCGTTAAATACTAAGTGGGAAATGCTTTGAAAAAATTGCTTATTACTAGTGTTAAATAGAAAGAAAAGAGCAAAAAACCATCTTTTGATTGAAAAGCAAAAGCACTTTGAAGTTGGTTTAATAATGTAGAAAAAGAAGGCAAATATATAGCTTGTACCTTAAGAAATGATAAACCATTTTGACTTTAAAATTCTTCCTTGTTACACGGTGGATTCCAATTCTTATCTTTCTCCAAACAATTTCATTTGCTATTATATTCATTCTTATCCCACACATCTACTTATTTCTATTCATCACTTTTGTGAATTGAAAAACATTGCTTTATGCAATCTTACATCAATTGCTTCATGCAATATCTTTTATGTATTTCACAATCAATCATAATATAAAAATAATAGCCACTTCATTTGAAAGCTACTACTTGGACATGACATGAAATGGGCAGAAGCTAAAATTAAAAATGGTACTTCATGTTAGACCCATTTAAGAAGCAAGCAAGGCAAATAAATAGCAAGAGCTATACTAGATTAGGAAAGTTAGAATCACAATTAATTTATCTGCTCTAATCGTTTGCTTAGAAGTTTTTTTCCACTAGTTTCGGAGGGTTTTAATCAAATTGGTTTTGACGTGTTTTAAACCATTATACACTGATTTTGATTGACTTAAATACCTCTCAAAATCAATATAGTGTATTTTTTAAGGGCTTACAAAATACCATAAATTAGGGTATTCTCGTTGGTTTTAAAACTTTATTCTACAAATACTTTACATATATTTAATACTATTCTGATTATATATATATAAAAAAAAAAAAAAGATAAAAACTGTTAGAACCAATGTAAAATAAACTTTAAAAACAAGTTGAATTATTTAAAAAATGCTATTAAAAATCCTTGAAAACCAATGGTTTACTTGTAATTATTACCATACAACTCTCAATCATGATTAGAAAGATTTCATTTTTTAATATTATCTATTTGATTCTTAACTTTTTCAATCAAGTAAATGTAGAGAACATTTATTGGTAACAGTAAATAATCAAATTATCCATATGGGAATCAAAATTTTACTTTCAATATGTAAAGCAAGGAAATTGAGTCATGGTGGGCCTATTTGGTTCATGAGAGAGAGGACCTTAAAATTGAACCAAGGCACCAACACCTTGAACTTGATTTAACTTATATTCTAAAGATGTTACATATAACCTTATGACCTTTCTTTATTATTAAATTTCATTCAAACTTCAATATAGTATTAAAAAAAAAACATATGAAATCTGAGTGGCTCTCTCTATTATTCTTCCATTATAGGTCATATTTACACATAATTAATTTGGGTTAGACTAATAAGAGAGATTTAACTATTATATAGCTCCCTTTCATGATGCCCAAAATCTAACTCTCCACACAAAGAAAATTAATAAACTAAATAATAGTGATTCAACTCTATAAATATTAGAATTTTCAACCATAAGTTAAATGGGAAAATGACAATTTCTCACCCATAATTTGCTTGAATGACATATCTCCACTCTTAAATCTTTAAAAACGACATTATCCCACCTTTTGTCACTTTTTTTTTTTTCCGTTAATGTGGTTAGAAGAGCCAAGACAAAAGACAATCTGGTAAAGAAGGATCTAGCGTTGCATAAGATGGTGTAGGTAGACGTGGGAGTGAAGGAGGACAAAAACAATTACTTCGATCTTTTCATCGGATAAGTTATTGTGTAGAACATGCTTAATGGAAAAGCTTGGTTGTCACTGACATTGACTTCCATGGCTTCGATGGTTTTCATGATTGAACATGATTATCTTGAAGTGCAAAATCTCTTTAAATTTTGAAGAAAAAATTCAATATGATAACTTTTTATGATCACATAAAATATGATGCTTATGTAATACAATTTCATGAGGAAACATTAAATAATTATTACTAATGTCTCTAATTTTCCATTTTTTAATGGGTTTTATATTAAAATATCAAAGTTTATAGGATTCTAATAACCCCATATTAACTAATTTTATAAATAATTAATGATTAATGAGGACTTATCAAAGATTTAAAATACATTAATTAAAAAAATTGAAAAAAAAGGCTGATAATCAGTTGAAAGAGAAAGCGAGAAATTCATATATCTACAATCCGTTCATTTGGACAGACCCACCACAACCCATCACCTATCCAAATCAAGGTTTCCTAGAACCATAGAAGTCAGATTGTAATATTTTCGGATGGGGGAGGTTCTCTAGGGGCGGGGGAGGAAGGGGGGACCATTCCTAAATTCACTTCATGTGTCACACAATAAGTATTGACACCCTATGTAAACTATTGAAGAAAGTCTCTATCTCGTTTTTCTTAGTAGTGGGTCCCATTTAAGCTAGACCAATCAGAAAACAATGATCCACGTGAGCCTGTCTTTTCTAAAGTTGCTCATTGCTTTGTGCCCTAACTTCGTTGATTCAGATTCGATGCGATTGTACATTCTAAATCCTTGTTTGGAAATTTAGAAATAAAATTTTAAAACTTTATGCTATGATAAATATTTATATATATTTGTTTCATTTAAAAGTAATAAACCTTTTATTAAAGTAAACCCTTATATTTTATAAATTGAATTCTAAGGAAAATTACAAATTATTTAGTAATGAATGATATGTGCACTGATGAGACTCCATAATGACTCGAGAGTTAAGATAGCTATACTTATAATTTAATTTAAGGCCAAAAGACTTACTCCCACCAAGGTTTTTTGAAAAGACAAAATTTTACTTTTCAATTTTTAAAAATCTAAACATTCATCTGTTGATTAATTTTTATCTATTTATCAAAAATTTTTAGTAAAATAACTAAATTACTCTCATAAAAAAATAAAAATAAAAATTAATATTTAAATAAAAGTCTAAAAATTTCAAAAAATACTAAAAAAATAAAAAAAAGCCATTATCATTGACCTCTTGGTTCGATTATCAGCAACCACCCTTGGCGGTGGCTATGAATGCTTTTTTATTTTTTTTATATTTATAAAAATTGTCAAAATTTTTTTATAATTTAATTTAATATTTTTATCAGATTTATTTTATTATTTTAAAATTTTTATAAAAAAAATGAAAATACTCTTTTAATTATTAAATTTAACTATTGATTTTATTCAATGAATAATTGTTTGAATTTTTAAATATTGGCAAATGGAATTTTATCTTTACAAAAAACCTTGGTGGGAATATGTTATTTGGCCTTAATTTAAAACCGAATATGAATCAAAAGAGGGGGAGGGGGGTTGCGTGCGGTGGCGGATGGTGCCAGTAGAGGGGGGAGAATGTGATTGAAAAAACCATAGAAGGTGACAGGTAAAGAAAAATGTTGAGCTTTTTAGAGACAAGTAAGCCAACATTGACTATGATACTAACCAATTATTATCAACATTATTGATGCATATAATTATAATAAATTAGAAAAAAAAGAAGAAGAGAAAACGATTGATTGACAATGAAAGTTGTAACAATAACGAATCATATCCATACACGGTAGAAAACAAAAGTTAATAATATTAGAGAGAGAAATAAAAATTTATCGACTATTTGATAATAGTTTGGGTTGTGATAAATTCAGAGATAAAACTTAAGGGGTCAAGATTGAAAAAAAAATAAAATATAAAAGGTGTTAATAAAAAATAATGAAATTTAAGAAAGTTTAGTGAGCATTTTAAGGGTTATGTTTATATTTTTTTTAATATATTTAAACTTATAATTTTTTAAATCCAACGAAAGGTCAACTGAAATAATCATTTTTTATCTTTTTTTCGATTCAAAATTATTTAATCATGTGATGACATATTATTATTAATATTTATGTTATTACCCAATATTTATCGATATCAATAGTGGGATTTCGAAACTAAAACGAAGAAAACATGGAACCCTCCAATTGGGCATCATATGACACTATAAGAAAATAAAATTATTATTTTAGATTAAAATATTAATGTTTACACAAATAATTGGGCTAAAATTCACGTGAATTGTTTACAAGAGAAGAGTCGGCCCAACTTTGGTGGTTGAGGGGGCACAATCCGCCGTCGCCTACACGCGTGACCCGACATGGGACAATTACCCGTGTGACCTATGAGAATGTTGACATTGACCACCTTAAAAATTCCACCCACACGTGGGCCGATCTTTGTTTCACTTGTCAGCCCCTCAATGGAGGCCCATTAAGTAGTGATAGCATTATTTTTTCGCACCCAAGGTTTGCTAAAATGACAAATACCCGCCCTTTATGTTTCAAAAACCCATATTCACGCCCATCATCCGCTTTTACTAATGAATTTCATTAAGTAAAAGGCTAAGAAAGTCATTTTGCATAGACTTTTCTGTTTTCTGTTTTTTCTGTTTTTTGCTTGCTCTTTCTATTTTCCTTTTCTCCCTTGTTCTTTTTATTTTCTTTTTCCCACCTTATTTTTTCTATTTTCCCTTTTCAAAAGTTTTTGAAAATTTGAAATTCTAGAGGGTTTTAAAATTGTAATACACATTTTAGTAGTTTAAAAAATGACAATTACATTTTAAAAAAATTAAATAAAATACAATATTTTAAAGTTAGTCAAAGTTTTGACATTTTTTAGGGGTTTAATTGATAAAAATTTGATTTTTCAAAAATTAAAAAAGTGAAAATTTATCGTTTCGACCCTAAGGGGTGACCAAAATAATGAAAGCCTAGGAGTCACAAATAGGAGACCAAGGTTTAAGTGGTAAAATTTCAATAAGTGAAAATGCATAAAAATAATCCTAGTAATTGGTTGCGATCCATCAAACGAAAAGTTAACTTTAGTTTAATTCGGTCTCATGATTAATAAGTCTTAGACATGGGGTTCTAAATGGTTTACCTATTAGGTACAAGTAAGATGAAGTTCCACCTAGTATCAAAAATATCTTTTGTCTTTTCATCAAAACTTGGGTGGGAAATAGTGATTTAACCTAATGATTATCATGTTGGGGGGGTTGTTGAGTGGTTTTGGTCTAATGTTGCATTAGTTGAATTTACCCAAGATTAGGATATTTAAGTCAAATCATTAATACTAATTAAGTAAGCAATAATTTTGTTTGGGTAATGGATATGGGAGATTATGTAAGGTGGGTATGTGTCAAAAGAGACATTTGAACTAGAAATCTTCGTTGATTGCTACCTAAAACATTAGATTATTAAGCACAAGTAAAATGAAGGCATTAGTTTAATGTTAGAGTTGTTTTCTAGGTTGCTTATAGGATGATTATTTTGTTTAAAATTTGAAAATGGACCAAGTTATTTAATTGGGTTTTGCTTTTGTGTCATAACCACTCTAATATTAAAATGGATATTAAATTTACTATAAATAACATGTTAAAAGCATATTGACTTAGGAAAGATTCGTATTATTCTCTTTGAATCCAATCCATGTTCAACAATTGCTTACAATTATAAGAGTAATATTATGTACACTTAAAAATAGTACCACATTAAGTAATAATGATAATGTATTATTATATGATTGAATTATATTTTATCCTTAATTTAAAATCGCTTAATCATATAATGAAACAAATAAACATTCCATTTTTTGCTTTTCGAGCTCTAACTGACCTCTTTGTAGTCGACTCTACTTTTTAGTCAATTAATAGTCTTTCAATCGAAAATTACTTTCACATCTCATATGATATTTGTACCAATAGACTTATTTGAGCACTAGTAACCTAAATAACTGTTCCAACGAATCTAACTCTAGATGATCCAACTTCTTTTAAGGATGTGTTAGTTTTTTCTCTTTCTGGGGATACAATAGGATTACGTTTCATTGGAGTTCCACTTCTTTCTCAATCTACTCTAAGAAAAAGTTAAGTATAACTATAATTTTTGAATCTTGATAGGTCATCATTAATACCTAATTTAGTACACATTTTAACTACACATTATTTTATTGCAATTATAAATGTTAAAAGCACTTAGTCTTAGCTTACATCATTGCTTGTGACATACATTACTTTTAGGAAGTGGAAATAATTTGGATGGAACTATGTGTTCCCATTCAAGGGTCACATGAATAGCATAAGACATTGTGTTGCTTTAGTTTTTGCCATCAAAGCATATACTTTTTAATGTTGTTTTTTGTTGTCAAGGTAATGAAGAGAATGGTAATTTCAATTGTGTTTTGAAAGGATTTAGTTCTTTTAATCTATGAGTTAATAATATATAGATTTGTTCTTGATTATGTAGATAGAAGTGGATTTACAAATACCTAACTTATTTAAAAAATAAAATAAAATTATGGGTTCTTATTGTTCTCATCCATCTCTCTTATGTCTCTTCTATAAATTGTTAAAGAAAACTTTTAAAGAAGAAAGCATCTTGTTTCTCTCTTTCACATATTTTGTGTGAATTGTAGAAGAAAACTTTTCAACAAAGTCTTCATCAACACAATCTTTGTCCACTTTAAGAAGAAAACTCTTAACACATTTTCCATCAATTTCGATTACGATAGTTGGCAAAAAAAAAAAAAGTTCTCTTTCCTTTTTCGGCTAAAACCCAAACCCAATTTAAAGCCAAACATAACTCACTAATAGCTTATGAAACTTCATTTTTGACGTTTTAAATATAATTTTTCTTAGTTTTTTCATTTCCAATTCATTTAGACGGTTTAATTAAACTATAAAACCTAAAAATAATTTTCTCTTTAAAGAATGATTGGTTCCAACATGATTTCATCAAAGATTCAACATTAAACTAAGGTAGAGATTATACATCCTTTTATATAAAATGTTAGAAATCTAAATGACCTTTTTATATATAGAATTCAAATTGCACATAGTAGAATTGAAACGAAAATATGCAAAATATAAAACCGAACCTTCCACCATAGTATTGAATAACATCAGAATAACAACAACATCATCTTTATGATTTTAAGACTCTTTAAACTATCCAAATTACACAATTGATGGTGTATGTGATTGTCAAAAATTTGTTTTTCTATGGACCTACGCATAGGTTCCTAATATGTATCCTTACATCAAGGATGTAAATAAAGAGAATTGCCGTGAAATTGCTTAACCCACAACTATATTGCTGATATACTAAAAAATAAGTCATTTCCTTTACTAATTAGGTTAATTTTAGAGTTATTTTATTTCACTGTTTCCAAAAGAAATAAAGAAGTTTGAGAAAGAGGAAGATGAAAATGAAATTAAATAAACTTTTTCTTAAAAAATAATTACAAGTACTTGCCCGTATACCAGACCCACCCATAAAAGCATTTTACAAGCATGAGTCCAAATAGATATGGATCCAAAAACTAAGAACTCATAACCATTTTTTATGGATACCCACAAGCACCTTGTTCCTTTACCAAGTCTATGTGAATCTTATAACAAGAGGGTTTTGTTATAATATTATTATAGTTTCTTTCTGGGAGGCCCAGAATCGATCACGATGAAAAGAACTGAGAAAAAATCTGCAGGATCAAATTCAAAAACCCAAATGGGCCTTAAGAGATCCATGATTTATTCTGGCTGTGCCATTTTAGATAATGCTAAGCTCCTGTGAGAGTGTAATTAAAGGTTTAATCATGGTCTAATATGAATACTTAATGATGTATCTAAGGATTTTCTTTGCACCCGATATTCAAGCCAAGTCAATCAAAGACCTAAAAAATGGTGCCCATTGCTAGAAGAAAGCTGTGTTGCATTAAGAAAGTGAACCAAATGGGAAAATAAGATTGCAAAGGTAATTAAATAGAAAGAGTGGCATCAATGATGAAAGTGAAGAAGAAATAGAACATGTGAGCTTCCATTAAATCTCCTCTTCTTCTAAATTCTTTATACAATCATGAACCCTTTAAAAATAAAGCCTCTCTTTTTATTATTATATGGTCCTCTTTATAATAATATTTCATATTTTATATGTTTATAGAATGATGTCAATATGAAGTCATGGTGTGTGGTGCACTGTTTAGAAACTGACCCACTTGCCTTAATCCCTCAGGAATGTTCTTTCCAAGTTTTGATTAGTGAAGATTGCCACTAATTGCCAATAATTAGACACAAATCATGATAGTGTATCCCTCAAATTGGGAGAAGGATTTCCAATATTTGGTAAGAAATAAACAAAGTTAGATGATGTGGTAAGAATCATTGTCAAGTAATCATACAAGAAAAAAAGATCAAATAAAAGAGATTTTTTTTTTTAAGAAATACTTTCAAGTATATTTTAATAAATGAAATCAAAATGAGCGAGAATATATATACTAACAATGGCAATTAATAATTGATGTATTATTTTGTGAATAAGAGATTTAATTAACTACTTTATCTTTAATTCAATTTACCCAATCGATAATACATTAATCATTAGTTACATATATATTATTATGAAATAGATAATCAATTTGTTTTAGGGTATAATTCATTCATTGTTAAAGTGTCCCGGGGCCAAGATTTCTATTTGTCTATTTGACTCTCTAAATACTCATTTTTTGAGAATTAATTTTACATGTATCTATATTATGAATTAAAGTTGGTTTTGTTTTGTCTTGTATTCATCATAAGAGTGACTCTAATTCTTGATTAATTTGTACAAAGATAACCTAATATCTATTACACATGCCTTTATGGTTAGAGCATTCTCATTTACCAATAATAAATTCATAAAACCAACAATTATGTACATCAACTTATTCTTACATTTATACATTATTTTTGTCCAAATTTTTGTTATATTCATCTACCTTGAAACTTTACAAACTCTCCCATCATTATTTCTTTAAAGGTTTCGATTGAAATAAATAAAAATATGAATGTACAAATAATTTACCTAACAAATATTATTATTATTTATTAAATCATATCCTGCAACACAGAAACAAACAAAAGAACACTAAACTCAAGTAGTCTTACCAGGATAGCATTTGAAATTGAAAGTTTTTTTGTTTTTTTCTCTCATCAATAATTATTATAGCATCATAAAGCTAAAAGACAAAGGAAATAATAATTCACCGACCAAGAAAATAAATAAATGAAATGAAAGTAAATTAGTGTTGCCAAAAAGCACAAGGGGACAAGCAAAGAAACAGGTTTGAAGCAAAGTCTTCAAAGTTATAAAATTAAAATGAATAAAAAATTTTAATTGGATCCAATCAAAGACTAAAAGGAATGTTTCATCAAAGAGAGTCAGGAAAGAAGATCATCCAAGTCAACCCCACCAAGGGTTTGAAAGTATGAAAATAATTTTTTGTGAGAAGGTACACGTGCCCACTACTGAATTTATTTATAAATTTTGTTTCTTTATTCACATTCATTCCCTCATTATCCTATTGAAACATGATACCTCTTTTTCCCATTTTTATATGGTTGAAATTTTGTGTTCATTTTTCAATTCTGTGAATTCAATCCTAAGTCAATGACATGAGAGGGGGTCATTTAATCCACAAAACACAAGCCCCTCTATTTTATGAAAACTTTGCAAACCCATTTAAGAACTAAAATAACAAGATATTTTTAATTATTTATATCATATACTAAACATAAAGTTCTTGATTTATTTGGATCCCCATTTTCTTAAAAAAAAAAAAGGAAAAAGAAGAGAGAAAGATCTTCTTTGATCAATATTTCTAGTTCTTGCTTAGCTCCTCTCATCTTTTTATTAACATTTTAAACCTAATTCAAGATGCCATATAAGATGAAATGGGGAGTAAAGGAGTAATAACAGATTGAGAGAAGATGGCTAGGAAAAAAGGAAGGGGGAAGAGAAGGAGGGGATGGTTTTTGTGAGGGCCGCGGGGGGCGGCGCGGTTGGGGTTGTTGGGGCGGTAGGTTTGGGGGGTAGGGAGGTGGTGGGAGATGGGGGCGGTGTGGGGAGTTGGTGAGGATGGCTAGACTTGGGACAAGTTCCACATTTGATTGAGATGTAAGGGTAGTTTAGAATTTGATATATAAATTAATTTTTAACAAGAAAAAAAAAATAATTTTCTATGAGACTTTAAAGTAACTTTTCTAAATCCTGCTATATTTTATTGTCACTAAAGCCAGTTGTAGATCTTACTAGAGCAAGAAACTATGGATCTGCCTTTGTTATTATTCATCTTGGTTATACACTTCTATCCGTAACTCTTTGTCCCACTTGCTACCCAACTTTCACAAAGTTTGGCAAATTATATACTTTTTTATTTTTGGCTATTCTTCACAAAGTGGAAATCTTAGTTGGTTTTGTATTATGAGTGGAAAGAAACGGCTATAAATTATTATTTTATGGTAAATCAGCAGCAAAAAATTATATATATAATGCAAACTATATACCAATCTAAAAGTTGGTGATTGGAAATATGAATTTAATTAATAATTATCTTTATATTTTAAATTGTATGAGGATGTACCCTTCTTATTATATATGTTTCTATTTTTTATTTTGACTATTTATTTATTATGATTTACTTTTAAGTGGTAGGGCAACTTTTATTTCAATTATATGCATAGGTTTTTTTAGGGTTCATCAAACTTTTGCACTATCTCTAAGTGCTCAATTGTTTTTATTATCAGCTAACACTTATCTAGTCTAATTAAGCACATTTATACATGTTTGTGTAATAATAAGGAATTTTGGACCTCATTTTCTATGTTGTAAATATGTATAATAGTTGACAAAATTAATTAAGAGCCTTTGTCCCCTGTAATTAATTTCTTTAGGGAAAATCCATAAGAATAATAATACGAGTCACAAAATGATTTTCCTTTAATCTCTGAAAAATCTTGTATTTATATGATAAGACAAAAAGATAATAATATTATGAATCCTTGTACAATGAATCTAAATTTTTAAATGAAGCTTCTTAGTCAAATTATTTCGTTGAAATTAAAAATAGTTGTGTTATCTCATAATGAAATATGATTTTTTTAATAATGGGAGATGAAAATCACATGTTGAGGAGATAATGAAAATGAATGAAATCATCAAAACTCACTCTTCCCTTTGTTTTTAGATGGAAGAGCTTCTATATTCATATTTCAAATCTGTGTGTAGGTAACATGTCTTGTCACTATATATTGAGTTTAATTAGTTGTTTTCTAGTATAACTCTTTTGTATTTTGCAAAAGAAAGTCTAATCGTATAACAATTACCTTACGTTTCTAAAGGGTGAAAAAGATTTCAAATTTTTTTCATCTTTTTATATAGATGAATGACACGTGAAGGTTCTAGACATTTTCACTTTGCATTTAATGTACAACATGCATGTGTCATATACTTGTCATGGTGGTTAAAATAGTCATTATTTCTTAATAGAGATAATTTATGTGCCTCACTAGATCACTTACATATGTAACTAAATTGACTTGGATGGTCAAGATTATTATAGTGCAACCTTAACTTGTTTATAAAAATACCATTGAAACTCATTCTTTAATGTGTTTATCATAAAAGTTACTTTGATATTTTGAGCGTTTTAAAATACTTGTAGGTAAATGGTTATTTATAAAGATGAAATATGATATCATAATAATGAGAAATGAAAATAATATATTAAGGTAATTGTAGAGATAGTTAAAACTACCAGTTTATTCTATTTCTACTATTTTCGAATAGAAGAGCTTATACCCATACTTTGGATCGATTTACTTGAAAATAACATGTTTAGTTGCTATTTCTTGAGGATGTTACCCATGGCTTATGTGATGCAATTCTCATTCATCTTGCTAAAGAAAGTATAATTACAAAATGGTGATAGTTTAAAAATCTCACATTTGTCAATCGGAATAATGTTAGGCATTTAAAATTATAATTCAATCCACAACTACAAAATGATATGATTTTATTCAATTTAACACTAATATATTAATTATAGAACCTAGAAATAGAAAATTTTAAATTATATTTTCACAAACCCCTTTAAAATTATTCTTTGATATCATTAAAATCATATATGATTATTAAAAAATACAATAAAAGTCTTGAAAAACCTTTACAAAATCCTTTACTTAAAACATGTAATATTATTTGTGAATTTATTAATGACTCAATATTATGCAAAAACCGAGCTCAAGAATTCTGAATTCTTACATTGACTTCGAGAAGACGGGTTTATATGGATGAAATCTCAATCGGTCAGACAAAGGCAGAAAAAACCCACCAATCTGGACCGTCAAAATTGCTCCAGCGCTGGTTCATGGATGACTCTCTGAACATTTGTCAACCAAAAATTATATCAGTTGACAATATTTAAATGGTTAATATTGATTGACCAAATAGCCTTCCTTCCTAGCTACCCACAAAATAAATAAATAAGTACATCAATCACATCAACCAAACAATTAATCTAGTAAATTTTAAATTTTATTTTGTTGACATTCGGATAGAGGTGTAGATTTTATCAAAAAAGCATTGGTGATTGATTACGCGGTGCCCATTTTAGTCCTCCAAGTGTTCTTGATAATGGTTTGACTTAGGGAATTTTAATCTTTACAACAAGAGAGGCAAGAGCCACGTTCTGGGGTTGACAAAGAGCAGACAGATGGGTCAGGTCAGGCATGGAAAAATATGTTAGAAGCCGTGTGTGTAGCAGCTCAGATATTGCAGTTTCAAAAAGACTGTTGCCGCCTTCTTTGGTTTCTTTCTTTTTCATTAACGCCATTGACAAATTTTAGATCTCTCTGTCAAGCTTTTCTTGCTAGCTTCCTCGCATTTGTCTCTATGCACACCACTGGCTTACACCACCCTGACGTCACCTGTCACTAAGGGAAGTCCAAACCAAAACCCTAAAATGAAAAAGAAATTGTATAAACTTAGAGCAAACAATTTGAAAAATGGATTCGCCATTGAAGTTATGAATAAATGAGTATAGAAGGAATGCTGTCTTGAGGTCCAGCAAGTGCAATTTAACCTCTGTGGTGTTTCTCGTACGCCAATATAATTGGATACTGACTAATTCGAGATTTAATTTGATAATTTTTCACATTATACATGGGTTACTCACCCAATTTGGTATTTCATCAATTTCATTATTTTTATACATTGTATACATATGTATTTAAAAATATATGGGGCACATGCAATGAAACTGTCTTTGTAGAGATTTCCAAAATTCTAATGATTCCTTGTCAAGTTGTATTGAAAACATTCAAACCCATGAATACGATATATCATATATATATATATACACACACACACACACACACACACATCAAGCCTTTGTTGCTTCATTGATAATGAATCTATTGGATTAAACAGGCTCTTGAAATAGGAAATCTATCCTCCTCCAATCCACCCGTAATCAACTACCTCCACTCCCCACTAATGGTAGTCTAGATAGTAAAGTTGAGGTTTTCAGGTGATCAATGTGACTTGTGAATATTGGGTTTTTCAATTTTGTCACACCAGAATCAAACATTAATTTAAGCAATTGATAGTTGTATGATAGACGATCAACTTGAGCTTTTCTCTTCTCAATATGATTAGTAGGTTAATTAATCTGTGAACATATTGTGCGGGTCATTAGCTTAGAAAGGATTTTCTCATTAGTAGCAAAGAAAGAAAAAAAAAAACTACAGCCACTCATTTTGCTAGGAAAAAATTAAAATTAGTTAACTTCTTGCCATAATTAACGCAAAATGTACATGCATAATTAAATTATAAAATTGTAAATACACAAACATTTTTTTTTTTACATTCCCACCCAAAGCACTTGAATTCGAAACTAGTAAATACTTTGATATTCTATATGCATATATATAGTTAGAATATATGTTATTATGCAAAATTAGAGGTTTCCACTATTATATTATTGATATTTTTTAGTGAAAATTTGGCAGAGTAACAATATCGAAATATAATATACCCTTACTTTGCCTATATACAATTTTGTATTTACAAAACAAAACGAAAGAAAACTAATGTAATTACATAATTGGATATACTCAAACCCCAATACATTGTATCTAAACATTTAATAAACTATGTTTCAAAGGAAAGTGGATGATTGTTAGATCTCTAAAAGGTAGGAGATAATTATTATCCTACAATGGTAAGGGATAGAGATGAAAAATAATCTTATGATAATAGGAAATGAAAGTGGCAAGTTGAGAAAACCATGAAAACAACCGAAATAGCCAAGAGATACTCCTCCTATAGTTTTTGGATTGAAAGGGTTTTTACACGTATTTTGGGTCAACATGCGTGTAGATGATATGTCTAGTCACTATACATTGATCGCGCAATTGTTCATTTCTTTAGTGTAATTCTCATGCATTTCATACACATATATTGTCTTAAAATATAAACAAATAATATATTTAACTATTTTAATATAATTTAGCTACAAAGAAAAAACTAACATATGTTTTTAGGTATCAATATAATTGATTATTGTTGATTTTAATGTATGTTTTTAAGACACATGATATAATTATTAAATAATGGCGGTTTATATTTGAAAATTTGTCAATTTCAATTTCAAGATAGATGAAACAAGTGCTCTATCCATGACAAACCAGCATTTAAGAAGACGAAAAAGTAGAAGAAGATCATTCCAAACATGAAATAGTTATTTCAAACATCATAAAGAGCAAAATGATCATTCTAGAAGGTAAACAATATATAAGAGTTATAGTCATTGTTACTTGTTCATACAAAATCTCTTTTCCAGTGTTGACACTAAACCCAAAAAGTAAATTTGTCTCATCATTTTACTATTTTTAGTTTAAAACAAATGAATTCTCTAAATCCATATTTAACATTATCTTATAATAATCAAAATGATTAAACACATTTGATATCATATTCATTTGGTAGATAAATTAAATAAAAATAATAATTGACAAAATTTTTGACAAGGAATGAAAGCAAATTAGTTTGATAAAATTAAAAATTAATTGCGAGAGTTTAACACCTGAGAATTGATATAAAAATATTAAGATTGGGATTGAGAGAGTTGAAGAAAGTGATGAGTGAATTGTTACGTGAAATTATGAATTTAGAATAGAGTATTTATAGGATAGGAAAAAAAAAAAAAACGATAGTTGCTGTTGGATTAATAACTCTGCGACTATCCTCTATTGAGTGGACAGAGACCCATCGACTGTTTACCCAATTTAAAAAGAAATTAATTTTTTTAAAAAAATTAATTATGTTCGTGTTAGACTGATTCCCCATCTTGTTTACTTATAAATATGATAGTTTATCATGACAGTTATTTCATAAACATTATCGTTTGATAATGTGATTTTTGTGATAATTTGATCTGTCATCTCTCTTAATTCTTTAGGAGAAAGTTTTCATTTTCTATGATAAAAATTTTTGTCACCTTTTATGAATTTTTTTAATATAATTATTACACAGTGATGACTCATATTCATAAATGTATTAATTTAAAGCTTTAAAACAAATAATACGAATCTTTTGTTCGAGACAAACAAGTGTTTAAAACAATAAAAAGGAAGAACAAAATCATTCTAAATAAGGAACAACCATTCTAAACATCATAAAAAAACATAATAATTATTCTAAAAATTTTATCGTTGTCTGTTTTATAAATGTTATAATTATTCCGAGCAAGAACAAAATTATTCCAAGAAAGAAGGAACCCGTTTCAAGTAAATTGCTTTGTAGGAAACAAATCGAGAAAGAGAATAAGCTTATTCCAAGTAAAACGGACGTTATACGGATCTACGTATCGACGGTGTAAAGTCATAATTTTTTAAAATTTGTTGGGGGGTGTTACGTGTCAAAATGGGTAGGAGGAAGGAATGATTGAGAAGGAAGAAAGATGGGAGGGGGGGAGGAGGGCGTCATTTTCAGGGCTCTGACTCTTAGGTGAACCGAAGAAAAGATGGGTCCCAGCTGTCTTAGCACGCGTGCACGCCGCGTGGACCCCATTCGTTGACTTTCTTCCAAAGTCTTCCTTCTAAGCATGACGGATTTTGACTATTTTAGTCTTCTCTTTGCCGCCTTAATCCCACTCCCTTCCTACGAGCCAAAGTCAATTCCTATTTCTCCATCTTTTTATTTTACTAATTTTCTTGGTCAATTCTTAATCGTAATTATTCAATTAATTACTTTCTAATTTAATATTAATTATTTAATTTTTTCCCCGTTTTTAATATTTCTAATCTAAATTATAATTAACCTAGAATTTTTCTACATGGGCATTTAAAATTTTATCAATTCAATTTAGAAATAAGAAAATTATTCTAACCAAACCTAAAATTCATGATCAATATTAAGTTTATTACCGGACAAAAACAGTTTTAAGAAGTTAAAATATAATTTTTTAATTTATTTTGGGATGAAAAATATAACTGTTATTCTTCAACTATCCGTATACGTCCATAATTTTAGGAAAAAAATAAGATTAGATTCAAACCAAATTAAACACAAATATATACATATTTGTACTCAATTTGTTCGTTTAGGATACATATTCGCATTTGGTTTGTGTTCACCAAACACAAATGAAAAATGTTCAGGATTCACAAGAAGTGATATAATTTACGTTTAGTTTAATTCGAATTCATCATTGTGTAAAAGAATATGAACATATTTGTTTTTGTATATAAATATGTTTATTTTCGTAAAAAGGGTAAAAATTTTTCCCTTTTAATACACTGATTGCATAACAAAATAAAACAAGATTGTTTTGTTTTTTTTGAAACATGAATATATGAACCATTCATAAATTTTCATATTCGTATATGTATTTGTTTACCAAAAATCCAAAACTCATATTCATTCAGGTTCATTGGCAATGTTTGTCTGAGCCAAACACATAAAAGAATATGAACATGTTCGAATTGTATCTAACTCTAAAAGAAAACAAAAAATAAAAATAAAAATTCAAAAGTCTTCTCATAGAAATTCTAATTAGTTGGTTAAGTTGGAAAACCCATATTAATAGGAGGTTTTCTCCAATTTGTGTCCTTCTACCTTTGATTTTGTGCTTCGGGATATTCTTATTATTGTTAATGTTTGAGTTTTGAACTTGATTTCTCTTGATTAAGCTTGAGGGAAAAAAAATTATTTTCTTTACGTATAAAAGAGGGAAACGTAATGCATGCATGGTAATTTTTGGTATATGTATTTGTCGAAGAATGTGGCAGACAAATATAATGAGTTCAGAAATGACAATTTCAACTCGTATAGAAATTCTGAGTTCAAAATGAACTTATCTTGACGCTAAAATTTTTAAATAGCTGATCAAGACTATTCCGTTTTGACATAATTGAGAATCACAAAATCCAAAAGAAATATTTGGTTTTCACCCACCTTCAGCTAGCCAGATCGATCAATACCACAGAGAAATTTTTAGTCATTTTGCTTTTGGTCAATACATAATTTCTTGTCAACTTCTTGCTTACGTTTTGTTCTAATTATTTGATTATGATGATTCATCCACAGAAAAATTTTACACTTATTTTCTTGTGGGTTTTTGTGGCTGATGATGAATTTGCCAAGTGTGAACCACCTTATCATATATTTTTTTTTTATAGTGGCTGCTGGGAGAAAGAATACAAAATTTATTCTGATTGTGTTTAAGATGGGTAATTGTAAATAAATTAATAGCTTTCTAAATACCACATAAACTTGTAAAAAAAAAAATGTCGTAAAGTTAAAAGATCATTTCCACAACTCAAGGTTGGTGAGCATGCTTGCTAGCTGTTGAGAGTTGGCGGTGCTCCAACCACAGTATGTGTTAGATAAAGCTGAAGGCGGCAACGTTAAAGAAGAGACTAGACCAATTTTATACAAACTAATCAAGAGTTCGAACTGCTTTCCTGATAAGTCTAAGACAAAATGAAATCAGTGACCTTTACCTACATACTAAGACTAATCCTAGAGATAATACTCTTGAAGTTATCGCATGAGCTAATCCAAAACAGTAAGACCGTGACATCATTGTGTATGAAAATATGAGGTGAACAGCTCCTCTTTCGTTAAAAAAGAAAGTGAAATTGGCACCTCTTCCAATTTTGGACTGCCATCTGCTGAACAAAACAAATTTGTTCTTTCAGTTTGTGGGGAAAATTCTTCTCCGGCATTAAGCAATGGCTCTATGTATGTGCCTGCGGACGTCAATTTTGGCAACTTATTTGGCAACGCAAACCCATTTACATAGCCATATACACATATATATATGTAGTCTTCTGTGAAAGTATATGGTTAACAGAAAATTATTAAATGTTTTCTCTTTTTCCATTGTTTAATACCGGGAAAGAACCCTTTGGAAAGAAGATAAAATATATATATATATATATATATATATATATATATATATATATATATATATATATATATAATATACACACATATATGATTTTTGGAATAAAAGTAAAAATAAATTGAAAAGGAGGTTTCTCTTTGTCTAGTCACACTGTGAAATGTCAACCACATTCTGGTTTAGTTCATTCACTTGAACAGTAATTGGGAACAGTTGTTGAAACTGCCTATATATATACTGGTAAGATGCAGGGAGCCGTTTCTCATCATTTTATGTAAACTTAAACCTCCAAGAAACCAAAGAAGTTCAGCTCATTAGTCTCGAGAACAATCTTTTCAAAATAGCAACCATCAAGCAACAACTGTGTTCTCTAGCCATGGCAGATGAGTTCAATACAACGACCAACTGGTGGGATTCTTCAAGAACGCGGTTTGATACCAGCGGCTCTTCTTCTTCATCTTCAGGTCTCAATAGCTTGGGGAGCTTCGGATGGCCGAGCGAAATGGTGGATATTAAAGCTAGTAGAACCTCTATAGGTTCTTCCGTTTCGGTTTCAGGTAGTTCTGTGGTCTTTCATGACACTCAAAAGCTGCAACAACCCCCTCATGATTCTTCTTCCGCGGCCCTAGCTGGTTCTGACTTGCATATGATGGGTTTAGGTCTCTCTTCACCATCCATGGAGTGGAACCAAACCTTACTGTAAGATAAGAAAACGATTGATGACTTGTATTTTATTCTTTCCTTTTTAAGCCTATTGGAAGCTTTGTGGCTTCATGTTTGATTTCTTTACTTTTCATGTTTTCAGTCGGGGTGATAAATCTGAGAACAATTTTCGATCCTTGCCTCAAGAGAATTTGAATTCGAGTGGGAATTACGAGCAAGATCATTGGAGATCAGAGAAATTATTTTCCGGGGTAAGTGGAGACTCGTCAGTGACTGACTTCAAACAAATCAACAGAGGCTTTTCTTTAGATCAGCCGCAGTTCAGTCCTCACGGCAGCTCCACTGACAGCACCGTCACATGTCAGGGTTTGCCGTCAAGTTTTCAGATGGATTCATCGGTTTTATACGGTAGCCCTTCAACTATTTTGCAAGGAATATTAGTAGCGCCGGAGAATAATAATAATAATAATCAGCCACAGCAATCTCTCATGAATTATCAATACGGCGGGGCAAGCAGCTATGGAATGAACACTACGAATCACGAGCTGCTTCCGTCATGGTCCAAAGTTCCTCAATTCTTGAGAACTTCACCGCCAAAACAGCCGCCGCAGCACAGCCACTTACACTTCTCGAATAACGCTCCATTCTGGAACGCTTCCGCCGCCTCCACGAACGATATCCGATCCTCAGGCTTTTTCCCATCATTGCAAACAGCATATGCAACACAAAGCTACGAGGAAAAACCCAAGGTAATAAATTAATATCTTAAAACTGGATGATTAGGGTTTTCGAGTATTCCATTGAAACATCTTGTTTCTATGGTTAACTATGTTCAGCATACTATATCTGAAGTTCGGGAGTCAAACACAATGGTGAAGAAAAGTAACAGTGGAAGTGAAACTGCTTCGAAAAGGCCTCGAAACGAAACGGCAACGCCTATGCCGGCTTTTAAGGTATAGGATTATTAATTATGACATGATAAAATTAAAGCTTTTGTTGATTTTGGGATTGAGAAGAATGAACTTTTTAAGTTTTTAAATGGATTTATATAGAGAAAAGCCATTGACGAGAATCAGTAACTTTGTTCTTTAGGTGAGGAAAGAGAAGATGGGGGACAGAATCACTGCGCTCCAACAATTGGTTTCACCTTTCGGAAAGGTAAATCAATTAGTTTCAGATGATGATAAGTTTACATATGCTGAATTCATGAAAGATTCCTAACTTTTATTAATCTTGTACTAATTGTACTGTTCATATATATATAAATATATATTTGGTCAGACTGATACAGCCTCAGTGCTATCTGAAGCCCTTGAATACATCAAGTTCCTCCATGAGCAAGTTAGTGTAAGTTCCATTAAAGCTTTGTCATTTTAATATTATTAATACTAATATTATATCATCTTGACTGAACCATTTTGATATACATTATTTCAGGTTTTAAGTACTCCATACATGAAAAATGGAGCTCCCAGTATTCAACACCAACAGGTATATATCTTTCTGTTGGAAGTTTTAATGGATTCAAAACTCTCTCAGTTGATCATTAAATATGTGTTTTTTGTTTTGTTTTTGCTGATTGTGATTCAGAGTTGTGAGAGGTCTAAGGACAATGAAGAACCGAAACAAGATCTTCGAAGCCGGGGACTGTGTCTAGTACCAGTTTCAAGTACATTCCCAGTGACACATGAGAGCACAGTTGATTTTTTGATACCAACATTTGGAGGAACATTCAGATAGATGAAGAAAATTTGGTTGGAAAATTTGTCTCATCAGCATGTAAGCACCTTGTCAAGTGTAGTAGCCCCAGCCAGGCCAAGCCAAGAATGGGGGAAATATATTACTGATAAGAGATTTATATAAAAATTTAATTATGAAGAAATTTAACAAGGTGATCTTCTGATGATTATAAACTGTCTAGTCCAGGATGGAAAAAAGGATTGATTGCAGAAAGAAACTTGTAAAAGAGAGAAAAAAAAAAAAAAAAAAAAAGATCCCTCAAAGGGAATTGTTGGCCCAACTTCAAGACAAAATGATATAAGTTTGCCTAATGTTAAGGAGGCATATTACTTGTAATAACTGAAGCATAATGCTGATATCAAGGTTGGTACTAGGGGTATGTGATCAATCTTTAAGTTCTGAGATTTTAGGAAGACAAAGTTGCTTAGTGAAATCACATTAATTTGTATTGTAGAATTTGATGATTGTTAAGGTTAATATATTTATTAAAGACATTCTTGAATAGTTGAAGGGGGGAAGGAATAACTGAATTCCAGAATAGCCATGTGGGGATGAACATGAAAGAATGAATGTGCAGATGCTATCACAATTTGCTTTTGTGCTTTTCATCCAATGGTCACATACATCACCTTCCATTGGAAGGTTAAGATGCAAGCCAAACCCCTCTCTCTGTTCTTCATCTTCAACTCTATTTTTTTATCCATACATCAAAATATTATCATTTTATCTATATTTTAATTTTCAATGTGCTCTTCTCAAAAATCAAAACTGCTCAAAAATATTTGTGACTCTAAGTAAAACTATGTCAATATTTATAATTTTATTTAGATTCATTATTGTTAGTATATCTTTTGATAGTGGTATTCCACATGAAGTATTAAATGTGTTAATCTTATCAAAAACTATCTGGGTATAAACTAAACTATCATTATTTGTAGAGATGCAAAAAATTAAAACATTAAATGATATTGTTAAGAAGACCTAGTTTAAATATCTGGATATTAATCTACTTTAGTTCCTCTATATTTGAGCATTTATTGAGCAGAGACATGATTTGAATAATATTGAATTCCTAAAAGAACTTGGCATGTATTTTAGTAGTCTATATTTTAAGCTGATTCTGTGAAAATCATTAACACGTATTTATATATGGTCCTCATTTCATGAACATTTTCTTCTAAGATTTATAATACTTTGAAAATTTATATATTTTGAATGCGGGAGAGTGAGTTTGAAGATTAATTCAAGAATATTCCCATGAAGTGAAATTAAAGGTAAAGCATCTAAAAGAAGAAATAGAAAAGCTTTAATTTTTATTTTTATACCAATGATGAAGCTATCAAAAAGAAAGAACAAACATAAAAAAGCAAAAGATCTTTTCTTCTCAACTCTACACTTCATTATTATTTGGCATCTCTTCTTTCTCCCACTTTCCCTCCCTTTTTTTGCACCCATTGCCCTATCACTTGTGTTTCTTTACATCTTCTTCTAAGTTATCAAAAGCTTATTTATTAATTACTATGTTTTTTGTTTTTGCTTTTTGTCAGAGAAAGAAACTGGGTTTTATTTAAGTATGCTTTTCTTTGTACAGCGATTTGGGAAGCACTTTTTACCAAAGGAATTTCCATGGAAAAGCACTTCTTCTTCTGCCCAACACCATTATTGAAGAACCTTCATGTGCTACACACATGCAATACATTTTCACTCACGAGATGAAAAATTTTTAAAGAAAATCAATTTCCAACTCAAATTTCCCAAAACAAACCATAACCATTATAGACCCAAGGCACCGTAGCGTAACCCACAACTACAACGCTGGTTAAAACTTGAACCCTGATTTATTAGAGTATAAGTTATTCCTTTCATCATTTAGGTCAACCCTGAAGTTCATACCCTTATGAATTTTTGGTTTTTCTCTTTAATAAAAATAAAAGTTTATTGATCAACTACTAAGACTCCATATTATTTTGCATTGTTATACAATTATATTTTGATATATTTTCATTGGAAAAGGTTTTCCAATGAAAATGTGCTATATTTCGACGATTGTTTACTACATTGGTAAAAACATCATTGGAAGAGGCTGATTTTCTTGTGACAAAAAGTAATAAAACTATGTGTACATACACAACTTTTATACTCACTTTTATATATTTAGATGATGTATTATTATGTAATTAGATTAGTTTGAATTAAATATAAATTAATACTCAATCACATGTTAACACATCATCTCAATACATAAAATGTGTATAAAAATTGTGCCCAAAACATTGCTTGAGGAGAAAATATTCTTGTCTTAACATTGCTTGAGGAGAAAATATTCTTGTCTTAGTATTAAGGTTTATATAGGTAGTTTGTAAGGTTGGGATTCAAATCAAGCTCGACCTTGAAATAAGTTATTTTTAGGCAAACTCAAACTCAATCCTAAAGATATAGTTCTATCAAGCTTGAGCTTGAGCCTAAGGTGTTTGACTTGCCATGTTTTGATCTTAGGTGAGCTCAAATTGAAATAGTTAAAACAATTTTATTATAATTAATAGATATCAAAATAATTTAGACTTAACTCGAAATTGTAGCTAAACTCTACTCAAGCTTGAATTCAACTCCCCCCAAATTGAGTTAAACTTGAGTTTGGTTTGAGGAGAACTCGTTGAACTCAAACTTTAGCTCGACTTATAAAGTCAAACTATTTTAAACTCGAGCTCTTCTTAATTCAAATCCAATCCTAATTAGTAGATAGGTGTTTCTTAGCCCAATAATGATATATTTGACGAAATTCATTTGCCGAATTTGTCACTCGATTGACGTGTGCCAATCAAAAGCAAGAGTTGAAAAAGTATGATTGGGCACACATCAATCGAGTGATGAATTCGACAAACAAATTTCGTCAAATGTAGCATTACCTTTCTTAGCCCCATTAGTATAATTTGAATTGATGTACATATGTCTTTAATTTGTTGATTCTAAGAAAACGACCTATGATTCTTTATCACTTAATATTGACGCATATAAAGATGGTTGAGTAAAATTCTATAGGAAAAAAGGAAAGTAAATATTCCCTTGCAAGAATAAAAATTTGACCGCCTTTTTCTTTATTTTCTTCTTCTGGAATCCAACAGATAAAGTTAATTCTTGAAATCTATAATTTATAGTAGATTAATGACCATGATGCAAAAATCTAAAGTTGAATTTGAATTGAATTTATTCGAACTTATATTCACGATTTTGACATTTTCAGCTCAGGAAGGATGAGCTGGGTCAAGAAACTCACGCATATGGATAGGTAAAATAAAGAACACATTTCTGAAATTACACACATGCGGTCCAGACAATTTCTGTACTGTTTCGGAATAAAAAAGTACATATACCAATGGTTTGACGAAAATATAGCCTACTAAATTCAGAGACAACAGGTGGGTAGACGTTGACATTTTAGATTTGACTAATACAGAGCCCAAAATCACACGCTTGGAATATTTGTTGCAAAGAGGTTGGTTTTATATATATATATATATAACCAATCTCTGCTTTAACACATACCTGATATTAGGTGCCTGTCAATTACCATCATCTTCTATCTGCCAATATATCTATGTTTTAGTTGTTAGGTTTGATCTGTTAAATTCTAGTTGGAGGCTTTTATTTTGCTTCTACTTCACCCCAACTCACCCTAGAAAATGACGTATATAAAACAAGTTTCAAAGTCATTAACATTTGTTCACACTAATAATCTTTCATCTTAAATTACCAATACAGAGCAACCTGAAACAACTTAAAACACTGGGACAACCAAACTGTATGTACAACACGTGTACAAATCATATACGAATTAAAGCGAGAATTTATTCTTGGCAAACCTTCAGAGAGGTAGGAAAATATAAATTCTAAATGCGAAAAGAATGGAAGAAAACGAGCAGGTAAATGTGTTTATAGTATAAATCGAAATTTATTTAAGCACTTCCCTTGAGCTTCTTTGTGATGTTGGCAATGTACTTCCCCTGGTGGAAAGCTTGCTTCAATTCGAGCTCAGATGGCTGTCTTGAGCCATCCCCAGCATAAGTTCCGGCACCATAGGGACTTCCACCTTTAATCTGCTCCATCTCAAACATGCCGGCGCCAAATGTGTATCCAATGGGGACAAAGATCATCCCGTGGTGAACAAGCTGAGTGATTGCAGTCAACCTGTGAATAGAATTAAACAGTTAATTTTCCTTGGTCTGTTTGAAGGAGTTTGCTGATTTCAGTTGAAACTTAATCGTGATATAGGAACCTACGCCGTAGTCTCTTGGCCACCGCCTTGTGAACCAGTGCTATAGAAGAGCCCAGCAGGTTTTCCTGCAAGCTGTTGGGTCCTCCAGAGACCACCAGTTGCATCCATAAATGCCTTAAATTGAGCAGCCATCATTCCAAATCTTGTTGGGAAACCAAAGACAAACCCGTCAGCTTCAGCAAGTTCTTGGGGTGTAATGATTGGTACATCACTTTTTGGTGGTGCACTCATCTTGCTGAGAACCTCCTGTGGTAGCGTCTCCGCAACCTGTCCAAATGTCCACTAACATCAGTCTGGGCATCTATAAAAACTTATATAATGCAGAATAAGACACTCATGAAAAGTATCTTTACTTTTAATAAACTATTATTGCACATCCACTGGATTATACACTTCAATTTAGACAAGAGAGCAGAAGAAATCATAACATATAAGCAATCAAATTATCTGAGAAAGTATAGAAGAGAATGAATATGAATAGTTGACATGGAAGAAAATTCAGCCAATCAAGAAAAGCAAAAAAAGTAAGCATGTCCAAGGTAAAGGCTGTTAATTTGAAAAAGCAAGATGAAAAAACCAAGAGTAACATCAAATTTGAAGAAGAATCATGATGAAAAGAATATAAGAGTTAACCAACTGAGATGCCTGACTGTGGAAAGACATGCAATAACTCACAAATGATACAGGAGGACAAACATCAATCACCGCCTACCATCTAAACAGTATACCACCTCAAAACCTTTTTTCTAGGAGAAAAGAAAACATCAATCACGGCCTACCATCTAAACAGCATATGGGTAGGCCCTTTTATCTTCTCATAAAAGTGACTGCATCTTCTGTAAATTTATTTGTTGCTCACAATAAGTTAAATACATGCTATGTACCAAGCAAAACTAAAAGATACAGTAAACTTGGCAGTTTATGAAATAAAAACAGAATGTGCGGGATAAAAAAAGCAATGCATATCTACCTGCCATAACTGGGCTTCAACACCTTCAACGGATGAAGCACCTTTCTTTATCTCTTCTGCAAGTTTCTCTACATGTCCATACATGGAATAGTACCTGTGGTAGCAACAAGAAATTTTGATCAAAAGAGTCACATTATACTAACAATGTAGTAAAGCAACATTAGATGATGATGCAGAACCAAGAAAATGCAAAGTGGCATGCCAACAATAATAATTGAATATAACAATATCATTTACTAATCAAATATTTTACAGGAAAAGGAGAGAAAATGGTAGAAAATTCTTTAATGACAATTTATTCAACTAAATATCACAAGAAAATATGTAATATCAATTTCTTTTACAGAAATCAGAAATCAGAAAACAGTTAGATATGTACATCTAGCAAAAATCCTAAGTAACCCTAACAGTTGGCATTGGTTGCCGAGAACTATAAAATTATAATTAACTAAAGTGAAAGTCAATTACCATGTGTAACACACCATACATATCAACCATCATCTAACTTGTGAATTCAGAGTCAAATAATCATGTAACCAATTGGTGGAATAGCTGACTGAAAAACAGAAACATAGTGGCCTGTAGATTTCTCATATATTTCATGCAGTCTTTGACTACACAAATAACAAACTATTTCAACTTTCTCTATCAAAAACAGATTAAAAAAAGTAAAACCAGAATTAACATTGAGCTGTAAAAAATCTTATCTAAATGATTAGTTAGGTACTTTGTTTACAAACAACAATACATCACAAAAACAATTTAAAATCACAAATGCCAAGTGGCGACTGGAACCTAATGAGACCTCTAAGCTATAGCAGCAGAAAGATTATGCTTTCAGCTACATGAAACGAATTAAGGAAAAAGAATTATTACCCAGCCAATCGTTCAAGAAAGCTACAAATTAAGACTGTAAATAGTGGACATTACCAAATTAGGTTAACAAAAAGAGTCCAGGTTTCAAATTTATCTAAATCTTTAAAACATTTCTGAAACATGAATACTTACAGCATTTCTAGACCAAAAATGAAAATTCTCATTTCCTGTGTAAATTTAGTTTATATAATTGACAGGTGATAATTAAATGAGCATTATGCACAACAAAGCAAACAATAATGATTCACAAAGAGAATATGATAATAAAACTATACTGCCTCACCAATAAAATAATCATTACTTGTCACACCAATCCACCTAATTCGAACCAGATATCTTGCTGTGATCCATCTATATAATACAAAACCAGCTTCCATGTCCATCCGATTCAAATTCATCAAACTAAACACAGCTTGAATCTATAATTATACACAAAATTGAACATCATGTTCAGATTTTTATTATTCAAATTTCAGTTTTAAAAAAAGTACTTCACAACCTTCAAATCACATTATTAGTACCTTATCACCTCAAAACGTCAACATTTTCAATTCATAACAAAAGGACTCTCATAATCAGAGCAATTCAAGAACTACAATTACAAATTCTTAAAACGCTAATCCGATCAAAGAAATCACGGTAAAACCTACAACTAAAGCTCACTAATCACATAGAATGAAAGTAAATAAAACTCAACAAAATTGAAACCAGAAGCAGATCCAGAACTCAACGTCGTAGATTCTAAGCAGAAACTAACGATCAGCAACAAAACGAAGATTAAATCACGAAACAAAGAGAGAAATACGTACACAATATACACTTTGACGGCCATTTGTAAACGAGTCTTCAACAAGTCACTGAATTCTCTCTTTTTTTTCTTTGTTCTCCTTTTCTTCTGTGTCTGAGATTCCACGATTGAAAATGAAGCCGCTGCAGTCGTATTTATAGCTGCACTTCGACAGATATTAATAAGTTAATGACCCTCAGGGTGACGCTAAAACGACTGCGTTTCGAATTTTTAATTAAAATAAATTGTTAATGATGAAATGTTGCTGTCACGCTCGCCATCATCGCGGTCGTTGGAAACTAATTCTCTAGAAGATGTTAATTTTAAGTCTTTATTTTAGTTTAATATATAATTAATCTTAATATTTGCTTATTATAAGGAACAATAATATTTTTTTAATAAAAAATATTCTAAATAATATAATATATAGAAAAAAAAATCTTTGAAAAATCTCTGGGTGAAAATTAAAAATTTTTATTATTAAATGATAATCACGCCAATATATTGTAAAATATATAAAAAAATCTTAGACGAATCTCTTATACAATATTTTTAGAAATAAAAAAATAATATTTAGTAATTTCTGTAAATGCATGCATGTGCTGGAACGACGATAAACGTACACTATGTCGGCACGTCGAGAGAGCTGCGGCGATGGTCGGCTGCGATGGGTCAACGTAGCCACGAGGATGAAAACGTGGCGGTATTGAATCTGAACCGTCGGATCAATGAGGTGGAGGGCAGTGATATTTTGGAGATTAACGGTATGGATAGGACCAATTGCACGAGTCTACGTAATTCGGCTGGTGATTGTTGAAGCCAGCACTAGACTTTTGGATTTAGCCAAACACTTATTCCCACCCAAGGTTTCACTTACGGAAATTGTCACCCTTTAACTTTTAAAACTCAAACACCCACCTTTAACCATTTTTCAATCAATTTTATTAATATTTTTTATCAAATAATATTTAAATATTTAAATTTTATAAAATTAAAAGGCAACTACTACTACCGACAATGTTGAAAACAACAATAGCTACTAATACTTAAATAGTAAAAACTGATTATCTAATTCTAAAGATAATTAAATCTAATTATATCGTATTTTGACGAAGGTAATCAAATTTGATTATTTCTGTCAATAATTATAGTCAAAAATAACTGGTGGGCCTAAAGTCAGTCATTTCTAATCATCTTTTATCAATGTGTGATTGTTTTTAAATATTTTTAAATTTTTTATTTTTAATATATTTTAAAAGAAATTTATATTTTGTAATATTTTTTTAATATTTAAATTATATTTTATATTTTTATTATTTTTATAAATTTTATTTTATTATTTTTATAAATTTTTAATAAAATAATAAAAATATCTTTTTGAGTATTAAAATTCAATTATTCTTTATCCAAAATGGATGATAAGATTAAGTTTTTCTTTTTATAATTCTAAGAAAATTAAGTCAAAATTGTACGCAATATGGACGTTGGATTTTGTCATCCAAAGAAACTTTGTAGTTTGTATTCGATTTGGGAATTTGGGTTTTACCAGAAACCCAATGCAGACTTTGCATGAAAAAAGGATCGGTCTTTTCTTGAACAAGAAGGAACCCAGTTCCGTTCATCTCATCCCACCATCACCCTTCATGACTTTTAAAGCGGGGTCCACGTACAAGCGTATGAAAATGGGAGATTGGAATTGGCTTTACCTTGAAGAATATTTGTATTTGCATACTTGTTCTTTGTCAGCCTGTCTACCTTCATGATGCGCTTTCAATCAATCTTCTGCTTGTTTGTTGCCTTCTAATCAAAGTTATGTATACTATACGTATATATTGCTGACTTTTTTTGTCTCCCCAACCAAACCTTGCTCTCCCCAAAACATCTTATGTGTAAAGCTTGTTATTATAATTGTGGGTCTGTTCCATGTAGTATTTGGTTTTGGTAAATCTAGCTTGATGAAGAATCTGGTCACTGTAACTTTGTGTCCATCAGAATCTTGATGAAGATAAAGACCTCTGGCAATCCACAAATGATTTGGCAAGAATAATAATCAAGTTGGTGTATATTGTCATGCTTTAATTGTCAAAAATTAAACCTTTATTTTGCTTTAACACATCATATGTCTGCAACAGGAAAACACTAAGCTTTCAGACAAACATGACAGAGTCTATGCTGTTGTTGGGTATGAATTCATTTATCAGCATCTTCTCATCTCCTCCAATGCAGCATTCTGGAGCCTGTACAAGATTCCTATGTTGTACTTTGGGAATTAGTATAACTTTATTCTTGAAGTCATTCAGTCCTTGCCTATGTTGTACACAGGTTCAAAGCCATCTTCTCCAAGCTTCTTGTTGATTGAAAAAGTTCTCAGTGGCATCTGGAATTGTATCTAATTCAAGCAGTGGAAGCTCCAGGCTTTCTTTTGGATCATCCTTTTCATGACTGCTGCCCCTGTTGTATTCTGTTTCATCTGAAACAGTGAACATATTAGCTATAAATACTGAAATATTGCTCTCCATAAACAATGAGTACTCAGTATTCTGTAAAATTGTTCTCATGTACTGAATATTCTTGATGGATGACAGGTAATTTTACCAATAATCCATTTTGTAATGAAATTTAATGGAAATTGCTAGCCTTCAATTCATTTTACAAAAAATTCTGACAAAAATGCAGAAAAACAAGGACAAGGCATGCTTAGTTTCTTCTTGGTTTCAGTTGAATGCAATTTATGTGCTGAAAAGGAGATGAAGAGCTATAGAAGATAAAATTAGCTAGAGAAAGAGACTGTTAATGTATCCATAACCTTACATTTTTCTTAATGTATCCATAAGCTTTTGGTTGATCCACTTTGGTGAAATGTAGAATAACAAGGTTCTCTAAGACAAGAAATTGTAAATAACCATAAATTGTAGATTGCTGGTCATATTCATGTGCCAGCAAGTACACGAATTTCCACTAGTACATTTAATTTTCTGGGAAAAAATACATTTTGAGGATGAGTTTCGTTCCTGCAATCTTCTACCTCTATTCTCACACTGATATCTCATAATGGATATAGAACTGTGCAAGTGTCATAAATTGGACGTCTACTAACTATCGAGCCTCCAAAAGTGAGATAGTTATTTCATTCTTTGACGTTAATTTAGAATCGTCTGATGAAAAACCTGGTTCAAGTAAATTCCTATTCATCAAAAAACCAGGTTGTTTTGGTTGGGGCAATACAATATCACTGCCAAGCATCACAACTACAGATGACATGTTTGGTCTGTCCACAGGATATTGTTGCACACATAACAGACTAATGTGGATGCTTCTTATCACTTCTGAAATATTGCATGATTCTCGTAACCATGGATCAATCAATTCCAAAGGTTTGTCTTCATTCCACAGTTTCCATGCCTAAAACATTTGAAAACCCTTCTGTTATTTATGATTCATTGATCTAGATTTGAAGAAAAGTTAAGACTTCCATTTTAAGTAATTTAATGTTTTTTACTTACATATCCTGTAAGGTTGAGACCATTCTCTGGATGATAGAACCCTCTGATTCTCACCCCATTTAAGATCTCCAACAATAAAATACCGAAGCTAAATACATCAGATTTAGTGGAGAACAATCCCTCATTAGCATATTCCGGTGCCATGTAACCACTGTGCAAGAAATTTTCAAGAAGCAATTGGTTTCATTAGTGAGGAAAGTAATATGTAAATATGTGAAAGCAATATGGTACTTACTACGTTCCAACCACCCTTTTTGTGTTCCCTTCTATTTGATTTGCACAAAATGTTTTGGCCAAACCGAAGTCTGATATTTTCGGGTTCATCTCATGATCAAGTAATATATTACTTGCCTTAAGATCTCTATGTATAATCCTTAGTCTAGAATCTTGATGAAGATAGAGAAGACCTCTAGCAATCCCACAAATAATGTTGAAACGCTTCGACCAGTTCAATAATTTACTTCTTGTTTGATCTGGCATGTGTTAATCTCAAATTAGTAGAATTCTTTGCTTGATTTACCTTTTAAAAATGGTAAGATATGTCTATAACAAACATAGAGTAGGCCAGATGAAATTCATAGTAAGGTTACCAAAGATGAAGTAGTCCAGGCTCTTGTTGGGCATTAGTTCATAAATCAACAATTTCTCCTCTCCTTCAATGCAGCAACCAAAAAGTTTTACAAGATTTCTGTGCTGTAGATTAGCAATTAGTGTAACCTCATTCTTTAACTCATTTAATCCTTGCCCAGAAATATTTGAGAGCCTCTTCACAGCTATTTCTTGTCCATCTGCTAGTGTGCCCTGGAAAAAGGAAAATGTGAAATAAATTATCTTGTTCTAAGTAAAGTGCTCTTCTCATGTGTTCATTTCACTAGCATGTTTCAGTGTTTTACTTGGTATACAGCTCCAAAGCCTCCTTCTCCTAGCTTGTTGCATAACGAAAATTTATCGGTGGCTTTTGCAATTGTAGCCAAGTCGAACATTGGTAGCTCTAAATCTTCCCTTTCCTGATGCATTTCCAAGCTGTTATCTGTTTTCTCCAAAGCAGTGAAACGGTCAATCTCATTAGCATTCAGAAGTCAAGTTTCCTAAACCAGCTGTTCCTACCATGAATTTAAGGCTTTGTGCTTTGTTATTTCATCACAAGACATTCCAGAAAATTTTATTCAAAACTGGATGATGAAAGATTAGGCAAACTAAAACTACAAACAAAGGCTACAAGTGTTGTGCAATTAATTTATAATGACAACAAGATGAGGCAGAGATACAAAAATTGTAGGCTGTGTAAAAGCCAATATGCCATAATAGAGATACAGTAAATGGGCAGAAAGCTACGGTCCTGGCCTATAGGCCTAGTCCCTCCGCTTCCACCACCAACCTTTGAAAATTTAGAAAATCTGGGTCACTACGAAACAATAAGAAGTTTGGAAGCAAACAGAATGTCATTACCTTCTGTCGTTGCCCTACTTTTGTGAATGTATCTTTTGTGAATGCAGTAGCTCACTGTAAGTACTCCAGCAGCCACAACAATGATGATAAAGGTTATCACCAGTATCTTCATCTTACGATCATCTTCTGTCTCTTGATTAAGATTAAAATATAGAATTGCAAGGCAGTTAGCAAAACTAATCATGCATAGAAGACAGCAAGAAATGGGTCTGTGTTGCGATGCATATGCTAACTTCATTCTAGACAAGGTAACATACTTGAAAACAAAAAGATAATGAAATTGGCGATCTATCTACAGCAGGCAACCAATGCTTGCTGCTCATGTAGGAGTAAAATACACAAAATTAAGGAAATACCTAGTTCTGAAGCAGACATTCGCACATACAAGTCCTGACCACCATCTTCTATGTGTCTAATATCAATTAGATCACCGAACCACATGACACAGCCACTGCCTGCCCCTCTAATATCTGAGTTAGTGTATGCCATACAAGAAGAATTCTGTGAGCATTTCTCCCTGCATTCATTGAGATTCATACTTTTGTTCACCCAAGTCTCTGTAGCATCTGGCAGCTTCAGCTCAGAAAATTTGATAAAACCATCTTGGTTTGAGTAGTTTAATGGTTTGCTGCGCACACACCCTTGCCAGTCCAAATTTTCTCCTGATTTAGACTGAAACCCTTTCAAACATTGGCAAATTGGAGTCTTACTAGTGATACAGTATCCATAGGAGCCACAAGTACCATAATTGTCACAGTAATCTCTTGGTACATATGAATACACATTCCAACTTGCAGTTTCTTTGCTCCAAGCAAGTCGTTGGCGAACATATCCCGTTTGGTTTAAAACAACCCTTGTGAGTAGGGATTTATCAGTGACGCTGAATGAGTAGTATAACTCTTCCTCGTTAGATACCATGTTGAATTTGAAATCTGGATTAGACCTCATTGCTTGTGCACCACTGAATCCAAGACCATTCCAGGGGCCACTCCTATAAAACTTTTTAGAACCCTTCCACATAATTGGCTCAGGATAACCGTCTAGCTCTAGTCTCCAAGTAAAGTCCCCAGGGGACGGGTCATCTGGGCTCTTCCAAGCTGTTAGGCGTCGTTCAAGACCATTCTTCAAGTCCCATCCAAGCTTCATTTCTGGTAGCAATGTATCAGATGGATAGTCAAAGCTTTGCCACAAGAAAGTTTCCGAATTACCAACCTGCTCGTCTCTCAGGACAAAATTTCCCGAATCCAAAAGCTCTGCCACCACTATATTCTGGACTTCAATCGTCAAGTTTGCTGACCAAACTACCGTCTTGTTCTGGCTTGTTAAGACAAGGTTACCTATGCTGTTTATCATCAATAATCCTGAAGAATCATTGATGGGGTTAAGTCTGTTTGCCACCCAAACAACAGTTTGAACTGGGATCTTCTTGTACCAAATTCCTAAGTAACGGTTCTTGGAACTGCCAGGACTGAAGAAACCAAGCTCAAACGTACCATTTTTTGAAAGCAAGGTGTTGCCATCACTTAGATATTGGGATGAACTAATAATGGTCTCACTTGCATCAGAGAATTCACAAAAGAGAAACAGCAACTTAAAACTAATGAATAAAAAAGGAAGAATTTCCATTGTAGCCGGGGCTTTGAGCTACTTGTAACAACTTACATATAAAAGCCATCAAAAGTGATCCACCTAGAAGAAAATTAATGTGAATACAATAATGCTAACTCATATTTCATTCAACGACGCATGGAGACTTTTCGCTGAAAATGATTAGTTTTCCATTGTTGACTGTATGAATCAAAAATAGAAAAATAAAAAATTTAGAAAAGTATGCCCGGTCCTGTTGTTCAAATATAACGAAATGATGCTGACTTTCTGCAACGTAACTTGATCTGAAAGAGTCAAACTTTGTGGCCTTAAAACATTTTAAATGAGTCCAAAATCTCCACCCTGGAAATAGACTTTTCGATTTCAGTTGTATAAACAAATATGCAAACAGTTCACGCGCTCCCAGGTGACGGATGGCATTCTTCCTTGGCTCTGCTTGATTCAATGTTATTTTATGCACTGGCATTTATTGGTATTAAAAATTGGAGTTCTTAAATTTGGTGGAGAAAGAGCCTAATGCATCCATTATCTGTTTATTAAATGCAAGCTTTATACCACTTTTCTGATTACAAACCTGTTAAAAACACCAATATGATATTCTCCAGCAATTAAATTTTCCCAGCAAAGCAACAAAGGGTGTTACTTTGAGAAACTTGCCATCATATTAATACAACTGGAGAACAGCATTCCACATTTCATAACTGTAAAATTTAAGGACTACGAGTTCTAATATCTGGGCTAATTGAAAAAATAAATGGGAAACTATACATGAATTGTTCAGGTGAAAAATGACCCCCACGGTGAGGCCAGGCGACACTACAACATCAGTTGTCTCATCACTTCTCTTTCAAAGTTGTGTCACTTCTCTGAAGGAATTTGATGCAGGACTGGAAAAGGTAAAAGAAATGTCAATTAGGCGCATAGTTAGAAAACTATCGAGCCTCCAACAGCGACATAGTGATTTCATTGGTTGAAGATGACTCAGGCTTGCCTGATGAAGAACCTATTTCATGTAACTTCCTCTCTATCAAGAAGCCAGGTTGTTTTGGCTCAGATAATACACCATCACTACCTAACATTAGGAAAACCGCTGACATGTTTGGCCTGTCTTCAGGATACTGTTGCACACATAAGAGACTAATGTGGATGCATCTGATCACTTCTGATAAATGGCATGATTCTCCCAACACTGGATCAATCATTTCCAAAGGCTTGCCTTCATTCCACAATTTCCATGCCTAAAACATGCCAACAGCCCTTTGTCATCATGATTTTATAGTCTGAATTTAACAGTCTAAAGGTAAACTATGAAGCTTTGCTGAAAGTAAGGTAATATTTTTCACTTACATATCCAACAAGGTTTAGGCTCTCGTCAGGATGATAAAATCCTCTGTTTTTTGTCCCACTTACTATTTCCAGCATTAAAATGCCAAAGCTAAAGACATCAGATTTTATAGAGAATAATCCATCAATGGCATATTCTGGTGCCATATAACCACTGTAGAGATAATTAATAAAAACTTTCAATTATTGAGTGGAAGTGAATCAAAACAACAGTGGTAAAAAATTTACTTACTAAGTTCCAACGACTCTTTTTGTGTTTCCTTCAGTCTGGTCTCCCCCAAAAGTTCTAGCCAAGCCAAAATCAGAAATTTTCGGGTTCATCTCATGATCAAGTAGTATATTACTTGCTTTGAGATCTCTATGTATGATCCTTAATCTGGAGTCTTGATGCAAATAGAGAAGACCCCTTGCAATCCCGCAAATAATGTGGAAACGCTTAGACCAGTCTAATAGCTTTCGTCCTTTTTGATCTGGCAAGTATCATATTCAAGTTAGTGTGGTATCTAGCTTGAAGCTTCAAGGCTAGTAAAACACTACTCTAAACTTGTTAGGGTCATAATTTTGAGGGATGCTGACCAAAAATGAAGTGATCCAAACTCTTGTTGGGCATGAATTCATATATCAGCAATTTCTCCTCTCCTTGAATGCAACAACCAAGAAGCTTTACAAGATTTCTGTGTTGTAATTTGGCAATCAGTATAACTTCATTTTTGAACTCATTTAATCCTTGCCCAGAAATCGTGGAAAGTCTCTTAACAGCAATTTCTTGTCCATCCTCTAGTTTTCCCTGAAAACAGATATAAGAAATTACATATGCTATTTGAAAATAAGATCAGTACTTTTTTTTCAGCCATTTCAGTAATGTGTTGCAGATTTACATGGTAGACAGGTCCAAATCCACCTTCTCCAAGCTTCTTGTTGATTGAGAAGTTATTGGTGGCATTGGCAATTGTAGCCAACTCAAACAATGGCAGCTCCAAGTTTTCTTGTTGATCTTCATTTCGGTTATCAGTTTCCTCGTTTATTTCTGTTTTCTCTGAAATAATGGACATATTCTACAAATAATGAGGTTATGAACTCTGTTGACTAAACATTAAATGCCATGCTGTTATTTTATTAGGAAATGAAGAACAAAATTACAAATGATGATGAACATCCTCTAGAAATAGACAAATGCCACAATAATTAAATACATAAGTATATAAACTCCTAGTATTATGACTGCTAGCAACTCAGAATAAGCTTAGAAGAAACATATAATCTAGCCCCAAAATCCAGTAGCTGCAAAGGGCATAGTAGAGGAATTAGAACAACATAAAAACCATAACAGCATGCCCCAGAAACACTCCAGCAAATGGCACACAGAAAGCACCAGGAAATTAACCAAAGCTCCTCAGATTTCGAAAACCCCCTGCAATTGTCGAAAATCGCAAGAAGAACAAATAAAAAATAGAAAGATATCATTTCAACCAAAGTAGCAAATAAGTACCCATTCCATATAACATCAAAATTCTAGTTTATAGCAAATTAACAGTAAATACTAGAAGTAAGTTATTTGGAATAAATACATATTTGTCAAAGTATATTAAAGCACAAATTTCCAAACTTCCATTTTGCAATCGGTTTTACACCTTACTGATGGCGTTCACAAGGCGTATTGAAAATTAGATGGAGAAAAGTTTCAGCCATGCTCTATTGGAAAATGGTTGGATGGAAAAAAACTGCTACCACTCATCTATGTTTATAGAAAACAAAGGACCATAAATTTCTTAAGGCAAACAAAGTAACTTTACCTGATGTTTTCTTCAGCCTCCTCCTGTAAATGAAGTAACTAAGTATAAGCAGAAGCACCCCAGCTACTACGCCAATTGTAGCAAAAATTATTACCAATGTCTTCTTTCCATGTCTCGACCCTGAGAAACAGTTTGGATGTAGCCTAGCAAATTAATCAATAATACTAAGCCAAAGAAAATCTATGTGAGACATATATGATTAAGCCAGTACCTAGTTCTGAAGCAGACATTCGAATGTACAAGTCCTGCTGCCCAGTAGCGGTCATCTGTCTCATATCAATTAAATCACCAAACCACATGGTGCAGCCACTGCCTGCTCCTTCAACGTTTGAATTTGCATATGCCATACAAGAGGAGTTCTGTGAGCATTTCTCCCTGCATTCTTTTAGATTCATACTTCCATTAACGCGAGAATGGTTAGCGTCCGGCAATTTCAGCCCCTCAAATTTGATAAAACCATCTATTATTGACAAGTTCAATGGCTTATTCCGAACACATCCTTGTGACCAATCCACATTTCCTGGTGATCTAGACGTGAACCCTTTTAAACACTGGCAAATAGGAGATTCGCTGAGAATACAAACCCCATAGGGACCGCAAAGTCCATAATCATCACATCTATCTCTTGGCACAGTTGCATAAACAGTCCAACTTTGAGTTGTTTCACTCCAAGTAAATCTATCACGTTGATACTCAGTTTGGTTCATAACAATCCTTGAGATCACTGAATCATTTGTGACATTGTATGTATAGTACAACTCATTTTCATTAGATACAAAGCTGAAAATAAAAACCGGGTTAGGCCTCAACTCTGGCGCGCCACTGAATCTCAGGCCATTCCAGGGGCCACTCCTAAAGAACTTGGTCGAGCCCTTCCACATAACCAACTCAGGATTTTGTTGTGGTTCCAACTCCCAAATAAAGTCTCCAGGAGAAGGATCATCAGGGCTGTTCCAGGACGTGAAACGCCGCTCAAACCCAGTCCTTAAGTCCCATCCAAGCTTCATTCCTGGAAGCATAGTATCAGATGGATAGTCAAAACTTTGCCACAAATAATTAGTCTCCGAGTTCCCATTTTGTTCATCTCTCACTACAAGATTTCCTGTATCCAGGAGCTGAAGTACTACTCCGGAATTTGATACTTGTTTTGTAAAATTTGCAGACCAAACTACAGTTGTGTTCTGGCTCATTAAAACGGGATTGCCGGCGCTGTTTATCATCAACAAACCCGACGAACCATTGATGGGATCGAGTCTATTGGCCACCCAAACAACAGTTTTAACTGGGATATTCTTGTACCAAATTCCCAAGTAACGATTGGGGTTATTACCAGGACTGAAGAAACCAAGCTCAAAGGTTCCACCAGATGAAATCAAGGTGGTGCCACTGCTGTCACTGAGATTCTGTGATGAGTTAATTGTATCAGCTGCACAGGAGAACTCCAAGAATAAAAAAAGAAACTTAAAACTGATGAACATGAAATAAAGAACATCCATTGTTGCCCGCAGCTTCAGTCAGAAAGAAGCTCCCTAAAGCAAGTTATATATATATATATATATATATATATATATATATATATATATATATAAAACCATTAACAAAAACAATGTTTTCTATCTAGAATAACATTGACATAAAGACAACGACTTCATTATACTTTCATGCAGGGCACGGCACCTGTTTCTATAGACTATATCGTTTAGTAGGATAAAAGAGACAGTTCGTTGAATTTCCAAACTCCACGAATATGATGACTTCACCTAAAGAACTCATCTCTAGAAGCCCGGCTCGCGGCCTCTGAAAAATCATTTATCTTAGTTGATACCCCGACCCATCTGCCAACAAGATCAGTCTCGTCTGCAAAAGTTCTATTTTTATCAATTTCTCAAGTTGATACAAGCCCATGTCAACTCGTGAGTCATGACTCATGCGAGTTCCATTAAACACCTTTGAAGGAGTAAAGTAGACGAAAGGAAATGTGAAAAATGCAAAATATCGGTGGCGTTAAAGACTATGCATTAAAAATTGGTCAATTTAAGTTTTGTCAAGACTCAGGTAGGCCAGGGCCAAATACCACAAACCCCAAGGTTTGATGAAATACGTGTTAACTCTTTAAGTTTTGAAAAGCCAAATTTTCACTATTGTTCACTCTTAGTAAATTGGATCTGGTTTGCTTAGAAATGAATGTTTTGCCTTTTATCAAAATTACCAATTATCCTTAATATTTAACATAAATTTCAAATTATTAATATCACGTATGCATTTAAAATATTTATAAATTTAAATAATAATTATTTTAATAGTTCTTATATTATAAAATACGATACTCTTTTAATTTATTATTCTTTTTATCCTACATAATAAAAAAAAATACTATCTTTTATATTAAAAAGTCTTTTAAAATTAACTAAACATTAATTATATTTATAACTATATTTAAATTAAACTAATAATCAGGTGTAATTATTTAAATAATAAATATATTTTTTTAATTATTTTATTATTTATCCACCCTTCTTTGTATAGAGCCCTAAACATAAACTTTCTTAGCTTATGTCTTCAATCAGACCTATATCTCATGAGTTTTAAATCTTGTATTATTATATTAAAATTAAACTTTGATTTAACTAACTAATAACTATATAATAGACTTGTCGCCTCATGTTTCTCCTTCTCAGTATGGTTAGTGGATAGAATCAATCTTTATTATTTTTAAAAATTATAATTCATTCCCAAATATGCATCATTTTGAAAAAGAAAAACAAAATTTAAAGCTTATACAAAATGACTTTTTTACCCTTTCACTTGACATAATTCATAAATAAAAAATTATGACAGGTAAAATTGTAGTTTTTGAAACTCAAGGGATGGAAATTGTCATTTCAGAAAACCTTGCGTGGGACATTGTGCTTGGCCTTCTTTTTTGAGCTCGTTCGGTTGCTTAAATTTCGGTCATCGTGGAGGATGAGACGTTGAAGTGACGGTTACCTACAACAGGAAATGGAGTGCACTTAATTAGAAAGTCAAAAATATTTCCTTATTTAAATGGTATTTTGTCCTACTTTATGTTTTGTTTTTTATTTGTTCTCCGTATTCAAGAAATCAAATCTGATCAGCCGTCTTCTTTTTCTTCCTGTTATTATTATTCTTAGGATACGAATTCAACATTACCCTTCTGAGTCCTTGCCTCTACCAAACATGGGGAAAGATAAAGATTTGTTTGGTGTAACTTAGAATTTAGTTTCCCATATATATATATATATATATATATATAAGGGAATTTGTTGAAGGAGACACTCTCTTTGTCCTTGCACTAATAAAAAATGAATTGTCCAGGCTCCTGTTGGGCATGAGTTCATTATCCAGCAATTCCCCTTTTTCTTGAATGCAGCAACCAAGAAGCTTTACATGATTATGGTGCTGTGGTTTGGTAATCAGTATAAGCTCATGTTTGAACTCGTTTAATCCATGCCCATAACTCTTTGAAAGCCTCTTGATGGCAATTTCTTGATCATCTAACCGTAGTGAGTGTTGTCTGATGTCTATATGTCATACAAGAAGAGTTCTTAAAGCATTTCTCTCTGCATTCCTTGAGATTCATACTTTTGTTCATTGAAGAATGTGTAGCATCATCTGGTAGTTTCAATCTTTTAAATTTGAGAAAACGATCTGTCATAGAGAAGTTTTGGGGCAAATAGCCCTCACACTGTTGAAACCAATCAATATTTGCTGAATTACTCGTGAAGCCTTTCAAGCATTGGCAAACTGGTGATTCAGTACTAGTACGATTCCCTTAAGTACCACAAAGACCATAAGTTTCACAGAAATCTTTTGGCAAAATTGAACATACCATCCGACTTTGAGTTGCTTCACTCCATTCAAGCCGTTGACATACAATAGTTGGTTTGGTTCATAACAATTCTTGTGATCAATGATTTATTTGTGTTGTTGTTTATGCAGTACAACTCCTCATTACTGTCGAAGTTGAACTGAAAAACGGGGTTAGGCTTTAACGCGGGTGCACCACCAAATCCAAGGCCAGTCCATGGATCACTCATAAAGATTTTTTTTGAGTCCTTCCACATAACTAGCTAAGGATAATCTTGTAGTTCTTCTCCCCAGATAAAGTCTCTAGGAGATGGATCATCACGGCTACTCCATGCTGATAGATGCCATTCTAGACCAGTTTTGAAGTCCCATCCGAGTTTCATTTCTGCAGGCAATGTATCAAATGGATAGTCGAAGCTTTGCGAAAGATAAGTTCCCAACTTACCATCTCATGCATCTCTTAGGACAAGATTTCCAGAATCTAGTAGCTGTCGTAGACCTGGACTTCAGACTTCTTTTGTCAATTTTGCGAACCAGACTACAATGGTATCGTTGTGGCTAATTAAAAGAGAATGAGCTATGCTGTTTATCATCAACTAACCAGAAGAATCATTGATAGGATTGGGTCTGTTTGCAGCTCACACAACAGATTTAACGGAGATTTTCTTGTACCAAATTCCTAAGTAATGATTCTTGGTACTACCAGGACTGAAGAAACCAAGCTCAAGGGTTACACCCGTTGAAACTAAGGCTCTGCATGTGAGCATTCAAAAAAGAAGAGCAGCAACTTATAGCTGATGAGCAGTAAAGAAAGAATATCCATTGTTTCCAAGACTTAAAGCTCCTTGAACAACTCACAGACAAATACTTAAGTCGACATGGAAGATTCATGGCGTGAATTCAGTTCAGAGAAGAAACCTTCAACAATATTGACTTTCTGATTAAAATACAACAATTTAAGTTGCTACTGGAAAAAATTTATCTAAATCAGATGTAAAATGATATAATAGACTGGCCCAGCCATTTGACCTTATTACAATTATAGTGAACCAGCAATTTCTAAACTATATCTTTGAGATACTTGCATAGATTATGCAGAGTATCACTCATATTTTCATTTTAATTTCCATGAAGCAAAGAAAACAGTTGCTTCACCAGAATTTGCTTCAGTTGCAGGATGTTCACAATTGAAAGCTACTCATCAACAGTTGGTAAGGACTGCATTTGAAAAAATGCAGAGTGTTATTCTTTAGAAGAATTCAGCCTTGGTCACAAATGTGAATAAATTAATCATCTAACCTGGTTAATTGAAGTCAAAGAATGGCATTCCAAAAGACTACAGCCTTTAAGAGTTCAAGTTTTATCAAGTCAACATGATGACGTGGTTGCCTACAAGATATCTACTTCACCAATGTGCTAATCCCAGAAACTGCTAGTATTCCATGCAGAAAGAAATAGAAACTAAATTGGCCAAACAAATGACTTATCTTGTGCCACTTTCAGTAAATTTTTTGGTCTAAAAAACCCAGCTACCCTGACTCAATTCCTCTATAGGGTTTCTGAAAAATTCCACCTTAGGTGGGAAATTCTGTATGGCACCTTAACTTTACTAGAGACTTTTCCTGCTACAAAGCCTTTGCCAGACTTCTCCGCAAGAGATGTAACATTAGTTAAAGACCATTAAACAATGGAATACCTTTTTGTGAAGAGTCACAACTCAGTCAATTATGTTCTCAAGTGAATACAAATTTATAATAGTGTCACCAATTAAGGGCCTTTTCAAGGCAAAGGCTTTGCTCTAAGGACTATATTGTGCATTGCAGATTGCAAAAATACAAGCAAGAAGCTCGGAATAACATAATTTAAGACCATAGACAATCTACTTTGCTTAGTATTTTTTATGACCTTGGCCATCCTGCCTTTCCAGAAAGCCGAAACAAATTTTCTTAGCTTTCATGGCTATAGAACCATGACTAAATATATTTAGACACCTAATGGCAATTAAATAGACAATTATTAATACATTTGAAACCAAACTTCTCCCCTTATCTTAAATAGAACCATAATAGCAAATTAAATATATTTCTTATAAAGCTTTTCATTTAGCTTGAGCATTTGTTATGCCTTTATATCTATGTGCAAATTAATACTTGAATAAAACAAGATCAAACCAAAACAAAAATGGAAATGCAGATTGTTTCTCAATTTCTCATTTTCCTAAAGTATATTCATCAATTTCATTACACAAAAAACTTCTAAAAATAAAATAAATTAAAAAGAATAAAAAAAAAAAGAGTCAACAGCAAGCCTTGAACTCTTGTTCAAGAGCCTCTTCAACCAAAAATCTTGAAGCTTCCATCAACTCAGGGCTCAATCTAAACATCAAAACACAAAACTCCATCTGATTAAGAGCTCCATCGCCATCGAAGTCACCTTCTTTCAACATAGACCTCAGATCATCATCACTCAAGTCTTGTAAGCCCATCAAAGCTGAGTTTCTTTTAAGACTCTCAAAAGTGATGACCCCTTTATCGTTATCCATCAAAAGATTGAACCCATTACATAACTCCCCAATCAAACCATCCCCACCAAGTTTGTGCGCCATCAGGGGCAAGAAGTCTTGGAAGTTTTGTGAAGCAGCCGGCATTGTAAGTAGTTAGATGAAGACCTAAAAGAAAGAATATTTATAAATATGAAAAGTTGAGTTCGGATTGAGAATTTGTGAGTGATAGAGGAATACATATATAATTGGGAGATGGGGGTTTTCCAAGAAAGAGCCATGGAAGACAACTAAGCTACAGGTAATGAAGGGAAGGTTCGGCCATTTCTTGACAGTGTGATAGGTTTCTCGGAAGTCTCCAGGGGTAGAATGGACATTTCAATTATGGTAAGAAGTGGAGACAAAGGGGTATAATTGGTAGAGTAGGTTTAGTAGGAAGCCCAATACACCGCAACCATAAACCTTGGCCACAGAAAGAGGCAACTGTAATTGTCTGTGCTGACAGCTTTGCGTCCTGGAAAAATCTTTATTTTCTTCGGAGGATAAGGTAATGACGGATTGAAGATGACAGTCATTGAATTTTCATGCAGAGACTTTGAAGATCATGTTTTGTGAGTATTGTTGACTTCTAGAGGCCTTTCGGGGAGACTAAAAAAATAATTTTAAGTTAGTAAATTAACCAAGTTAGGCATTAGGCCACTAACTAGCTTACTTTTCAACATACTGTGATTTTCCTCCAAATGCAGGACTCTCCTTTACTGAGCAGAAGCTCCATGAATTTTTCAATGCATGGAAGTCTAATTTGGTGTAAATTAAATAATGAGAAACAAGATTGATCATATACCAGCCAGAAAATTGAAGCCCTAGCCCACCAGATCAAATTCATTTGTCGCAGATCAGTCACAACTTAGGCAACTGATGAAGTTCTGTTGATGTTGGCGACAAACTAAGAAGCATGAAGGTATTGTGGAACTTTACAAGATACATAGATATAAGGACAGAATTTCCTAAGCTATATTTAGACTATACAATATCTACTGCTAAACTTGGGGTTGACCCTTGAATAAAGGGATCTCTATAGCTGTAGTTTCTATAAATCAGTCGTCGTAATGACTCATGCCAACACTCCCCCTCAAGTTGGTGGGTGGATATCTCTAATGCCCTACTTGCCAAGTGAGTCAGGAAAGTTTTTATTGGAAACTGCCTTTGTGAGAATATCCGTCAACTGGTCTTCTGATTTGACAAATGGAAACCGAATGATTTTTTCTCAAGATTTTGTTTAATGAAATGTCTATCCACTTCCACGTGCTTCTTATGATTGTGTTGGACAGGATTGTGGGATATGTCAATGGCAGCCTTGTTGTCACAGAAAAGGTTCATTTCTGAGCTTAGACCAAAGCCAATCTCTGTTTGTAACCTTCGGAGCCAAAGAAGTTCACACAATCCCTTAGCCATACCTCTAAATTCAGCTTCAGCGCTGGACAATGCCACTACCTTCTGCTTTTTGTTTCTCCATGTAACTAAATTTCCGTCCACAAAAATAAAGTAGCCTGAAGTGGATTTTCTGTCCAAAATATTTCCTGCCCAGTTTGCATCCGTGTACCCTTCAATATTCAGATGATCATTTTTAGAGAACATCAGCCTTTTCCCTGGTGAGGATTTTAGGTAGTGGAGAATTCGAATTACTGCACCCATAAGATCTTCACTAGGACTATGCATAAATTGGCTTTACCACATTGACAGCATAGGCATTGTCTGGGCGAGTATGAGACAACTAAATGAGCCTATCCACTAGTCTTTGGAGTATCTGTTGCCTTGCACTTCAATAGTCCCACCTCCGACAATAGATCCAACACACTTTCTTTGAGAAAGAAATATGCCTCTCCATGATCTTGCCACCTATATTCTTAAAAAATACTTAAGTCCATCTAGATTCTTTATTTCAAACTCGATTGATAGTTGTTTTTGTAATCTTGAAATCTCTTTTATATCGTTTTTGTGATGATTATGTTATCGACGTACATAATTAGGATAATCACTTTTCCTTATCAGTGTTTTACAAAAAAGATGTGGTCTGAATTACTTTAATCATAGCCATATTTTTTTATAGTCAAACTAAATCGATCAAAGCATACACGAAATGATTGTTTTAATCAATACAACACTTGTTCCAACTTACATGTAATTTTGGTTTCAAAAGAAGTCGTTAATTGATTTATAGACTATAATATTTGATTATAAAAAGTGATTGAGAATGTAGTTTTGTAAATATGAGAACACTATTCTATGCATGTAGATTTCATGATTTCGAAAGATTTAAAAGATTTTTATCATGTATTTGATAAGGTGGCAAACGTTTAATTATGTGTTTATTAAACATTGTTATTCATTATATGTAAAATTAGATCTAAAGGAAAAAAAAAAATGTAACTAAAATGGTAATATCAGTAAATTGGGTCAGTTTCAATTGTTGCTAAATGAATCACTTTGATGAGCTAAATTAATCAGACTGAATTATTAAAAGGCCCAAGCATAATAAGATGGGCATCATAGCACTCTTTGCCAAAGACGAAATAGAGTTGTAATATTGCAACACTGATGATCAACCAGCTGATCTGTTAACACAAGCAGTAGCCAAGGAGAAGTTCAAGAAGCTTTCAACTTTAATTGACGTACCGCCCCCCACCCCACACCCCCTTCCCTTTGCTTGAATTAAGGGAAAGACATGGAAAATAATTCAGGATAGGTCCACTGTCCGTTAAATTGTTAAACCCACCTTTAAAAAGGTTAGTGAAAGTATGGAAAGTTGGCGATTTTCTGGAATGACATCACCAGTGACAGCATCAACTTAGCTGTAGACGAAAGAAAGAAAGCCAGCAAGCGACAAATACAGAAAGGCAAAGTACAAGCTCAAAAGGAGGTCCTTTTCGGCTGTGACTTCTATAGGAGAATACTATTGACAATATTTGATCATGTTACTTTCAAGTTGGCCTTAAATATTGCAATATTCAATATTATTATGAGACAGATCAAAGACAAACACACAGAGTCAGGCACCCAAAACACATTTGAGCTCAAAAGATTTTATTTCTCTGAAACTGAACTCTAGGTATCAATTTTAGCCAACTAAATACATACACAACAAAATATGTACATTTTTGTGTGGATCCTGGAAGTGCTCAGAGCTAACGGGCTTCCATAATTGTGACAGTCATTTCGTTGACAGAACAGTTCTCTGGCCTATTGATAGATGACCTTGAATCGGCCGTGCTTCTTATGTGTGCAAAAGCGGGTTGTTTTGGAGAAGATAGCGCTGCAGTTTCATTCATAAGCATGGAAACAACATCACACATGGAAGGTCTATCTTCTGCATTTTCTTGAACACAAAGCAGCCCAATGTTGACAAATCTTACGGACCTATGCTCGGAGGCTGCATCTTCTAGTACTGGATCCATCATGTCCAGTGCACTGTCATTTGTCCACTTATCCCATGCCTTATATCCACAGATGAGAAATTGCATCAGTAAGAATAAGTTAAAAAGAAAATAGTTTGAAATAATAAAATTTGGTCTGCTTTTTTGTTACTTACATAACCCAGAAGATTGAGAGAATCAGTCTGATATAAACCAGTGTTCTTCTTGCCACTAATAATCTCCAGTAACAACACCCCAAAGCTAAAGACATCAGATTTTAATGAGAAGACACCTTCAAGGGCATATTCTGGGGGCATATATCCACTGTAAACCATTGGAATAATAAGTAAATTCATAATATGAACTTCATTCATAACTTCAAGTATAGAGAATTTTATGTAGCACATAGGAATCTTAAGTTTAGCAGCATCATTTACTTACTAAGTTCCAACAATCTTCTGTGTGTTCGCTTGTAGCTCATTCCCTCCAAATATTCTTGCCATTCCAAAATCGGAAATTTTAGGATTCATGTCTTTATCCAACAAAATATTACTAGCTTTCAAATCCCTATGAATAATTCGTAATCTAGAATATTCATGAAGATAGAGAAGTCCTTGAGCAATCCCTTCAATAATTCGAACACGAATAGTCCAAACTAACAATTTACGTTTCTCAGGATCTGACAAGCAAATGAAAAAGATATAAGCCAAGAAATAAGTAGACCCCAAGAAGAAAAACACCAAAAATGTACAATCAAATATGTCCATGAAGCTGTGAGAATTACAAACCAAAGAGAAAGATATCCAAGCTCTTATTTGGCATGTATTCATAGATCAGAATCTTTTCATCTTGTTCAATGCAGCAGCCCAAAAGTCTAACAAGATTCTTGTGCTGGAGCTTGGCTATGAGAATTGCTTCATTTTTTAATTCCTCCCATCCTTGTCCAGATCTTTTTGAGAGCCTTTTCACAGCTATTTGATCTCCTTTCAGTAGTGTTCCCTGAAACATTATTTTAAATTAACTTGACATAGTTTTACTTTGAAACTCTAGCACCAATTACTAATCAACTTAAGCATTGCTGGTAAGGACATAAGAAGCTTACCTTGTAAACAGGTCCAAAACCCCCTTCACCAAGCATATTTGTGAATGAGAAATTTTCTGTTGCAGCAGAAACACTAGCAAAACTGAATAATGGCAATTTAACTTCCTTTCTACTCCTGCTTTCTCCAAGCTTCCTTACTTCAATAAGCTCCGCATGGTCATCATCCAGCCCCATACTAACATCAAATAGCAACAGATCCTCCCCTGAATCTGTGAAGAAATTAATATTAGAGCATTGAAGATATAGCCATATACCACTTAAACCATTCTGTTAGAAGTTTTACCTTTGCTTCTGATGCTTCTCCTCATATAAGGAATCATGAGACCCAAAATAACCATGGCCAGAAACAGGACTGGTATGAAAATTATCCATATACGCTTACTCTTTCCTTTATTCTTATCATCTGTAGAACTCCCGCCGCCTGAGTTTGTGCCTACAAAACAAAACAATAAAGCAGATTACAACAGACAGTCTACAAGAATTCACCATATAAATGGCTAAAAGCAACATTACTTTCAAGAGCAACTTAAGAACTCTAGCCTAGAAGTGAAAAGAATAGCACCATGAATAACTTAATACACATACCCAGTTCTGAAGCAGGCACTCGTATAAAGATATCCTGTGTCCCTCTGTTCTCAACGAGCTTTCTAATATCGAACAAATCCCCAAACCACATCAAACAGCCACTGCCTCCACCAGTTACATTGGAATTAATATAAGCTTGACAAGAACAGTTATTAAAGCATTTGGCCTCACATTCCGTAAGACTCATACTCTCATTCAGAGAAACATCTATCAAGTCAGCCAATTTAATCCCATCAAGCTTTATAAACCTATCTCCGCCTTTACAATCCAATAGCGAATCTCTCACGCATCCATTAAATGAATTCTGGTTAGATTGTGAATTGGGCACAAACCCCTTCAAACACTCACAATTTTGAGTCTTGTCAATATCGCAAACACTGTTAGCCCCACAATGCCCATAATGTCCACACAAATCTTCAGGCGCAAAGTACACAACATCCCATCCAGTAATCCTCTCGTCCCATACTTGCCATTGTATCATACCAGAATTATTTAATTTTAAGAGCATGACAATGGGATTATTGAAAGACTCATACCTGTAAGTATACTCATCCTGATTATTCACCACAATTGGCACAAACAGCAAGTTTGGCTTTGTGGGAATGCCTCCAAAGAAAGCTCCGTTCCATGGTCCCGTACGAGCAAACTTCACTGATCGATTGTAAATTACCATTTCAGGTAACAAATGAATAGCGAGTTTGAAAGTAAAGTCTCCAAAAGATGGATCATCAGCACTTCTCCATGCGGTTAAATAACGATCAAAACCCGCCTTCAAGTTCCATCCCAACTTCATTTCAGGTAACAATATATCTGTCGGGGAATCAAAGCTCTGCCAAAGATAGCTTTCAGAACCATTTGAGCTAAAATTATCCTTAACGATAAAGTTTCCATTGTCCAACAGTCGTGCCACTGGACTTTCTAGTTTGCCAGAAATGTTTGAAGACCAGACAATCCTCTTTGATCCATTGAGAAGAAGAAGGTTTCCATCATCACCAATGGCTAAACTTCCATTGGAATCAAGAATCGGATTATTTCTATTTGCAACCCACACGAGTGTCTCAGGGCTCTGCTTGTACCATATTCCAAGGTACCTGTTTTTTGATACCCCAGGAGAGAAGAAGCCAAGCTCAAACCTTTGGGCTGAAGAAACCAGTGTGTCACCATCCTGGATGGACCCTTCTGGAGCTATGGTGTCAGCAGCTAATAACAAGTTAATATCTGTGAAAAAGACGAAAAAACTAAAGCAGTAGAAGAACAAGAAAGGAAGCTCCTTCTCCATTGTTGAACAATTAATCTATGATCTTACAAGATTTTCTATAATTTTTGTTGTTGGTTGTTCACAGAAGAACTTGTTATCTGCCTTTTACAAGAGACTTCTCATTGTAGTGAGATCTGAAATCCGATCTTTGACTTCGAGAAAGGAAAGTGAAGAAAATGAGCAGACGATATTGGAAAACATACAGAACTCTTCAACGTAACCATCATTTTAACACCCCAAAACTATGATTTCTTTTTACGCCTTTAGGTTAAAAGTTAATCAGAAACACCCTTTGTCTTGACTTAGGGAATTGCTGTCTCAGGAGAAGCAGCAATGTTGAATTTTGATACATTCTAAAACTAAAGGGACTAAAAAAATAATATATAATTTAAGGCCGTAAAATGATATTATCCCTTAGTATCAGAAGAACGTCAACGACTAGGGCGCCCGTCAAATTTGAGCCGCACGTGGAATAAAATCTTGTCCCTCCCAAGTTTTGGTCTAAAAACCCGTCACTCCCCTTAAATGAATAAATCATATTTTTTCCCTCAAACTTAGTCATATTTAAGAAAATAGAAATTACAAGGATAAAATAATAATCTTGCCATTCAAAAATTTTAAAAAATTAGAAAGTATCACCATTTTATGAATCTCATGGTAATTTTGTTATAATCTGAACAATTTTTACTTCTATTAATCGATTAACTTTAACTGATTAAATAAGATAAATTTAAAGATTTTTAATCATTTAAATTCGTAACCACATATTAGGTACATTAGGAGTTGACTTTTACTGTAATTCAAATCTTGGTTATCTGGGTGATCTCTACTCTTTATAATTTGGATAATCTCTTGGAGTCTTCACGTTAATGTTTGAAACAAGATATTTTGCCTCTTGTATGAGTTAAAAAATTTGTGATTTAGTACTTATAACTATTTGAAAACCTTAACTATCACGAGCATTGTCACAACCTCATGACCACCACAAACTCACACTATCTCGAAGCCCTTCTCTATGTCATTTATCGTGTCCAAAATCTTGGTGCTGATTGTCCCACTATAAACCACGTAAGATTTACTCATCAACTTGGAGATTTCATTATCGATATTTTGATACCCAAGAAGATGCAATGCAGGACTAGAACTAAATTTGAGTTGAGCATAATTTCAATATTATCAAGTTCAAGCTTTAAGGAATTTGGTTCATCAAGCTCACAAAATCAAAAATTTTGATTCAAATTGTTTAAAATAATATTATTTTTTATCAATACATTTTAAAACAACTCAAAAACACTATTTTGGTGATAATTTGAAAAAACTCGTTAAAAAACTTGATAAAAAGCTCACAAAAAACTATTCGATTTGTTAAATCTTGAGTTATAGTTTGTATACATGAAGTTTGTTAAACTCAAACTCGATTTCTTATTAGCTAAGTCAAGTTCAAGTTTAATTCGATTAAAATCTAATTTCATACAAGACGACAATGATTTTGGGGATGAATAGGTTTTTCAGAAAGTGACGTTATGAGGTTAACTGTTGTTAATTTAATATAATATGATAATTTTAAAAAGGAGTGCTATATTAAGATTTTTATTTTTTTCTGATTAACAACGTGTAGATTTAAGGTGGAAAAGTGTAATTTACACATTTACGAGGTGAAAAATTCGCAAGGACAAACTTTGGGGTGACAAAGGTTAATAACTCATATATTAATTAGAAAAAAGTCCACATAATTCAACCTAAACCCTAATTAAAATAATCATAAAGTAATTGACAACTTAATTTACAATTAACAAATATTTCATGTTGGATTTCTCTGTCTGGCTCACCTAATGACGAACTTTCCTCAACCTTTGTGGGCTTCAAGGCCTCTGTTTCTAGTCACCATTGACGTCGCCAACGTCAATATTTAAAGCCGGAGATGGCTGACTCCTGGGCCAGGCCGCTGCTGCGGCGGGGCCAATTCCGCATATTTTAATACCGCATTTGGCACGCCATTTGATTACAGATATCGCGTGTCTCGGACTATTCAGAAAGTCCACGGTCGTATCGTCGTCCACTATCGTCACCAGAGAGATCGTTCAAAGCTGGTGCCTGGCGGAGTTTTCTGAAATTAATTAAAACAATGGATTAATCCCGTGCTTTTGTTTGAATTAGATCGCCCTTGGTTGAGTTATTCCCGACTTTAATCATAATATAATTTTACCGTTTTCAATAAGATAAAATGATGACAAATGAGACGAGAACCAGGGGCATTTTAATTCAGTTGGATGATTTGATTGATATGCTATAAATTCGATTTCGATGAGAACGTCGACAAATTGAGTGGAGAAGAGTGTGAGAGGCTTATCGTATTGATTTTTGTTGAGAGGGGTGATTACTCAAATTAGGGTTATATTTGAATTGAATCAATCGTGAACAAATCTATATTCATGTTTGTTTTATTCGTTTTGAATTTGATTCGTATTTAAATTCATATTATCAAATTTTTCAAAGCAAAGTTTAGACTTGGATTCGAATTTGGGAGTTTGATTTATATTTAATTTATTATTGTAAGAAAATTTATTTATTTATCTATTTAATTATAATAAATATATTTATTACAATTTATTTTAAATATAAACATATTTATTATAAATTATTAAAAAAACAAACATATTTATTACGACTTATCATAAACATAAACATATTTATATTTATATTTTATAGTTTGTATTTGCAAATTTCAATACCACAGTCTAAATTCGGATTTCAGTAATTTATTTCGGACTCTTTCAAACCGAATTAAAAAACAAATCCGAATATTTATTTAATTCAAATCTAGTTTTAACTCAAACAACTTAATTTTTCCTCATGTCAAAGTTACAAAGGATCGAAATACTCTTCAAGGGGAGAGTGACTAGTTCACCGAGCTTTGTTGATAGACGAATATTTTCTATTTGTTATCAACATTATTTATTTGTTGAGTTATTAATAAGAGAAGTAATCTCGTTTCACAAATTCACTATTTCCCTTTTTTGTTATACGTGTGTCTCGTGTTTACTTGTTGTGTTTACATGCGTCGATGATTTTTCTTAATTTTCAAATCATACGATAAATTTTCTAAATTTTTGAATAAATAAATTTTCTAAAAGAACATTTACATTTAACATTATTTTTATAAAACTTAAGTTTAAATCTCAATTTCATATATCTATTAAAAAAATAAATATTAACTTTAGTGCTTTAGTGATAACAGAAGACAAAACCTACTTTTTTTTAATAGTAAAACATTGACTCTTTTATCGTTGAAGTTCGAATTTTTAATTTTAATAGAAGTTTTTAATCTTGTAGAGTAGAGACTGACTTAAACTTCGTTCACCATATTTCAACATTAAAATTTAAATCAGTTTTTACACAAATTATTTTTTATTTTTTAATTAAAATACTTATTTAATATTTACGGTTTCAATTTATATTGTATTAATAGAACTAATTTTCTTTAATCACTCGAATAGGAGCATGTAATAAATGTATATAGATAAGTAATTGAATTTTTTTTAGTAATTATAAATAATTAAATATTAGTATTATATTTATTAAAATTACCTATTCATTATTCAGTATAAGTATCATTATTATCTCAATTATCTAATTAAAATTTTGTTTATAAACACGAATATTTTGATTTTGGGTGGAAAAATATTATATTATACCAATTAAGGATAAAAAATGTCACAGGCTAAAGTTTGGGTGGGAATATGTTATTTACCATTTGCATAAATGTTCTTACTTAAATAGTCAATCCGGATTTAAATCGAATTAGTTTGAATGAGTTCAAAATAAACTCATTTTTTATGAGTATGAATCAAGTTTAAGCTTATTTAAATTGATTAAAATCGTATCATTTTGATTAATATGCATCAAAATAATATCGTTTTAAGTATTTAAAATATATAATGAGTTAAACCGAACTAAATTTAAATTCAACTTATTTTAAACAAACCTTTAAATTTGAACTCTACTTCCATAGAGCCAAAATGCCCAATGAATGTCAATTTATCAAACTCGAATAAAATCAAATTATCTTCTGAAAAGTAATCACATAGCATTAACGAGCTTCCAAAATGGTAAGAGTCAAATTATTCAGACTGGTATAAGATTTTGCACTTGTGCTGTTTCTCACATATGAAAATGCAGGTGGGTTTGGAGAAGGCAATATTGCAGTTTGGTTCATAAGCATTGAGACAACTTCAGCCATGGAGGGTCTGTCTTTTGCACTCTCTTGAACACAGAGCAGCCCTATGTTAACATGTCTCAGCAGCATAATGATGGAGGCCTGGTCTTCTACTTCTGCATCCAGCACCTTCATTCCCTTGTCACTGCTCCACAGATCCCATGCCTTGCATATCCACAGACCATAAATCACATCAGTTCAGAAGAAAATAAGATTATTTACTGGCTATTGCTTGCTGCATACTCACATAACCCAGAAGATTGAGAGAGTCAGTCTGATAAAAGCCAGTGTTCTTCTTGCCACTGACAATCTCTAGCAGCAGCACTCCAAAGCTAAAGACATCAGATTTCATCGAGAAAACGCCTTCGAGGGCATATTCCGGAGACATATAGCCACTGTGGAAGTACAAGTATAGTGTCATTACTTCATCTGGAATAAAAGAGTCATCCTTTACTCAGTTCAAGGAGGGATGTATACTTACTAAGTCCCAACAATTCGCCTTGTATTTGCTTGTAACTCGTTCTCTTGAAATATCCTTGCAATTCCAAAATCAGCAATTTTAGGATTCATGTCTTTGTCCAACAAAATATTGCTAACCTTCAAGTCTCTATGAATAACTCGCATTATAGAGTATTCGTGAAGATATAAAAGTCCTTGAGCAATCCCTTCAATGATCCGAATGCGCGTCTTCCAGTCTAAGAGCTGCCGTTTCACTGGATCTAATGCACAGCAAGCGAACAAGATGTGAGCAGAGAAATAGATAAACCCCAATGAAGAAGAACATCAATAATCAATCAAATGTTTGAAGACTATGAGTGTTGCAAACCAAAGAGAAAATAATCCAAGCTTTTATTTGGCATATACTCATAGATCAGTATCTTTTCATCTTGTTCAATGCAGCAGCCCAGAAGTCTAACAAGATTCTTGTGTTGGAGCTTGGCTATGAGCATTGCTTCATTTTCTAATTCCTCCCATCCTTGCCGAGATCTTCTTGAAAGCCTTTTCACAGCTATTTGATCCCCTTTTAGTAGTGTTCCCTGGCATATGACTTTCTTATTACCTTGGCAAAGTTTTTTTCTTAAATCTTGGTAACAATTAGCTCAAGCAGCTACTAAGGTTAATGAAAACTTATCTTGTAAACAGCTCCGAAATCACCCTCACCGAGCTTGTTTGTTGCTGAGAAATTATCTGTTGCAGCACAAACACTGGCAAAGCTGAATAATGGCAATTTGACATCTTTTCTACTAGCTTTTCCAAGCTTCTTTACTTCTGTAAGCTCCATGCCATCAGACTTTTGGCCCGAATGCATATCGAATAGCAACAGATCCTCCCCTGGATATTTATGTGAAGAAAACTTACAATTAATTACATTGAGGGTATTATGTTATACTGCTAAAATCATGCAGCGCAGAGTTTTACCTTTCCTTCTATACTTTCTCCTTACATAATGAATAATGAAGCCTACTGTGACCCCTGTCAGGGACAATATTGGTGTGAAAATCATCCATAGAAGCTTTCTGTTTCCTTTATTCTTCTTATCTTCTATATCCATTGAAGTCTTGTAGCTTGAGTTTGTCTCTATAAAGAAAAATAACAGAAGATTGGAAAGACATTCCACACAAAATCAGAACAGAAAAGACATAGATTGACTGCTAAGTTGGATATGAAAGGACTTGTCCTCACAAGAATTTAAGGAACCAGGTATTTAACCCAGCCCTAACCACCTTATAGGAGACTCTTGGGTCTCCCTTTGGAGACTTTGGCCTTCCAACTACTCAGCCATAACCCAACAAACCAAAAGATTGTGACTCAACAACCATTAAATCACAAAGCTAACATACTCAATTCTGAAGCAGGCACTCTTAAGTAGAAATCCTGTGTCCCTCTGTTCACAACAAGTTTTCTGATATCAATCAGGTCCCCAAACCACATCAAGCAGCCACTGCCTCTTCCAGTTGCATTGGAATTGGTATAAGCTTTACAAGAACAATTACTCAAGCATTTGGTCTCACATTCCTTAAGACTCAGACTCTCATTCAGTGAAATATCTACCAAATCCGGCACTTTAACATTATCAATCTTTATAAACCCGTCTCCGCCTTGACAATCCAATTGCAGACTTCTCACGCATCCTTGAGAAGAAGAAGAAGAAGAAGACTGGTTGTATTGTGAATTTGATTTGAACCCCTTCAAACACTGGCAAATAGTTGTCTTGGTAAGGCCACATACACTGTTAGCGCCACAATGGCCGTAATGTCCACATACATCTTCCGGGGCTGAGTACACCAGATCCCATGTATTACTCCTCTCGTTCCATATTCGCCACTGCTTCGTTCCAGATTGATTAAGTTTTACTAGCATGACGAGCGGATTGTTGAAAGGCTCGTACCAGTAAGAATACTCAGCCTCATTATGCACCGTAATTATATCGAAGATCAAATTTGGATTCGTAGGAATGCCTCCAAAGGAAACACCATTCCAGGGTCCACTGCGGGCGATTTTCATTGATCCCCTGTAGACCACCAATTCAGGCAACAAACCATTGATGTTAAATTTGAAAGTAAAGTCTCCAGGTGATGGATCATCAGCACTTTTCCATGAAGTTAGATGACGTTCTAGGCCAGTCTTTAAGTTCCATCCCAACTTCATGCCTGGTAACTGTATATCTGATGGGTAATCAAAGCTTTGCCATCGATAATTTTCTGAAGCATTCCCAGTAAAATTATCCATAAGAACAAAGTTTCCAGTATCTAAGAGCCGCGCCATTGGATTTTCGGCCTTCACAGAAATGTTTGAAGACCAGACGATGTTCTTTGCTTTGCTAAGAAGAACAAGATTTCCATTTTCACTAATGGATAAAACTCCACTTTTATCGAGAATAGGATTGTTTCTATTTGCAACCCAGACGATTGTCTCAGGACTCTTCTTGTACCATAATCCCAGGTACCTGTTCTTTGAATTTCCTGGAGAGAAGAAGCCAAGTTCAAACCTCTGGGCAGAGGAAATCAATGTCTCGCCATCCTGGATGGATACTTCTGGAGTGATGTTATCAGCTGCTAATAACAAGTTTATGCCAGCGAGAAGGATGAAAGAGCTAAAGCAGTAGGAGAAAGGAAGATTCTCCATTGATACAGATGTTAAACCAATGCAAAACTCCTTCAAAATATTGCATAATTCTGCTGAAGTCTTGAACAACAAGAGAAAAGAACCAAATGGGCAGATAGCAGACTAATTTGGAAAACTCCTTGTCCATAAACAACAGTCTTTGACTGCAAAAATTCCCTAGATGCCTCTAAACTATTATCTAGAATCATGTAACACCCACGATTTTAGAATTTATCAATAATACCCTCTTGTAACAAATAATATACTTATTAATCTATCCCTCTCCGTTTCAATTCAGCGGCTTATTAAAAGCAGGCAAAAGAGTATTAAGGATGATTTTTCAAACTTCAGGTATACATTGTCTTAAGGTATGGTTTAGGGGTATATTTGACATTATCCATTATGATGCTTCCGGTTTTCACCCATGGCAGTGCAGTCAGGCTCCTGGCCGTCATATTTTATTGAAAGTCTTTCCTACTCAATGATTGTGTGCAGACCTGGACTCCTTTATCAAAGGGTCAGATTCTGAGACCCGGAGCTTTTGGTCAAAGGGTTAGGGTTTGGGGCATCATGAAAGATAAGAAGCTAAATTATTTATTCCCACCCAACGTTTTCCTAACTTACCCTCCACCCAACACCTTTTAAAAAGTCAAATACATACTTAGTAACAAAAATCAACAACTAAATTTAATATTTAATTATTAAATTTAATTGATTAAAGATGTATTTTTGTTTTTAATAAAAAATAAAAAATTAATTAAACTATAAAATAGTTTTAACATTATAATAAAAATTTTTAAAAATTAATAATAAATTAAATTAAATTAAAAAAACCATTATCGCCGACCACTTGGTTTGATCGGTAATTGAATCTAACTACTTTCATCGGATCTTTAATGATCAAATCTGATTACTTTTATTATCAAAACAGTTAAATTCAACCATTTTGTTTGATTGACGGTTGAATCTAACTGCCTTCGTTAGATCTTTGACGATTAGATCTAATCACTTTTGTTATTGAAAATGCTAGATTCAACCTTTAATTAAATTAGGTAACCATTTTTGCCCACCTATTAGATAAAAACAATCGCTTTTTTTTAAGTTTTATTTTTATTTTTTAAAAATATTATCATATTAATATTATTTTATATCAAAATTTATTTTAATATTAATATTATTTACTTTTTAATAAAGGTGAGTTTGTATTCATTGTGACAATCTAAAGTTTTTATGATATTTTCTCAAAATCTTTACATATGATTCAATTATAAGGTAGATCAGAAGCAAAATTGTGGTACAATTTATAAAAAAATAATTAATTAATTTAAAAAATAATTCACATATTTATTATTATAAGAGGATACCATTTGGCACATGTAAATGGTGCGGTAATGCATAGCATTAACTAAAGCTAATTAGAACTCTTTTTAAGTGTCTTCGTCTTTTTCAGGTGGGATATTGACTTTCCATTTTCAATATTGAAAATATTACAACATTAATTTTCCTACTATATAAATGAATAAATTTGTGTTACAGATAAAAATCAGTTTCTTCTTGCCACTAACAATGTCTAATAACGACATTCCAGAGCTTTAAGACATCTGGTTTTATCAGGAAGATGCCTTCAAGGGCATGCACTGGAGACATTCATTGAGTAATCAGTACAAGCTAATTGGTTTATCATGGTGTTAATCACATGCACAACTCAAGGAAGGAGGTAACTGTGTTTGAAGACCAGATAATGGCCATTGTTTTGCAGAGAAGAAGAAGGTTTCCATTTTCATTAATGGATAAAGCTCTGACAGGAGCAAACTACTATGAGGAAGTAGGACCTCTAGGAAAAGAAACAGAAGGAGAGAAAGTGCACCAAGGAATCCGACTTGAGAAGCTAACAATCTGACAAAGCAACTCCTCCAGAGAAGATGCCAAGTTTGAACGTTGGGGCTGATGAAATGAATGTCTCACCATCCTGGATGGATACTTCTTGAGTGATGTTGTCAGTCAGCTGCAAATAACAAGTTAATGCTTGCTGGAGAAAGGATGAAAGAGCTAAAGCAGCAGGAGAAAGGAAAGTTGTTCATTGATACAAAGTTGAACTAAACAAATTTGTTTCTTGAATTCTTCATGTCTGCACATTTCATCTGCTAGAGACAGGCTCTTCCAAGTTTATGATCTATTGGACCTGTAAGAGTGCAGAGATTCTCAACAATCCTGCCCTAACACACCAAGGCTCCGGGTCACCTGAGCCATTGGAGCTGCAATATAGTTATTGGGCTTCTCCTTCCCTCATTGGTAAAGTTTCCCTACCACACCCAATTAATTTCCCAACCTACCAGGGATTCTGAATAGGATCTCCTACATCTGTCCAAGAAGCTAATGATCACACTTCCCAGTCTTGGTGCTATAAACGAACTTGATCTTGGCAGAAGAGCATCTGAAGGGTAGTCAAAACTGCAATTTCTTATCTGCTTGTCATAGATTTAACACCAACAAAATTATTCTTATCTGATTTATATTAACAATATTATCCATGCATGGAGCTAGGGAAAATGAATTAATAGTTATGCCTTCTAGAACTGAAATATCCGAAAGAATGGACTGAATTTGAACCATCTAGAACTGAATCCGAGTGGCTTAATATATCTTTATTTCTTTTGTTTTTTCTCCCCTGGACACTTGCGCAAAATTGAAACTGGACCCCTCAAACCTTGACCGAAGATCTTTCATGCTTAGAACCACAGATTTAACAGAAATATATTTTTCTCTGTTTCCTCTGTTGTCTTGGCAAGAAAAGAAGTCTCATTCAAACAAGATCGTTGAAGAATTTATAATACAGATGACCAGCACAATAAGGTCCAAAGGAAGTCTCATTCAAAGAAGATCTTTACAGTATATCATTAGTGTGATTTATCAAATGTTTTGACTAATTCATTTGTAACAGGATGTGTACAGATACTGCACTAAAATTCGACAATAGTTGTGGCTTGATCAGAAGCCCAGCTGAAGGCTGATCGTTTTTCATGCATATCGAAGCAATTGAGTGAAGACAAGTATATACTAACAGAAATATTATCGTCCCATGATCACAGACATTGTTACACCATTTGCAGAACAATGTCCAGAGCTATTTCCGCAGACATCTGATTCTCTTGGAGTTCTTGTGAATGAAAATGTGGGTTTCTGTGGCGCTGGAATTACGGCTGATTCGTTGCCCAACATGAAGACAACTGAGTCCATGGTGGGTCGATCTGCTGCATTGTCCTGAACACACAGCAAGCCCACTTGAATGCATCTATGAACTTCATTTTCCACATGCGAATTGTGTAAAGGTTTGTCAAGCAACTCAAGCATTTTGTCTTCCTTCCATAGTTCCCAGGCCTATACGTTGGAGAAAATGTAAATGTCATGATTCGTTAATGGTGAAGTTTTAGAGCCTCAATGAACTTAAGAATCTGTTAGTTTTCGCAACTTACATGTCCCAGAAGGTTTATATTCTTGTCCAGGAGGCAGAAGCCGGCATTTCTTTTACCACTGACGATCTCTAGCAACAGAACTCCAAAACTGAAGACGTCTGATTTAACTGAGATGAAGCCTTCCATGGCATACTCCGGGGACATATAGCCACTGCATTTCAAATTACAATGAACAGCTAAGAAAATTGCTTCCCCTGATAAATGATAATCATGTAGATGTACACTTACAGGGTGCCAACAACTCTCCTGGTATTTTCCTCGTTTTCTTTTCCTTTGAAAATTCTTGCCATGCCGAAGTCTGAGATTTTAGGATTCATCTCTGCGTCTAGTAAAATATTACTAGCTTTAAGGTCGCGATGAATAATTTTTAATCGAGAATCTCGGTGAAGATAAAGAAGTCCCCGAGCTATCCCTTCAATGATTTCGAACCGCTTGTTCCAGCTTAATTTTTCTCCTTTTGTAGAATCTGCAGGAAAATAAAATCTACAAAAGCTAGAATTTGATTGAAAAAAGATGTTCAGGAAAAAAAAAAAAAGAAGACTAAATTCACATGAAGAGACAAAATGGTGCTAACCAAAAAGAAATGAATCCAGGCTTTTATTGGACATGTACTCATATAACAGGAGTTTCTCTTCTCCTTGAATGCAGCAGCCCAAAAGTCTGACAAGATTTCTATGCTGAAGTTTTGCAATAAGAACAACTTCATTTTCAAACTCTTGCAACCCTTGTCCAGAACCTTTAGAGAGTCTTTTAACAGCAATCTCCTCTCCAGTGGGCAACTTTCCCTGTAACAAATTTCCTCTCTGTGTCAAAAGATGTTTCTCTCCGAAACCTGTTAAATTTAAACAGAATCAGTCAAATCAAGAAACTGTAACCTTGTAAACAGCACCAAATCCTCCTTCTCCAAGCTTATTTGCCAAGGAGAAATCATCTGTGGCAGTTCTCACAACACTCAAGGCAAATATCGGTAAGTCTGGACCTTTTCCCGGAGATCTTGGACTGACAAGAGCATCATCAAACTTGTCTAACAAATATCTGTTTGAATTCGTGGGAGTTTCGCACTCCGGCAACTGCAAAGCCTCATGTTTGCGGCCCTTTTTAGTACCTATAATGTAAAAATTCAACTTAACTGATATGCCTCACATGCCGCACAAACTAACATGTGGAAACGTTTTCCATAATTAAGAATACCTTCCTTTCTTGTGATCATTCTCATCGTCCTAATGTAGATGATCACAGAGAGCATCGTCAAAACGATTCCTGATGCAACCATCGATGTAAGGAAGATCAACTTCCTTCTGCTCACACGACCTTCGACCAAAAACCCATACATAGTAAAAGTACTATGTCAGCTAATGTAATTCCACTCAGAATATCACCATGCAATCAAGCACATAGAGGCATATAGGACTGCATACATGCAAGCAGTATATATATTGCATTTATGTATATTCATTTTCTTCCTTCAATTTTATTTTTATAAATTAAATTCGTGCCTAAGATAATGTACATACCTTTCAAATCGGACTTGGATAGACGGAAGTACAAGTCCTGGCCGCCCTCTTCAAGTACCTGAATATCTTCCAAACTGTCCAACCATGCCAAGCAACCCAAACCTCTTTCATATGCAAAAGCAGTACAACTGCAGTTCTTTCTGCACACCTCTTGACATTCATTTGTTTCCTCAGCCACCATCAACACAGATTTGTCTGGTAACTTCACATTAGATAACTTAAAAAACCCATCTGTAGAACTTCCTTCCTTGCACACCAATGCTCTTTTCCTCGCGCAACCACCACTCCAATTTCCTAGTTTCCATTCCTCAACCGAACTGGGCTCAAACCCTTTTAAGCAGCTGCAAATATCAGGACTCTTTTTCCTATTGCAGCTCCCATTTGGACCACACTTGCCATATATTTCGCATTCACTAATTGGTTGTGCCCAGACAACTTTCCATGTCTTCGTGTCATTCATCCAGTATGATCTTTCCAGCTTGCCGGAGGAACTCAACGCAAACCTTGAAGGGACAGACACATTTGCATTTGAATAAGTACTGTATAGCTTCCCGTTATCATTATCTTTAATAATGTTAAAGTTATAAAGATGAAAAGATGTCATTTCCGGTACACCAGAAAACGTCTGTCCATTCCAAATCCCACTTCTCCAATACTTAGTAGAACCGTTCCATATCATAATCTGCGAAATACCGGTGGGATCAAATCCTAGAGAAAACTGTCCAGGAGCTGGATTATTATCACTTCTCCAATCCGTGAGGAGCTGGTTCTCACCCGTCCGCAGATTTAATCCAAATTTCATGTCTGGCAGGAAAGTGTTAGTTGGATAATCAAAGCTTTGCCATAAAATGTTAGCTTCACTATCACTTTCACTTAAATTTCTCAGCACAAGATTTCCATCATTCAGGAGTTCAAAAGCTGAATTCTTCGTTGTAAATGTGGCATTTGATGACCAATATAAGGTCCCATTACCATCAAGTACCACCAAGTTACCATCTTCCCATATCCTAAAAACTCCAGTGAAATCCTTCACGGGACTTTCCCTATCTGCCACCCAAACAGCAGTCAGCTCTTCAACATCGCCAAACCATATACCAAAATATCGGTAAATAGAATTTCCTGGACTAAAGAAACCAAGTTTAAAACTTCCATCATCTGAAACAATCACCTCGCCATCTCTGACAATCCTGGTTGAATTCACAGTTTCTGCATGAACTGCATGGCCAAGAGACAATGATAGAAGCAAGAAAAGAAGGAAACATACATGGAACTCTACCTTCACGTCCATTCAGTAGCAAAGCAGCAATAGAAATTCCGCGCTGTAACTATTTACGATTAGGTAGTGAACTATAATGTATATATCATAAACTGGTATCCATAAAAGAAGAAAATGATAAATCACAAAAGGTCAACTTAGTTTGAATAATATTCAATGTGATTATGTCTTTGGTATAATTTCTGTTGATGATTGTTTTGTTGCAGACAGAGATCCACTCTGATAGTGTTTGACTGAACATGATGAACGTTTTGTGCTTGTATTTTCACTTCTACTTCGATCAAAATGACTCGATTTTTGTTTCTAACATAAAATTTTTTGGCTCCTGCCGGCGGTGGCGGCAGCGAATTTCTTATATATTACCTACATGAAAAGGACTAACATTAACGTTCTCATAGTGATTCACAGAGGGAATCAAGAGAGGTGATTAAGAAAGAATAAGTCTTGGCTACACGCATAAGAGTCCAAAATCCTGAATTAATTACCTTGAAATGTTTAATAAATAGCCGCAGGGAGAGCTGGTTATGATGTAAGTTTAAACCTTGAAAATTAACAAAGCACTATCAGATTTTGATACTGAAATGATACAGGAAAAAGTTTCAAAGAAAACAAGTGGATGAGAATAAAGAAGACGGGAGAACAAATAGACTGGAAAACGCCTAGCTGTTTGGATGCTGGGAAAATAACTGCTAGTGATGAATCGACTGTCTGAGAAAAAAACTTGGGGAGATCAGGTTTTTGCTCCTTGACATGTTCAATTTTATGTAATTTCTAAAAGACGTGAAGAAGACAAAGCAGTCGAAAATGCTTTTCGATGGAAAACAAACAAAATCCCAGCTAGAACATCAGTAAGCCATATCTCATTTGTTTTCAATGCATTGCTGACTCTCCAACTTACAGGCGAATTACAGGCCGAAAACGGCAAAATGCCGTAGTTTTGTATTACTGAATGAAACTGACACATTGCAATAAAATTTGAGAACCAGTAAAAGCGACCCTTGGTTGAACTGAATGAAGTCACTAGTGGTAAGACAAATTCAAACCAGTCTACCAGTCTAATTTTACTGTTTCTTGAGCCTCTTTCTCCTTGTTTTTTGTAGATAATAATTTTATCTGTAATTATGAGATTGAATATATATTCTGACTGTAAAATCAGACCAAGCGAGTGATACTTCACATCAAACATTTCATTTGGTTTTCAAGCATCCCGTTGAGAGTAGTTCAAGAGCATTTTCCTGTCTAGAACAACGATCTTCTATTATTCGAATCCTAATCTTCTGAATATGACCCTTTAATCCTTCATCCCTTAGCCAACTTTGAGATCAACAGATAAAAAGAAGCATCATCCTGATTAAACATTGCTCATGAACTAAACAAGTATAATCGGATAATTAGGCAAGTTTAAAACTTACCAACAAGCCTAGCAATTCACAAATACAAACAAGGTTGAATAAAACCAAAAAAAAAGTCCAACATCTATAATACACAACAAGCTAGTCCATTAGTAAATAAAAATATCAATATGGCCACATGTTGTCATAAGTTTGTTTGATCAAATATTATATATGTGCAAAGACAAGTGGTAGTTAAGATAGAATCTATTGACTCAAGATTATATGAATTTGAGTTGAAAAATGAAAATTTTGGCCAGAGTGTAAAATGCTTCAAGCAAAATGTTTCATGATGGACATTGTATCAATGTATTGATTAATTTGGTATACTAGATTAAGATAAGGATTTATGCATACAATATACCCATTATTGATATAGATTAGACAATGAAAAAATTTTTATTACACGATATAGAAGATTATTTTATATTTTTTTGGAAATCATTTTCATGGTGTTTTATAAATTATAATGTATTACTAGACTCTTAGTACTATGAGAGTTACAATCATAATATGTTATGACATGACATATCAAGATTTGATATTACGCTCATAATTAAATCGTAATAAATTTGAAAGGTCATACATAATAATAAGAGTAAAAGAGATTACTAAATAGTTGATGATTCTTTTTTTTATTTTGAATATAAACGTAAATGGAACAATTTTTAAGGTTGCTTAACATATTGCAAGCCCAATTAAATTGAATTAAGCTTTTAATTCAATCTAAAGATTACATTTGGGGATATAAGTGAAGCATTTTAAAGATTAAAATGATAAACGGGTTTAAAAACTGTGGCAAGTTCACAATTTGAATTAATCCAAAGACTATTATGCAATTAATGGAAATGGTTCCACATATCCTATGTATGATATAAATTGAAATTCCTCATTATCTAATAGAGAAGGCCCTGTAAATAAATTCCAACACTCCTTCATACTTGGGCGTGGATCACTTTTAGAGGAGTTATAGTTTTGGGTTTTACGAAAAATTTAATTTATATAAATAAAAATAAATAACGTTTAATTTTGTTCTACAAGATTTACATATAAAATATAGAATATTAAATTATAGTTTTGATTTAAGATTTATAAAAATACCTAGAATTCTTTGTAAACTGAAACTGAAAAACTGTATTGAAATTATCTATATTAAAGTAATTGGTTTTTTGCTATTGAAAAACTGTGTGACCATTTTTAATAAGTTAAACTATATTGAATTAGGTTTTGAGGAAGGCAACTTATCAATATATACGACAAGTTAATGAATCCTCATAAAAAATACAAAAACTCTTAAGAAACACATTAATGTTGTTTATCCAAATTAATAAAACCCATGAAGTGTATTGTCTCATTGATATTGATCATTTTTTGTCTCAATCAATTTAATTTATTTGACTATTTAAATTTACCGGTTTTATTACAAACAAATCCGATTAATTTTCTAAGATCTTAAACTCAAGCATCTAAGGTAATTCTATTTGTCCCAAGAATCTTTAACAACTTCCCAGTTGGCTATAACTTTTATATTATTGATGGAAACAACATAAAAAATGTCATTAGTAGACTTATAGTTCTAGTTTGAAAGTTCAAGTCTAACAATTGTCTATTGTTGGACAGGTTTAGGCTTGAGAATTTCATCTTCAAGAATGATGAGATGAATCCAACCATTTACATTAGATATGCAAACTTTTTCATCAATAGATTTTAAACATGCTTTCATTCTTATATTCCAATATAGGATAGTTCCATCTAACAAGGGTGGATGAGTAGTTAAACCACTTTCTCAAAACAAATCTGATTAGAGGAAACAAACAAGATCACGATGCGAGAGGAAAAAGACAACTATAAAGAAATAAAATTAGATATTTAGATGTTGGAAAATTTGTTTATATGGTTTAACATTAATTATAATTTTGGTTTATTTAAATTGGGTGATTGAATAGTCCATTATCAATTTTCAGATGGGTTTACGTAATCAATAACAATAAGTCTAATACACTAGAATGTTACGATCTGGATAGACAATATTAGTATAAGTCTTAAGGTTTAATAGACTTTTTATATAAAAATTCGTTAACCTATTATACATTGATTAGGTCTCTTTCATGAAACCTAATTAAATATAGTTTTACTTATTAAAAGTTGTCATAAAAAGAGATTTTAGAGGCAGAAAACTACTCACCTCATTGGAAGTAATTTTGATAGCATTATGGTTTTAGATTATATGGAAATTCAGATATTCCTATAAATTTTAAATTAAAATTTTATTCAATAATTTTATACTATGTGCATAGATCAATTGGGTTTGGATTGAATGTTATTTATTTTGATCATGTATACATTAAAAACTAAACTCAAGAGATTCTACTAAATATAAACAAATCTAGAAGCCACTTTGATACCAATCGTAAAATTTTACTAAGTGAGTAATATGAGTTTGATTAGTCTAGTTCATCATAAAGCGCACAGGTAATATTGTATAGCTCATTGACCCACAAATAACACACACCTCATAAGCAAAATTTAGTTTCAAAATAGAGAAAAAGACAAAGCAAATTTTACATGGTTTGGCTACAAATAATATGAACTACATTCATGCGGCCTGGTTCAACCAAAAAACAAATTTAATATATATATATAAAAATCAAATAAAGACTACCTCCTACAAACTAAATATTATTTTAATATCTCTAAAAATTTGACTCTACTAATATATTTATATATTTGAGATTCTTAACCCCAAAAAAAACTCTTATCAACATTTAAGATTTAAATCCAAACTGTTTATAGGCTCGATAATGTTACCCCTTGTCCGATCACTGGGGAATGGATCCTCACTCCATATAGAACATGAAAGACAGTAACTATAGAAGAAAAACAAAACTAAATCAAAATTTTAGTTTTCCTGCTTCCTCGAAAAACTGGGTTGTTTTGTAGAATAAAGAGAATTATTATTATTATTATTATTATTATGATGTTGTAACCTAAGATTATTAATTCAATTATTTTTTATGCTACTTTGGGGTCAATAATAAATCATTTCAATATATTGGTTTAGATTTAGCAGCACTACAAAATAAAGTAGGTAATATTTAGCATAACATAGCACTAAAAAATCCATTTTTAAAATCTAAATCAATTAAGATTGACCATTTAAATAAATCTCTGGAAACAATAAAATATTGTTGACCCAAATTCTTTAGAAGATTGTAAAACTGCTTTTTAGTACCCTAAAAAAGCTATTTATGAAGAGAATAATAAGCTATTTAAATAAATTTCTGGAAACAATAAAGTAGGTAATATTTCCTTTTGTTTTGCTTTTTCAAAGAATAATAGAAGGAATCAGAAGATAACATCTATATATATATATATGAAGAGAGAACAAAGCTATTTAAGAAGCTTTTGAAACATAAGATGCATTCACATAATAAAAAAGTTAAATATAATTTGCTATTTGTCCCTTTTTTTATGAGGAAGCTGCATTGAAATTTCCTTTTGTCGCTCAAGTCACTTATTGTGACATTTATTTCTCTTTTCCTTTCAATTTATAAACTTTGTCTTCTTCGAAAACTGAAAAAAAATAAAAAAAATAAAAGAAGTAGAGTGTCCTTGCATGCTTATCGAAATGACCTTGCATGCATGAGATCCATATATAGAAACATAAACTGCAAAAAAAAATAATGGTGTTCAAATGCTTGAAATTTGAATTACAAAGAGGCTCCACCCAATCTAAGATAGTGAAGTGGGAATGGAAAGAAGTAGAGTGTACGAAAATGGTACCAGCAATTTTAACGCCAAGTATATAGTAGTACAATTTTCTTTTCTTAATTACAAATAATTTAATTTAAATCAAATACCTTTATAATTATCGTTTATACACATCTTTTGTTATAATCGATTTTTAATCATTTTGATTTAATCAAGAGATAATTAATCATTTTCAAATCATCACCCATAATAAACTAATAAATTCTAAATAAACATAACATTTCAATCATATTTTATTGGATAAATTTAAAAATATTATCTTGATATGACTCGTTATCTACTTGAACAACCGACCAACAGTTTAACATATGAATATGGTTTGAATTGTAGCCAAATTAATAGCCAAATTAAATGAATTAAGTTTGAGTTAAAGATTAAATTCATTTTCATAAATAATTTAAATTCAAATTGATTTGAATATTTACATTCAAATCAGCTTATATCAAATTTAAAATCAAATTATTTTATAGTCAAGCTTGAGTATCAATTTGTTGATTTCAAATCAATCTTGAGATGGTTAATTTTGATTCAAAATTGATCTCAAATTGGGTTTTGTATGCATAATAAAATCCTAGTATACTTTTTGAAAACATTAATCAACATCCATAATATAAGGAAAGTCACCGAAAGAGGAACAACGTGATTCATGCATGGCTTTAACTTGTGGTAGCATTATTAATATGACCATAAATTTCTGGTTCAACATGATGCCATGGATTTGGAAAAACATACAATGCCAATTTATTTTCCAAATGCAAAATGATTAGGTAAGATTTAATTCAATTGAATAAAATAAATAACATTAAATTCTAATCAACAAGATTTACACACAAATTATAAAATATTGAATAAAACTTTAATTTAGGATTTATAAGAAAATTTAAAACTCTATACAATTTGAAATTATAATGTCGCCCAAAATTATTTTAATAAAGTGGTTAGTTTTTTTTATATTATAGTTTTTAATAGATAAAATTATTTTAAAATGAGGATTTAGATGAAATATAATAAACCTTAAGATTCATATTAATATTGTTTATTCAAATTATAAATATATTTACAAATTAGTATTATATTATTCAATTACAAAATTTTAATATACTAAAATTATAAATAATATTTGTGCGTATCAAAATAAATTTTCAAGGGATTAGCCGTTGCATTTATTTAATAAAATCTTGTCATATAGATTCATTACGATTAAAAAAAGGGTATAATTTATTATTAATAATACTGTTCAGAAGATCCCTCGAATCTTATGTATTTCATGCAGCTTCCAGGAAGGAGAAGGCCTGCACATGAATGAAAGGTTGCAAGAAACTCACCACAAAAACCCAATATTCAACTTTTTTTATCTCTTCTTAACTTCAAAATCACTGATCTTTCCACGAAGATCCCTTCTCATCACAATTCCCTTTATTTAAACCCCCTCTCTCCCCCCCTCTCTTCTCAACATAAATTCACATCTCGTTCTCACGTACGCAGCCATTAACAATATTCATACGGGTGCATTTCACTGATGAAAATGGCGTTTTTGATAGACGAAGTGGCCTATTTCGAGGACTTCTTTCCCTCGATGATAATGCGACTGGGAACAGAAGGGTTTATCTGCGAGCTGTTCAACGGGTTTCGTCTGTTGATGGATTGCGAGAAGGGGTTGATTACGTTCGAGAGCTTGAAGAGGAACAGTTTTCTGCTGGGATTGAACGACATGATGGATGACGAGATTGTGTGCATGTTGAGCGAAGGTGATCTTGATGGAGATGGGGCGCTTAATCAAATGGAGTTTTGTATTTTGATGGTTAGGTTAAGTCCAGGTTTAATGGATGGTTCACCTCAGTGGATGCTGGACACTTTGTGTGTGTAATCAAAGTCTGCCAAATGGGCATTGCCTTCTTTTATATAATTTCCAAATTACAGAGAAGCCAATGCCTTTAACATTGGAATCCTATGTTTGAGAAATTATATATGTTGGCATATTCAACCTATTGTTCTCGCTGCAGCTTCAAAGATTCACGACCTAAATCAATAAAAAGTTCATGCATGCTTGTACATATTTGAATTATTTATATTATAAACCTTGTTGGAACTTGGAATAATACTTTCATTCGGGAAAAGAATTGCAATATAATTTCAACATATATATCTTGATGAGCCCATTGGAGATGATTGACAGGCCAGCTCAAGGGATAGGCCTTAATGGCATATGCGTCTAGGGTAAAATTTAAAAAAAGAAAGTCAAGTCTGAAAAAAAAAAAAAACTCTATATTGAATTTATCTGATATATTTATACTATTAGAGGGTTATCAAAATAACTATTATTTAAAATTACAGATATTCTAAAGATGAACATGAAATTTTCCAAAGGAAAACCATCCCAACACTTAGTATTATAGTGTAAAAAGAGAGTGAGAAGGAAAACTAATGCTATAAGGGTAATATAGTAATTTTACTATCTAAAAATTTTGAAAAACCATAAAAAAAAAACGATTTTTAGATCTCAGTTTAATGCTTTAAATACGATAATTCGACTCTTTTATAAGTTTGAAAACTTATAACTCAATGTATGCAGTTCAACTTGTTTAAGTTTGAAAACCTTAACCATTACTTTTTGACTAAAGCATCACCATTTTCATTACTTTCGTGCCATTGACACCACAACAACCAATTGAATTTTCAACACGTCAAAAAATGATGTCATCGATTGTTTAGCTCTCAACAAGCAAATGTCATTGTTGTTCATGCTTCTCAAGTGAGATCTAAGCACTAATTTGATAATGAGAGTGACATAGAGGCTATCAAGAACAATAAGGCTAAGGAGGTTAAGAAAGTGAAGTTGAAGATTACCATGAGAAAAACCTTGACTAAACCATGAGCAAGGGAAAAAGAATAGGGGTGCCTTGCCATGGTAAGGGAGTGGCGACTCGATTGTGGTGGTGGGATTCGATCAGGACACCAATAAAGAAGATGATGAAAGTAAAAGACTGAGAAGAACGGTGTTGATGAAAATTTGTTAAATAAAGGGGTTTTTTTTTCTAATTTTGTTAATTTTGGGTAATATAATAATTTTGAAAAAAGAAATAGTTAAGGATAATATGATAATTTAACTTTTTAATATTATGTCAAGATTTTTTTTCGTTAACAAAATTAAATTTTAAGAGAAAATATATGATTTATACATGCAGTGTATGGAAAATTTATTTCGAATAGGAAGCAATTATATGTTTAAAATTTTAACCTAACTTTAACTCCTCACATCAATTAATTATATAATTGGATGAATAATTGATAAAAATATAAAAAGCAAATTCCCTGGACTTCTTTGCCTTAATCTTTATGTAAAAAAAATAAAAAAAATCATTTTATCTAAAAACCAATTTTTTTTATTTTTTTCTTAAAACAATTATATGAATATTTTCATCTTTATATATATTATCATTATCATCGTTATCGTCATCACGATAAAAATGAAAACGAATTTAAATATGTGAATTCCTTCTATTCGCTTATTAATTTCTTCTTTTCTCTTTCATAAGCTTTATCTTCCATAGTAAGAGATAAGCTCTTGTCAAATCTAAGAACAAACTGTTAATACTCAACTGTTGTTTTCATAAAGCATTCATTTAACAAATTATCTGACAATGGATTCCTAACTGATTCTGAAGGAATTTTCTTATATTTTCTTCGTATTATTGTAAATTTGCATATATGAATTTGGGAAGGTTCAAACAATAGTTTTCGAAAGAAAATGAATGATTTAGGAAAAAATTACCTTTCTACTATTTCATATAACAATTTTTTTCGACAAAAATAAATGAAAAAACGCAAAAAAAAATTTTAATTTAATGAAAAAATTTATTTTTTTCTTTATAATTCAAGTGGAAAATAGTATTTCGGCCTTTATTGTATGATTATCAAAATATATTGAGACATTTTTTTCTTTTTTTTGGTTTAATATTTATCTCCAAGAAGTGTATCATGTAAAAACTCCGGGCTCGAAAGGGCCCCTTATATAGCCCGACCATGAGCCACGGAGTTTGTGGGCTTCAACCCAATTGAGTACGTAGTGACTTTTTTATGTTAAATTCTTTGTCCACTCAAAATTTAGGAGTCTAAGGACCTAATTGAAACTTTTGATTGTTACTTGGCCAAGAAAGTTAATCCCACCCAAGGGTTTCCTAAATTACAAATCTCACCGTCAATTTTTAAAAGTCAAATATTCATCCCTTGATCAAAATCAAAGATTAAATTTAATACTCAACTATTAAATGTTAATGGTTGGCATTTTTATCTTTTTAAATAAAAAAATATTAAAATAATAAATTAACCCTAAAATAGGTATTTTTATCTTTTCAAAAATATTAAAAATAAGAAAAAAATGTGTAATCAAGGGTAAAATAGATATTTTACCATATAATTTGGCCAATTGCACTTAGATGTCATACTTAATTAAAACTCCTGTATTAGAAAGTTACAAAAACATTTTATACCATGCTCCCTCAGGTTTTGGAAAAAGCTTGTTCACCCTATTCCCAACCCCGAAAAGCATGCATGATGCTCATGCTCTATGAAATCATGCATGCTAGTTTCGATTGTCCCACATGTTGGTCGATTTGACACGTTTTCATCATCTTTTCAAACACATTCCATCATTAATAAATTATATAGTCATTCTAACGTCATTTTAATAAAAAAATTTTATAAAAAAAAGTTACAAATCAAAGTTTTTAAATAAAAATTTTAAATCGACATTCAAACATTATATACCCTATCAATTAATATTAAAAAACTTTAATTTTTATATTATCATATAATATATAAAATAAAGACCGATTATTATCTCTTATTATCATTTTTTTTTACATTGAAATTCATTTGAAATCAATATACATAAATTTTAAATTATTTTCGTTTTACATTTAGAAAAATATTAATAATATTTAAAATATTTAAAAATAGGTTAAAATAATTAAAATATTATTATGTACCCGTTTGAAGTTAGACACACGTCACATCACTCTCCACGCGTCACTCTCATTCTCCTCAATCACATTTATTACACTCTGTGTCTGTCTCTCAGTCTTCATACAAAGAACCTTATATCCAAACACTTCCTCTCCCTCTCTTGTGGCTCTCGTTTCCCTCCTACCACTGCTTGCCACCTCGGATATCTTCACGTGGGCTTCTGCCACCTCACCACCACGCGGCCCTTTTTTCTTCGACCATGAACCAGCTCCAATATGTCTCTTTCTGCCCATACGTTCTCTTATCTAGATAATGTCATTATTATTATTAAAATTCACAAAAAAGAATTCTTTCCAGGGAAATTAATTTATAATATTTTAAAAACAATTTTATTCCCTTTCTCCAATTTAGTAATTTTGCTTTAAATTTCATATACATTCAAACATGAATAATATGTGTATTATATATAATATTTGAATCAAAGATCTTTAATACAGATTCAACATAGACGTATACATATTATGTATAATACGGGTATCATGAAAAAAGTTCACTTCATATTTTATTTTCTGACTTGTGTCATCACACTCTCTAATTAAATTAACAGTTATGGACTCTTCACATATTAAGCATATATAGATACATAAATTTATAGGTGTTGACTAAATAAACTCAAATTTGTACTTTCGAATTTTCAAATTATTTCTCCGAATATTTTAGATTTTAAATATCATGATTTTAATTATGAACAACATCAAATGCATAATGATCATTTTAAACAAAAATTTTTAGTTGAAATTTTAATTCAATTTTCAAAATAAATATATATTAAATAATCAATTTTTTGGTATACTAATATATTCATCATAAAATATAATTATTTAATCATTTTTTAAATAATTTTAATTGTTAAAATACTTTTAAAATCATCGATATTATCAAATTTCTTTAATATATATGGATGTGATTTTTATAAACGAATTTTGTCAATTATATGTGTTAAGTATACACGATCTAATTAAAAATTATCGATTCAATGAGTATGAATAATATATGTATCATGCATAATTTAGAATAAAATAGTAAAAAAAAAAGGAAAATATAATATTTTAGATTTAAATTTTAATTATTTAAATTAATTTTCATATATTTAAATAAAGCAATTTCTGAAAACCAAGGAAAATATTCGTGGATGAGCGTGAGATCCGGGACCGACAGGACGCGCAAGAGGCGTAATCGAAAGTTCAGGCGCGTATCACATGGGCTCTAACCCATTGTGGACCAAAATCGTCCACGTAGGACAGAACAGAGAATCTGCCGTCTCCCCTTTGGTTTAGTTGACACGTCATCGCCCAATCCCCGTGAAAATATCTTGGAGATGCTCAGCAATCCTTCCATAACAGACTGAAAAACACCGAATAGTCTGTCGCCACGTGGAATCAGCCTTGCTTGCTAGCCGTTGATTCGTTTTACGGTGCTTCTGATTGTGTTTCTATTTTGAAGGCGTACCTGTGTATGCACCTTTCAAAGTATTCTACTGTATACCAGAATTTAAATACAGAAAAAAGAAATTTTTAGAAAATGGATAAAAGATATTTAAAAATACGGTTTGTACAATATTATTATACTCGTCTGCACACCACAAGATGAACCCCGAGAAGATTTTAATTCGTTCAACTATTGTAAAATGACTAAACTACCCTTGGAATTAGCTGAATAAATGCAAAAAAATCTTGCTTAGCTTCAATAAATCAGTTCAAGTTACCAGATTCAACTGCAGAACCGGAGAAAGAGGAGAGAGAGAGAGAGAGAGAGAGAGAGGGAGAAATGAGAAAGTGTGAGTTGTGTGAATGTGTAGCGAAAATGTACTGTGAATCGGACCAAGCTAACCTGTGCTGGGACTGCGATGAGAAGGTTCACCAGGCGAATTTTCTTGTAGCCAAACACTCCAGGAGCCTCTTGTGTCGCGTCTGTCAGTCTGTGACGGCGTGGAAAGCCTCCGGCGCGAAGCTCGGCCCGACGGTCTCCGTGTGCGACTCGTGCGTCACATCTGCTCACTGTGAGGCTCATGATAACGAAGTTGTTAAACCTGAGAATAATCAGAGTGAAAGAACTACCGGTGACGATGACGATGATGTTGGTGAAGATGAGTATGACGATGAAGATGATGAGGATGAGGATGAGGATGAGGACGTCGACGACGACGACGACGATGACGAATATGATGATGTTGATGTGGATTATGATGAGGAAGATGATGAAAATCAGGTGGTTCCGTGGTCTGGTGATTCACAGTATCCTCCTCCTCCTGTAGCGAGTTCTTCATGTAGTAGTATCAGCGGAGAACAGATTTCATTAAAACGGGGTCTTGATTTCAGTACTTTTTACTCTGATGTAAGCCTTGTTCCAATCTCACTTTATTTCGTTTTATTATGTATGAATGTATGCTCTGTTTCACTGGATCTGGTGGACTGTGACTTTGAAAACAGAAATTTGTTTCTACTGTTTCGATTTTGATGGAAATGAATGAAACCGGAATTTGTTTTGTTTTTGCTGAACGAAATAATTGTAAATTTAGTGAAGCGGAGCAAATGGATGCCTGAGTGGAATAATCTTTTCGTTTTGTTACATATGTCTTGACATTCAATTTCTTCCGTTATCCTTAATTTTCTGCATTACCAAACGGGATTTGATTTTCACGAGGTTTTGTAAATGCAGGATGAAATTGGTTGCTCAACATCGCAACTTTGCTCTAGAGCAACCGCAAACGAGGAAGCGAACTCTTCTTCGAGCTCATTTAGATCGTTGAAACAAGCAAGAATCACAGCTGAGGAAGATCGTGGTCAAGCAGACTCAAGATCAACGGCCGTTGTTAGCACTGTCCAGAGACTCCAAAAACAGATGATTTCAAACGATGCTGATGCCGCCACCACAATTCTTGGGATCTATCAACTCAGCAGAGATGAAAACCGTTAATTTCTCTTCCATTATCCTACCCAGCAAAGGCGAGAACCGTTGATCTCTATTTCACTAACCTTACGTTTTGAGGTAGCCATGTTTTTTAGTTTATCACTAATCGAAGTTAAAACTCTTTAACCTTAGTTAACTTTGTTCAGATCAAAGGGCCTTATTTAATCTTCCTTGTCTATTGTCTTTCAGGAAAAAAAAAAAATATTGTTATCATCATCATATTGGTTCCTTGAAATGGTACTTGTTGTTTATCCATTTTCTGTCATTTCTTAATATATGTTTTACTGAAGAGAGGTATTGTGAAAAAGCAGCTGAATGAATTTGCATTTTGTAAGAAAAGAATGTTCTAGTATGTTAGCCATAACTCAGAGATGACAAAACGTGGGGGAGGAATAGGACATTCCATTTCAGGTCACAAAATTTATGACCATTCATGGCTTGGTTATTGCTAGTAGGGGTGAGTAGCTCCAGAAACCCTACAAAAGTTGTAGGAATCGGAATTGAAATCTCGAAACTGATCGGTTTTTACATTTTCAAATTCGAAATCAGTATCTGTTATAACTTGTATCAAAATTAGAATCGATATTTCAGTTCTAATTTTGGGTACTCGACTCCAATTCAATTTATTATGATCAAGATAATATTTAAGTTCTGGTTTCAATTTCAAATATTTGGTTGTAATTTAGTTAATTGTGATCTATATAATGATTAAGTTCTAGTTTTAGTTTTGGTTTTAGATATCTGATTTTGGGTATTTCAATTTATCTTCTAGCTCAGTTTTAGATTTTGATTTTAGTTTATTAACCTAGAATTTAAACGAAAATCTGATCCGTGGAATCCTAAAATTATAGAATTGGAATTGGAACTGAAAATGAATCATTGGATGCCCAGAAGGTTCTGGTTGGGGTTGCTAGTGTGGGCCCGTCTCCTGTCCTTGTCCTTGTGTGTGGCTAGGATGACTGGTACTCGTCTTGTAATAAATGTGAATATGATCTACATGGTCAACTATATTTTTCTTATACAATATAAAACTGTTGAAAAATAAACTACAACTTGTTACTTTGAAAATCAAAGAGTCACTCTAGGAGGGGATTTGATCAACAAAAATTACCAGAACTAATAAAATAAAAATCCTAATGTAAAAGATACAGATTTGATAAAAGTAGGAATAGAATGAAGGAATGGAGGATAGCCATAGCCAAAGGACTAACAACTAAAGTGAGTGAAAGAAAATTTTGCTGAGCTACTCCATATAGGTTAGGGGACAATTTCCTTGTGTGGTTGGTGGGTGATTAGGATGCTGATATTTGGTGATTAAGACTTTTGTCTAGCTTCCTTCATTAATAATACTAATTAGAAGAAGATATTTTATTTATAATTGCTTAGAGACCCACTCGAAAATCTTGGGGCTATGACTGAGGAATCAATAATTTAGTTGTAGTGGTTCCAATTTCAAGTGATTTCACACCACATATACAAACATCTGTAACCGCTAACATAAAAATACTTAGTTCAAACTTGACTGATGATTGAAGAAGCTTTACTAACCAGAAGAAAGGAATCTCCAGAGGGGAAACTTGGGTTTGGTTCTGTCGAGAAACACGATTAGGTGAGAGAGTGAGTGAGACTGAAGTTTGATTCTAAGATTAGAGCATTTAAGAGAGATGACAGGTGTTGGGTAGATGTCAGTTCTGATTTTACATATGGGTTACATAAGGTTGACAAGGAAAAGAAACTTTGATTTGGAAAACGAAGTAAATTGTCAAACACGTAAAGAATAATTTAGGCAACAAATACAATACAAAGCATAACCAACCACTTCACTGAGGGGCACAGGTGTAGTAAACTTTAAGTTTAACATTACCAGATTGCACATAATTTCAGTAGATGACTGTAAAAACTAAGAAATTTCACGAAAACCATTAAATTGATTTGGGAAATGGTCTTTCATAGTCATAGAACAAAATCAAGGCCTCGTCAATAATCATTCATACATGAACACCACCAATTATAGCATACCGTAGTTTGCACATGAATAAAAAGAGGTGTAGAGAGCAACCATCTCCTAATATCTTAGAGAATAGCAAGATTACACCCCCTGCGAACAAGATCAGATTGACTACCCCTTTTACGTGTCAGCTCTCCCCTCTCAACAAATACGTTTAAGATACATGAAGAAAATCCTGTGTCATAAATACCAAAATATTCATCAAATGAGATGAGATTTTGCAGAACTTGATGAGATACAAAGAACCAGTAAGGAGATTTTTACATCCTACCGGAGAGGATCAAGTGATGACCCCAAGGACCTTCTCACTAAGCATCTGCAATGAAACACAGGCAAACCAGAAAGTTAGAATCAAATGACAAAAGAAAAGAAAAGAAAATAACGAAAAAAGGAATAAACCATCCAGAGTACGCTTTTCAAACTCTCTTTCAGCCGTATGTTTTAAACATTCATTTAACAAAGTGGATTCAATGAGAAACCAGTAAGCACAGAAAGGCAACAAAATTACAACACCCCTAATTAGTGTGGGAAAATACTATTCTTCTTTCTACGTAAATCACCCACTTTACTTTAATCTGTTTGGCGGAAAAACTGTACTTTAGGCAACATAACCAGGGGGGCAAAAACGCAGTTCGTACTAAAGTTTTCACTCAAATCTTGCCTACCTTTAACTATTTGTAATCAAACAAATGCTTATAAAAGGAGTTGGTGAGAAGTAGATAGGCGCCTGGAACTCTTTACTTCAATGGCTTAATTCTGATTAGTAGACATTTAAACAGCCAAAATAAACAATTCTTATCACATCAAACTTGGATCAGTCTTTTTCACATGCAAGTTTTCTCACCCTCTCCTAATATACTTTCTACCCATTCCTCCCTCTCTCCAAAAAGGAACTACACAGCAATGCGGCCCTAGCTACAAAAAGCCCACATAATAGAAAATAGCAATTAGGTAAGTATCAAAAGCTCTACCCTGCCAATAGAAGAGTCAAAAAAATATAGTCAAACTATATTAGATTCAAGTCAAGTCAAGCCAAACTTGAACTTAGCCTGGCTTGCGTCGATGAACTTGAGCCCAGTTTGAGGGAAGCCAAACTCTAGTTTGGTATTATAGTCAGCTAAAATTACGTCGTTTTGATGTCTATTAGTCCAAATGGTTTTGGCCGTTTTAAATTAAAATCTAGCTCATTTCGAGCCTAGGTGGCAATTAAGCTTGAGTCAACTCGATTCGAATTCAACCTTAAGCCAAACCATATAAACATCAAATGTCACATTAAAGACGTGCTGATCAAAGAATTTCTATTTGCATGGATACGCTTTCATAGTATGCAAACTTGAAACTTGCCCTAATACACTGTCACAGAATATTATTTTATAAGTCAACAATGAATATCAAGCACCACATATTGTAGCTAATGCCTCACAGGAATGAGTCATATATATATAACTTTTACACAAGTCTGCTCCAATTTGTGGTTGCAGAATACATCTCAGAAATCCCTATTCAGTAGTATCATACATCCCCCTTTTTACCCAAAAAAATAATAATAATAATAACTCCGAAAACACTGTATAAGGCATTAAGGTTCTACTGAAAAAATAACCCAAAATGATAACAAATTTGCTGACATTCAAAGATTTCATTATCAATATTATCAGGCCACATCCATGCACATGCACTACCAGAAGCCCAAAGGGTAATGACTTTAATTTCAGAAAACTCCAGCGGAAAGAGTTTATCACTCGTAGACACTTCCATTTAGCAATGATAAGGGAAAGATGGTCTTCTAATACATGTTTAAGAAGTGCAAAAAAATCATCTAATCAATCATAAATCCCAAAAGATCCATTAAGAATAAGACTTAAAGATATACATCTGAAAAACAAATAAACATGAACCAGATCTGTTTATTAAGTGCAAAAGAAAATAAGCCTAATCTGTCTAATCTTTTCATCCATATGTTTTCCCACATCTAAACATATTTTGTTGCTAAAAACAGTAAAAATGGTCTTCAAAATAGGATAATGCTCCTATCAAATTGAACGGTGTAAATGCAGCCAAAGGGTGGTCATACTTAGGGCTGGATTTTAGCTGACTCATGTGCGGAGCCTGAGCCCAGACATAGGCTTGTTAAGCTCAGGCGAGCAGAATTCAAACTTGGTTATCTTGAGGTGAGTTGAATTTAAGTTTGGTTTGATTTGACAGATGTGTCAAATGGCTAAAAATTTTTAATATATATTAATCCAAACAACATCATTATAATCAATTTGAATCAAATTTCTTCGGTTTGCAAGCTTCGCAAGCCAAGCTCATTATAAACTAGAGTCCAAGTTCGCAAACTTACAAATGCCAGGCTCAAGCTTGGCAAGAATCTCGATCTCGATTGGAGCCAATTTGGCTCAAATCCAGCCCCAGTCATACAAAAAATGTCCGTGAATCAGTAAGTGAAACAAAAACTGCCCAAACAACCAACCCATCCTTTACAATAAAATCACCAACAAGCTTTCACATTTCCTCCATCAAGCACAACAACCGATCATTCAACAATTCAGAAAGTAAAGATACATTGATAAATCAAACAATACACACACAAAGCAATTAAATATATATATATATATATATATATATATATATATATTAAGCCACTTCTTTTTCTAAAAAGATCTAACCTTTAAGTTCCTCAGCTTCTCGGTCCTCCTCCATCTCCTCCGGTACCTTAACTTTGACCACTGGCTCGCTGCCGTCCTTATCCTCAGGATATCTAACAACCACCACAGGACACACACAATGGCGCACGCAATAATCACTCACACTCCCCAACTTCCCATCACTTCCTCTCCTCTCAGCTCCAAACCCTCTACTCCCCATTACCACTGCACTCAAACCCAACCTCTCTATCTCCAAACACAGCCTCTCCCTCATGTCATGATCCTTTACTATGTGTATCTTGTAGGGAAACCCCGCCTCCTTCAACGGCCTGGCCAGATCAGCAGCCTTTGTTGCTGTAAAGTTGTCGAAATCATCTTCCATCAGCTGTTGTTTATGGTCTTTGTTACTGTTGTTACCGTCATTGCTATTCTCCTCAGTGTTACCCGTGTTCTCCTGGTGGTGGGGGAGTGGCCCCCAGTCGGCACCGAAGAGGACGGAAGTGGGTGACACGTGAACGAGGACGACTCCGTCACCGGGACGGAGGTAGTTGTCGACGGCCCAGCGGACGGCGAAGGCGGACTCGTCGGAGAGGTCGACCGCCACTCCAATCTTGCGGCAGGCAAGGGAGGTGGGAGTAGGCGTGGCAGCAACGGCGGAGGTAGCGGCGGCGGGGTGATGGATCTTGATGGTGGGGAGGTTGGGGTGATCAGAATCAGGTGGGGTTTGCTGAGGATTCATTATTTTTCGGATAGCTTTTGCGTTTGTATTGTCTTGTGTTGGGTTCAGGAAAACGATCTGAAATGGACCAAAAAACGCCGAATTTTTGTAGAATAAATTAACAGTGCCAGTAGTGGGGTTTACGCGGAGGAGACGAGAGCGTTAAAGGGATAAAGGTCTGTGTGGGCCGAATTGGCCCAAACAAACTCTTATTATTAAATTGTAGACATAGTGCTATGGCCCCCCCAAGGTTTGATGAAAGAACGCTCTCGCCCTTTAAATTTGAAAATCCAAACATTACTTTAAAATCTGACTATTGACATTTGTTGCCAATGATATCCAAAGTCAAACCGAATTGATATCATTTCAATTGTATGGTTCTCGATTGCATAGTAAAATAAAACTAAAAAGAAAAAAAATTATTTAAAATTAAGGTATAATTTATTTATACCATTGAAAACATAAATGATGTTAATACTAACATTAACGTCTCTCGTGGTTAATACTATTGAATAATTTTGATGAAAGGCCGAGAAAATAATTTTTTTGAAGTTACAAAGTCAGAATTATTATGTCATCAGACCTTGGGTGCCAAATGGTCATTTGGCCAAAAATTTATGAAAATATTGTTGGCAAGTATGATGGTATCATACTTCGTAAACATTGTGGGGTACATCAGAGTAGTTTTATCGTATTACTACAAGAATGAAATACATGGTAGACGAATGGATTATTTGAACTTAAAATAAATAAAAACAACGAAAAACATAAGTAAAATTGAATAGCTTTGAGTTGGATTCAAACTCAATCGAATTCAAATTTGGGTTAATATGAGTTCAATTTAGTTTGAGAAGAATTGAATTCATATTTAGTTTTGAACTTATTCAGCTTCCCTTGAAATTGTTTGACTTTAGCTCAAAATAGAAAAGTTGAATTGAAATTTATTTATAATATCGAATTGTGTTAAAAATGATTAAACGATGTTGTTTTGATGCTTATTGATTAAAATAATATTGTTTTAGTTTATTTAAATCAAAATTTTTATGCTCGTAATCTGGATTAGTTAAGTAACCCTCAAGTTTGAGCTTATAATTTAAATTTTTAAGTTCGAGCTTAAGTTAATTATAATTCGGTCCTAAAATAGTGTAACGAAATACTTTTTAAGAATGGTTTATCATAGTACACATAATGAAGGGTCTTTATCATTATCATCTAACCACAATAGAGTAAAATGTAAATGTATATGTAATTTTTGAAAAATATTTAATATCGTTAATTTGAGTTAAATCAGTTTGGGATCTAATTTAAATTCAGTTTAAATAAATCCAAAAGGAGTTTGCTCTTCGTGAGCTTAAGTCTAGATTTTGCTAGCTCACGGTATCCAGCTCAAGCTTGACCTTATGACAAATTTGATGCGTGAAGTTCATGAATAAATAATAATTGTTCAAATTAATTAAAATGACTTTATTTTGATAAAAACGGTATTTTTCTTACTAATATGTATCAAAATGACCTAAATTTAAATATTTAAGATGTTGGATGAGTTGAACTTCATTTTTGACTTCTGTATCCAACTCTACTACTAAGGGGATATAGTAGTCCACTGCAATATCCAGGGGGTTTATGTAATTTTATAAAATATGGGCGAAAGCCAGATTTAACTATACTGTTTGAAATAATAATATTTTCCCAAAATGCTTTGGTCACCTGGTGGACGTGCCGGAGTGGTTATCGGGCATGACTAGAAATCATGTGGGCTCTGCCCGCGCAGGTTCGAATCCTGCCGTTCACGCTTTTGTTCTTCTTATTAATATTTTCTCCATTTATTTTTTTTTTAACTCGGAACGATCTTCCATCGGGGTTTATGTTATTTTTAGCCATCTTTCATGGAGTTCTCTTTAAAGAGTGTTGTTCTCAAGGGATACAGAAGATTCATAATCGGATGAGTATTTAAGAAAGTTACGAAAATGCCATCATCACCATGCACAAAAAATGGTAATGAATCAAGGCTAAAGAAACTCAAAAACTCTCTTCCTTTGAACACCACTTTTTCCCAGCACACCATTTTTTACTCCTGAACTGTCTGCCACACTATTTCTATCATTTAGGTGATTCCTTTCACACTTCAATTCCGAGAATGATTAAGACGAAGCTGATGACTGAGCATCCACTCAATCAAAGGGGCCTTTTACTTCCACTACTGAAACTAAGACAGACTCCCAGTCATCTCTGCCTGGCCTCTATGCCTGCAAATTAAGGAGCCTGTTGCCATTGTCACTTATCAAATAAACCAGTGTCTTTATAAGAGAAGTTAAATTTATATGCTTTTCTTGCAAGTTTTACGTACAGTCTTTGCTACTTTTTTTTTTTTTTTTTGGTGGTGGTGTTTTTTCCTATCTGCCCTTTTCACAGATTTTAAAGCACTTCTTAAAAGCTTAAGAAGCTTATGCTTGACTCTCATATACAGAATACTGAGATGCTCATTTGTGGTTTTCAGTACATGAAAAATGGTCAGAGTCTCTAGAAGAAGGAAATCCCCCCTTCATATTTTCCAGTAATTAGTTAGGGTTTTGAGCTATTCTTCATCCTGCAAACTAATAAGAAGTTCATATATTTAATTTCCTTTATTTTATGAACTACACTAAAGCATTTAGCTAGTTACCTAGAACCAAATAATATATTGCAGGCAAAACTTTTTTTCCAATTTTTTCTTTTTTCGGTTCCAGAGACAAAAAACATTTCCTCTGTGGGGAAATTTTATCAGACCTATAGATTATGCCTAATGTCAGTTAAATAAAGCCCTAGAATTCCTTTGTTAAGCTAATAAAGTTGACCTAGAGAAGATTGATTAGAGCACAAGATAGGCCACAGCATGAGAAATGCTGGTAAGATCATTGATAAAGCTGATGAGAAGAGATCATAACAAATACTGCTATTTTGATGAAAAGAGTGAGTAAATTAACAAGAAGAAAACCAAAAGGCTATAATTTGGGTTCTGCCATCCCTAGTCTGATACAGACAGAAATCTTTATTTGCATCTAATATGAAAGCTTGAGGGACAAATCAACAGACTTAGAAACTGCAATAACATCATAAACAGTTGAGTTTAAAAAAGGAGTTTCTTCACCCGTTTCTGCAACTGAAGCTTCTGCTGGCATCAATTCCATCATCTCCTTGGAGGAAGTACTGCTCCCATCTTTTCCAGGAAAAAATTCATACTCCATTAACACATTTTTGTCCCTTTAGTTACCATTTCTGTGTACTGTCATCACTTCTACACACTGTCAATTAAAACCCCATTTCGCACAAGTTAATCTGAAGATATTCTTGTGTACAGATACATTGTTTTAGCTAACATAATAATATTCAAGGATTTAATAATTAACCTGATGATTAAGATCAAGATGACTTGCATAATAATAATCACTTCGTGCCGCTGGAGCACCAAAAGCACTTAACCCTCCATTGAAGTGTATATTGTTTTGTTGTTTGACCCCATGAATATCTATGCCATTGTTTCCTTCCTTCTGCGTACATGGAATCAGGATTAAATAAAGCGAATAAATCAGCTAGTAAAAATGTTGGAAAAAGTGAGAAGCACAATCAAAGAACAAAAAAGAAAAGGACTAAAGTCCATGAAAGACCTAGTTGAGGTAAAAACTTGTATGTAATTTTTTTACTAGAACCAAACGGGATATAATACCTTTGAGGAAATGTCAGAGAGTTCAGAGGCCAGAGCCCGCTGAGGCTGAATCTTTGGTATTGAAGACAGCTTGTTCGAGGTCTCAACAAAACTCAGGCTAGCTGTGAAACCCGGGTTATGATGACTCGATCCACAACCATTTGCAGCAGTTTGGATCATCGTAGCAGTCTGGTCCAAACCCAACAACGACCTGCCTCCAACTCCACCGAGGACGGACACACCATAGTTTGTTGCTGCGTGCAACACGGGAACACTGAGAATCGGCTTCATTAAGGCCAAGTGAGGAGAGCAATAATGTTGGCAAGGGTGAAGATTGTGATCATCGAAAGTAGACCTTTCAGCCATTTTCCTCCACCCTTCTTCCATCCTCAAACGTTCAAGTTGAGCCACTCCCATACCCCTCTGAGGCTTCTTCTTCTTCTGAGACGTATCATCTTTGCTTCCTCTGCAGCTCTTCTTAGCTTCACCTTTCGATGCCCCCTCTTCATGATCAGACACAATATAGACTATACCCACCTCTTGCATTGCGTTGTTGGAAGTGGACATGAATAACCTAAGCTAAGCTAATAACTGCAAGAGGAAGATTGAGAGAATACTTAATTAAGTTGAAAACCGATAGCTCCTGCCAATTCCATCAAAGGCAGAAGAAGTAGGAAGAATTTAAGTGCGTGCGTAGAATTTTGCTGTTTGGGAATGTGCCAAACACTGCTTCTCATTGATATTATTATTATTATTTAGTTATTTATTTATTGTGTTAGGGTTCTTTGTTTTAGTCTGAAAAAGTGATAATTTTTTGCACCGTCAAAACACGTTTTCCAGACGTTCAAAACCGAATGTCCACGTGTCTCTTCTTTCTATTTTTCTATTTTTAATTTTTTTTGGTAATTATTTTTCTTTTTTAGCCTTACTATATTTGGACATTTTTATCGTCGTCATATCTGACCTGAATCTACATTTCAGCGCGTGAACCCACGCTCCGAGTGTAAGTCTACTTGATTTTTTTGGCCAAAAATAGTATTTTCTATTCAATTTGAAAAAATTAAATTTTTATTTATTTATTAAAAATTAATTATTAATTTTAATAATAAAAAGATATTTATAATTATTTTATTAAAAAATTTCCATAAAAATATATTTAAGGATAAAATCATTATATTTTTAAATTTAATAAAGACAAATAAATAATTCTATTTTTTGTTTTAAAATTTATTATATTACTCAAATATTTTAAAAATATTTTATAATTTCGATAATTTATAATATGATATTTATACTTTTAATTTTTTGTATTCTTTTATGTAATTGTTATTATTAAAACTATTAAGGGGCATAATTGAATTTTAATAATTTTAAAAATACTCTCAAACTTTTTTCAAATTAAAAAATTCATCTTAAATTTTCAAAAAGTAATCCAAACTTTTTTGAATTATAAAAAATCTCTAAAATTGTTAATAATTATATTTTATCCTAAATTTTTGTGATTTTATATAAGTATTATGATAAACATATTTGAGATATAAATATTATTTTTTAAACTTATTAACAATAAATAAATAATTTTGTTATTTACTTTAAAAATTAATATATTCGTTTATATATTTTGCAAGTATATTATATTTTTAATAGTTTATAATATGATATTTACATCTCTTAATTTGGTTTTTTTTTTTTTGGTGTGTAATTATCATTGTTAAAACTATATAGGGGCATATTGAAAGTTTAAAATTTTCATAAACACCCTAAATTTGTTATAAATTTCAAAAAATGCCCCAAACTTTTTAAAATTTCAAAACCTCCTAATTGTTAAAAATAATTTAATTTAAATATATAATTATTTATCATTAGCCTCTATCTACATTCATACTAACAAATTTTTTTATTATTTGTAAATCTAATTAATATAAATTACAGTAAAAAAATATTTAATAAAATTTTAAGAATAAAACATTATCTAATTTGAGGATATTTTTGTATTTTCAACAATTTTATAAAAAATTTAACAGAAATGTGGCAATTTGATTTTTTTTTTTTAATTTAATAGATAAGATTTTATCATTTCAGTAAATCATGGATGGAAAATAAGTCTTTTGGTCTTATTTTTTAAATAACTTTGTAATAATTATTATCTAAAACCCATATAAAATTATCCAATCATCTAAAACTTTCGTAAAACTTTCAATAAATTCTAAGAAAATTTTTATGAATACTTATGTTATAACTAAAAAAGGTTTTCTCTACAAAATCGAGGACGAAAATTAATGTATTCGACCTCCACCTAGGGGTGGCTCAACTTGACTTGTTGGCCATTTCAAATATTTAAAATGACATTATTTTTTCGTCAAAATGACATTGTTTTAGTCAATTTGAATGATTTCATTAACTCACGAATTGAGCTTATTACGATATCGATATCGCAAGCTTACAAAATTCATACTCAAACTCATTAAATGCAAACTTGTTTAAAATTCATTGAAACCGAGTTTAAACTTGATTTTAATCTGATTTCATTCAAATTTCGTCATACCTTCAACTTTTTATCCATCTCTAATCGTTTTATCTTATTTGATAACTTGTCTTGAATCATTCGAAACCTATTTTTATTCATGAATATTGCGTAATTATAGGGCGCGTAGGAAAGAAATTGAAACTAAAGGCTATTTGATATTTTAAATTAATGACAAAAATAAAATAAAATAAAATAATCCCAAAAGAAAAAAGGGAGAAAAATACAAAAATACTCTTTTGCCCTTTGATTTTTTCCGTTGGGCATTCTAACATGATTTGATACATAACGTTAAAAGGATCATGTCTACGTTCCTGTTAAGCTGCTTCTTTTATTCTGTGTCCTGTCCCATGTCTAAAACAGTAAATTAAATATAATTTCAAATATTTAAAGTATACATATATTTACTAGTTGTTATAAAGAGGATCAGAATATTTTTATATTTTTAAATTATAATATTTAAATGTCACCCATTCCAATTATGCCCTAAAATTTGGGTTCTTTGTCTCCTTACTCATAGAGTAAGAGTTCTTCGAAATACATAGGGATGAAGACATTGAAACAAATAGAGTTCTTCAAAACTTTAACATCAAAAATAATTTTATGCACAAATATAACAATTAAATAATATGATCAAGATATAATAAATCAAATATAACGTAAAATAGAGAGATAAGAAAAGAAATTGTATTCAATTGATTTTATAATAGTTTGAATCTTTTTCCACAAATCTCTTAGGTCCATTTATTCAAGCAACATAGTTGAAATTCCAATAAATGTCTGAGCTTGCACCCAATTTTTATAATAGTTTATCCGAAATTTCGTTTAATACAATAGTTGTATAAGATTTCGCCCACAAGTGCTTGTAACAAAGGGTATGAAGATAAAAATGTTTCTATGAAGACAGATATAACACAAAACTCTTTTAAAGATATAATATTCTAAACTTAAAGAGAGATCAGAGTGAAGTTTAGAATAAAGATAATATGAGTCTATTGCAATGTGATCTTCAACCCTTGTAACTTTAATTGAACACCAATTTATAAGTTTTTATATTACTGAAAAAGGTAATGAGTTGTTAGAATAAAAATCTATCTGTTGATTGTTGAAAAATTTACTCTACAATTAATTATACTTAAGTGTACAATTGTTTTTCAAGTGAACAATTATATACCTTTCATTTATTGCTTCGAGTAGATATCTAACAATCAAATTTACTAACTCTGTCAACCCACACACGGTTATGTGTTATATATACACAGTCATGTGTTTTCATAACTTGAATATGACGTAAAATACCAAAAGAAGCATGAGCTAGAGTGTAATATACCACAAAAGAGTACACACGTCTTGATTTTTGTCTGCATACAAGTGTCTGTCTTTGATACATAACGGTGCGTCCATAAGGTTGACTTCTTTGATTGAGCACAAGAGGACTAAACAAGTTGTGTTGGTGGTGTGTCTTTGATTCGAGCATGACACACGTGCATATGTTTTTTAAACACATGATCATGCGTTTCATATTGACTTGACCACACATGGGTAAGACAACATGAGAAATTTTGATAGTGTACTTGCACAAGTCTAAATACATGGTCATGTGTTATTAAAAAACACGGTCATACGTGAATTGCTTTGAATATGCACAAATGAGCAACACAGGTGAGTCTGGTTATGTATAGGCATTAGGCTATATTAACACGGTCATTTGCTTACAAGCATATGGTTGTATGTGGCGACAGTTTAATTGGTTCAAAATACAAAACCATTATGGACAATACACACGATGTCTTGTTTTAGATCACTATATTTGTATCTTTAATATTATTAAATTTAAACTCAATTTAAATTTGATATTATTAAAATATTTAAACTTAATTTGATTTGTATCTTTTGCCGACTCAACATCGAATTACAATTATGTGCGGCACGTGGAAGGAGTGGGCTGCTGAGCGAGACAGATTTCACTGGGCCGGTACAGAGACGGGGCGAGATGCGACGTGGGGAGCAGATTGCGGCTACCTGCAGCGCATTGTGGAATGGAATAATTTAGCTTCTTGATTTTACCTTCGGACTGGGATAAAATAGAAAGGTGCGGCCGTCAAGAACCAAAATCTCAACACTTGGTACCGAACCATTCCTGCATTTCCACTAGATTTGGGCCCCTTAACGCACCCAGGTCGGCAATATCGACTCTTCCTAAATTCAAAGGACGTAAGGAATTGACAGAAACTGCGTCAAGTTTTGGCCTTTTTTGTTGATAGAAACTTCAGAATCCATGCGAAGTCAAAAAGTGAAGTTCTTAATCATGTTTATATTTAATAATGATCGGAGGAGAAGGGAGAAAGCATGTTTAGCCGTAAAAAAAATAGTTTGTGTCTCGACTTATGGATAGATTTTCTTGTATGAAGAACACAATTTATCAATTTATATTCCTTTTGCATTATTTGTTTTATATTAAAAAATATTTATTTTTTTATTAAATATAAGGTTTAAATCCATCTATATCACATTGAGCTTACGTATATTATAAATTATCGTTATAAATAATTAGAAAAAGTTAAAACATAAAAATAATATCTAAAAACTATTGTAATTATGTGAATATTTTTTCAGTTTAGGCAAATGTTTCAAGATCATTCTAAGCGAACTCTAAATTGAACTAGGTATGTGATTTATTCGATTTCAATTTAGAGATTCTTTTATGTTTTCCGACGAAAAGAAGTTGGAAAGTTATTATTTGAATTATGTAACTTAGTGGAATGTGTAACTATAATTGAAAGCTCATAATCCCTCTAAAATATCCAAATATCTTTGGATGGACCAGAGAGAGAGGGAGAGAAAGATCCCAGATGTAAATGTAATGTTTTTATGTATTTAGATCAAAATCTCAACTGGAATTTTTATTTTTTTTTGGTTTTCAATATTATCTTAAGAGTTTCCCACTTACCAAACAGCCACACAGGGAAAAAGTACACTGCAGGAGGGGACAGACAGAGAGGTTCACTATTTTCTCCTGTTTAATGACTCCCTGCAAATGCTAGACTCTCCGCTAGAGCAAATGATGAACACAACATCCATTTTCCTGGGGCAACATGTCCTACTCTTGGCATTTCTACATTAACAGCTACCTCTGAGAAAGCAATTCTTATGCGCTGCAGCGGGGACAGAAAAGTGGAAAAAGAGAAACAAAAACATCAGGGAGAGAACAACGAGATGATCAACATACTTGGCCTCGAGCTTTAGAGAATCCATGAACATGAATTTTTGGTTGGGAATGTGTTACTTTTGTGTCCTTGGCTCTATCTTCTGTACATTCCTCTGAAAACATCTGTTCATAAAGGTGGACCTGGAAGCATAGAATGAGGGGAGGAGAGACTTTCAGGAGTCGACAGAAAACAGTCCCTTGTTTTAACTTCAAAATCAAACTATTTTCCTGATTATTTTGCGGGGGCCTTAAAGTTATAAAAGCTTCTAGAGAAGCGCATCACAGCTAATGTAAGAAGATGTGACAAGAAGGCCCTATGAAAGTCAGAAGTGTGAGACTGATTTTGGTTAGTAATTGTCAAAATCCTTACTACTTAACCAACATATGCATGTACTAAATTAACTTGAAACAGGGATAGATTTAAAATTTTGACTTTGAGCCAAATTGTGAAAGCCAACAATGTTGTTTTTGGCACCAGGAGAGGGTTGCAACGGTATAAAAAAAGATTTAGGCAAGGATCAGGGAAGATCTGCCGATCATCCCAATTCTATTGGTAACTTGTGACAAACATCTGTGGAGTTCCATAAAATTGGTATGTGATGGCAAGAACTGTGTCAATGCAAATTGTAATTAAGCAGAACTGACCAAATTATATAAGCGACTCTTACTGTCAAAATCACTCATGATTATAGAACAAAAGAGAGTTTGGAACACAACTAAAAGTTCTGCTGCAACACACCTAAAACATCTGCAGATATAGCAATTGGACCAACACCAGCAAAAACATAACCTGCCAAAATAGAAAAAATAAAATAATATAAAGAAGTACACATGTAAACATCTTAGTTGTGGTAAACTCCATCCCAGAAACATAATGATATTTATAAAAGACCCAGATGTTAAAAAGTATCAATAATGATCTGCAGGCTAACATAGTAATTATGGTCAAGATACAAACCTATAAACCACATCCTGGTGATTAAAACCATTAAGAAGCCTTTGCCTTTTAGTTGCAAGCTTTGAATTCCATTATCTGCATGAAAAGATGGATGCATTAGATACTACTTGTTTTCTATTTTTTGGACACTAGCAATGGTCTACTAGACATCTTTGGCTCACTGAAAGAGATGCTGCTAACTGTCCGGTCATAGTCTCAGAATTTGTATCTTTGGTTGATAACATGATGTATACTAGATGACTTCTTGATGATACCAATATGAAATCACATCTAAGGTATATGAAAATACAAGTGATTCTTTCTGATATATTCCTATGAAACAGGAATATAGACTCAGCTACAAATGTGTCACTCAAAGTCAGCATCAGATGCCTGACTCAGATAAAGGTGCAATGCACTACCCTAGCTGTTAGATGGGCCTGCTTTGCTAAAAGAGAGCACTGCAGTCTTTGAGTCAAGATATGACATTATGCTCACTAGAAAGAGCAGACATTAGAACATTCAGATGAATTTTTCGTAAATTGAGAAGAAAGGAAAACATACACTGTAGCTAAATCAACATTAAATCACAATCCATTCTCAACTATACGGCCACAAGGGAATGATATCCTGCTAGAACCTCAAGTTGCATGATTCTGTAGCCATTATGAATGGAATCAGTTTTATTGACAACAATTTGTATTTTTGGCTCTTTTTTTTTTTTTTTTTTAATCTAAAACTACCTGAATAAGAGCAAAACCTTCTATAGAAGTCAGTTCTCAAGCCCATATGTCAAAACAGTAAAGAACATATAACTAGTACTAAGCACCTATGCTATAAGATTTTTGAAACGTAAATGTTCATCTCTAAGAATTATGTGCTAAAATGCAGTTGAAATCTGCATACAAATACAGATCATAAGTATTGATTCATTAATCTTTTTCTTTATCTTCAAGGAATAATTTTCCTGAAGAATTCCATCTCTACTTCATTTAAAGGATACAATATAATCTAAGACAGCTGAAATTTTGGTTAAATCATAGAGACAGATTGCTTTATAAGCAAAATATCAGACAAGATGTTTGTGTATTTTCCATTTCATTACAATTATTATACACTTGAAACAAAAAATTCATCTTTTCAGGAAAAAAAAATAAATAAAAACTGTAGAATCCCCCCAATTTCTTGGCTCCCACAAATTTACATTGAACTAAAAACCTGAAACTAAACAGGTAAATCAAACTTGCACTGGTAAAAAAATACAGTTGAACCTTTTGCAACTTCTGCAGGCCGAAACTCATTATTATAATTGTGCCTTTCTTGTGCTCCTTCGATTATGATCTACACCTTATAGCCTGATTCAAGCTGGGGTGAATGGACAGCCAGCTATTGAGGTGAATTTTTGTTAATAGCCAGATGAGGGACTAAAAAAAGCCAAGTTGAAGTGCAGAGAATGGCCCAACATTTACCCCAGAAGACCAAAACAAAGAGGCTAATTAGAACAAAACACAACCCGATGCCGGGGCCATAATACCCTTTTCCATACTCTTGTATTTGCATATTCTCCTGGTTATTCTCCTTCATTGGTACCTCTTTCTCCAATGTGCTTATCCGGAATGACTTGTTCCGATCGGCAAACGATTTGCTTTTCTCGAAAAGGGACCTGTTCCGATCAGTAAATGACTTGATTCGATCGGAAAAAGACTTTGAATTGGAGGAAGATGATGAAGAACGTGCGGAAGATGATGTGATTGCAGAGGAATGAGAAGAATCGCCTAAAGAAGAGGAAGCAGTACTTGAAAATATTCTTCCACTGCCAACGTCCATGGTTTCTTGACTAATCGAACTTTCATTGAATGACTCCGATTTTTCGGATTCTGCTGAAAACGTCCCTTTTGATGCTTGCTTCTGCTTCCTTATCACTCTTCTCTTTTTAAGCTTCTTGGCCTGTTTATTAAAACAAACAAATCAACAATGGAAAACAACAAAATTACATTAGAAAAAAAAAAAAAAAAACCAAGCCAAAAACTAACCAGTAGACTTTCAAACAAAACAGCCTTGAACAAACGCAGAAGCTTCTTGCCACCACCCTTCTTCTTCTTCTTCCTCTTACCACAATCATCCACCACAGCCGTCTCCGGCAACGCCCTTGGAAGCACCATGCCCCGCTTCTCCCCAGCAGCAACGTACGTAAAAACCGGTTCTTTCAACTCGTCTGTGCAGCCCTGGACGGAACGGACGGAACTCATGGCAACAAGCGGAGTCCCCGGTGGCCTGGTACAACACAACAAGAACTTCCCGCCGGTTTCATAGTTGTTCTTCTTTCTGCTTGTGGTCAAGTTGAGGGTGGTTTTTGACTTCATAACGTGGGAGCTTAACCGAGGCTGTTGCGAGAGAAGACTCTTTTTTCTTGGTACGGTGAGGATTTAGTTTAGCGAGTGTTTGTTGGGGGAGAAAATTTAGGAGAAATTTATATGAGAAAACGAGGGAAAATTCAAGCGCGGTCAAGAGGGCGGCGATTCCGTTTCTTTGGATGGTCCGTTCCGTTCCAAAGGACTTGTAATAATTGTTGACGACGGAAAAGACCTGATTACAGCAATAATTAAAGAAGCTAATTAAAGGTTAGATATAATTAATGTTAAAAATAAAATAATATTATTTCGATACGTATCCATTAAAACCATATAATGTTGCCGTTATGAAATTTAGACACAGGTACCACGTTAATTACTACTGCCAAATCTTTATATCCCACCCAGATTTGATGTAATACACAATTCTTATATTTTAAGTTTAAAAATTTTATTTTTTACTCTTTATCAAAATCAATCATTAATTTTAATTGTAAAATAATATTTATATTTATTTTATCTTTAAATTTAAAATATTATAATAATAATAAAATTGTAAATAATATTATAAAGATGTAAATATCATTTTTTATAGTTTTTAGTGTAGTTAAAGTATATTAAAATTTAAAAATTTCATAAATATTTTCAAACTTGTTTGAAATCGTAAAACTACCTAAAAATTTTTATTAATACCCCTCACAGTTTTTTAAAATATAATTAATTCTTAAATATATGATTATGTGTTATTAATATTCTTATTAATATTTTTATTGATAATTTTTTAATTATTTTAAGTAAAATTAAAATAAATTAAAATATAGAAATTATTTAAAAGTGTTGGGAACAAATTTGGAAACTTTTTTATATTTTCAATAGTTTTCAAAAAGTTTAATAATTTTTTTAATTATTTAACAAAGGACGAGAATTGAATTTTTTGCAAGGTTAATGTCATGTTATCAAACTATGGGGGGACCCTAGTCATTTGGCCATTTATGTGTGTCATAGAAATTGTTTGGCAAGAGTGAGAGAGTGACAGCCACGTTGCCAATTGGAAGGCGTTCAAATCTTCAGCACACGTTATTGGTCTGTAAAAATTATTGACCGAGTCTGGGCCTACTTTATGAGTAGACTTTGACTTTTGAGTCAACCCGGATTAGACTCAGAATAAATAAATAAATAAACAAATAAATAAAAAATTCGCGTTTAATTCGCGATTGATTCGAACATTTTAAACTAATATGGTACCCTGGCACGGCACTTAAACGTTAAAAAAAGGCCAAAGGACATAATCCCACCCATAGTTTGAGGCGGGGACAAAATCCCACCCGCTTAAGTTTAAAAGCCCATTTTCCCACTCATCACCTTTTTTTTTTATTAAAAATAATATATATACAGTAATAATCAGAGGTATTTTTATCTTTTTAATATTAAAATTTTATAAATTAATAAAATAAAATTTATATAAATATAAAATATTAAAAAAATTTAAAAAAATTTAAAAAAAAATTTTGAAATTCAAAAAATCCCAGCAGCCACCACCGCCGACACCGGCGGCGGTGGCCGCCCATAATAGAACCAGGTGGCCATTTCCGACCACCTGGTTCCAGGGGAGGCCAAATCTGGCCTCCCCGTTGGGTGGAGGCGGCCAAATCGACCGCCTCCAGTTTCGAAGGAGGCGGCCAGATCTGGCCTCCTCCGCCCGAAATAAAGATCAAAAACGGTCGTAAAGGGCCGGCCTTGGTCCCACTGGTCGTTTCCGACCTTTATTTCGGGCGGAGGCAGTCAGATCTGATCGCCTCCTCCAAAACTGGAGGCGACCGATTTGGCCGCCTCCATCGAACGGGGAGGCCATATCTGGCCTTCCCTGGAACCAGGTGGCCGGAAATGGCCACCTGGTTCTATTATGGGCGGCCACCTCCGCCAGTACCGGCGACGGTAGCTGCTGGGATTTTTTAAATTTCAAAATTTTTTTTAAATTTTTTGAATTTTTTTTAAATTTTTTATTATTTAAAAATTATTTTATATTTTTTTTATAAATTTTTAATTTTTAAAAGGATAATTTAATAATTTTAATAAAAAACTAATAAAAAAATAGGTGATGGGTGGCTAAACAGACTTTTAAACTTAAGCGGATGGGATTTTATCCCCGCCTCAAACTATGCGTGGGAAAATGTCCTTTAGCCTTAAAAAAATTATGTCTTTGATTTACCGATGTAATCAAGATTAGGGTTTAGGATTTTTAAAATTGGTCTTCACTGGTTGCTAAATCCAATTCCAAATCTTCACTTATATCAATGTGATACCATTGTTTGTCTAAATTAATATTTCATTAAAATAAAGAAATCAATTTAAATAACCAAAATTTAAATATAAAATACAAATTTATTCCAAATACTCATTACAATGTAACCCCCCAAAAAAAAATAATAATAAAAATTCCCAAAACACGTCTTTTTTTTTTTTTTATTTAACGTCTAAATTCATCATTTCAAATATCCAAATCTTTTTATCTAATATTTTAAACATTTACAATAATATTCCAATGATAAAGATGGTCAAATTTCATATATGATCATTAATTTTGTATAATTTTTTTTTTTATCAAAACTTGAACCTAATTTTCAAAATAAATCCACATTAAACAACAAATTTTATCATACTATAAGATACCTAAAATCGTCAATGATATTGGCTTCCTTTGGTAAGCACAGATACAACCTTTACACACAAACTTCATCAACTAGAAGTGCTAAGTACATGTGATTTAGTTAAAAAATTGTTGATTGGACGAATACGCGTTTTACACATACCTGAAGTGACTAAATACGTGCAAATTTTGGAATAGAATTGTAAAACCAAATAAATAAAATTATATTTTACTTTTAGATCTTGATTATTTAAATTAATTTCTTTAAATAAACACAATTTACCCACATAAACAAACCCTAAATCAATTCAACTGTTAACCTAGTCTTGATTACAGGATTTCGAGCTAGGTTTAAACTAAAAATAAAAGATCAATCAATAAAATTATGTGTATTTATAATAAGTATTAATTTAAGCACGTAATATACTTTTCAGCCCTTCGAAGATACTGAAGAATTTCAAAAGCCAAAGTACTACGGAAATTTTAGTGTGCATATAAATAGAACAAAGTACATGGTACACTCGGCGAGCATACCTGGTCTGCAGAAGCAATTTTTAGAATTTTGCAGCATGGTGGAAAATAGTTTCATGACGCCAACCAAGGGGCTGCAGTTTGAAGTCACTTTGCCGATTACGAAGATTCTGAGAGTCGCATCCTATTCCGTCTCTTCTGCAGTTTGAATATTTTTTTATCTTTTCGTCTTTCGGCCTCCTAATTTTAGCTGTTCAGCCTCTCAAAGAAATACAAATATCCCATCTCCTTTGGGGGGTTGACAGAAGCTCCGACCTTGTCGTCATTGAAAATTACCCATCTACCATCTTTAAGGATATGGGCAACGTAATGACCACATTGGGTCGAGGTTCCAATATGGCTCACAATTCCAAACAGCCGGTATTCTGCAACAAGACAAGGTAACAACAGTTTAACCTAGGAAGATTAATCATATATAATAGAAAATAAGCAAGAAAAGGTTAAAGGAACTGACTCCCTCCTCCGTCCGATAGACCAGCATCAACAGGAGTTTGTACAGTGCTTGATGAGGTAGCATCCATATCTGATGCAGAGAAAGCGTCCGGATTGTTAAATATCCAGTCTGTTGCTTTCTCAATATCACCACCCTGTAGAAAATCAAAGATGAAGAAACAGTATGAATCTTTCTAGTACTACATGTCCACATGAAGCTATTTTGTCAAATGTACCTGTCCTGAAAATAAGTGAAAAGCTACAAAGATTTTACCGATGCTTTCAAAGCCTTCCGTGCAATCTCTTCTTGGAAACCAAATGAGATCAAAGTATCGACTTTTGATTGGTCAATTGTTGCACCTTGTGACTGCTGGGAAATAGGATTATCTATATCTGAAACAGAAAAATTAGCATCAATATCATTCACTGAAAAGCTACAACAATTCATAGACTACTTGTTGCAGGTGGACCATTAAGTGATTGATTACCCAGGTATTAAAGCTTTGATATTGAGATACCTGGATCATCCATGTGTGAGAGTAACCAATTCATGGCTGCTTCCACTCCAGTGTTTGATGTTTTTATAGCAGCTTTCTGGCAATGAAGATGATCAAATCCCATTGAAACAAGCTGGAAGACAATATCCTTGCTAGCAACAGGCATATTCAACTCTGCCTCATCCTCAGGGCCTGTAAATATAGATTAAAAAAATACAGTATAAAACCTGGGCATCCTTCTCTGTAGCATGGATAAAACTGATAATTTCTTAAATTAAACCATACTGCAAAATTAATAGTGTGAGAAAAAGCATTAATTAATCGGTAAGGGTTTCCATGATGCACGAGAGAATAAATGAAGAGCACAAACACAATGACTTCAGAAATTCTAGAAAGTATCACATACCACCCTCTGGTAACAGCTCCTCCCCAGGTTGAAGGCCTTTGCTGCGCATATGACTAATATCTATGATATCTGGAACATCAATATATACATCTGGAAGAACATACATGATAAACACAGGAACAGTCAAGTACAGTACCAAATAAAGAAAAACAATGATGGGCAATAGAAGTGATGAAGCTATAGGAAAGATACCAAGCTTCTTAGGCACCCAGCCCTCTTCCATTACAAATTTACGCATGTGCAACACCAAATAGTCAGGAAATGATGTCAACCCGGCATTCCTGCATTGCCAAATAAATGTCAATATGACTATGAACATTTTAATGACATTGGCCATCTTATAATCAATGAATTCATGGTTCGCATGAACAGACCTTATTCATCCTGACTTCATGACAAACCCAGAACAACAAAAAATTCATTTGAGCAATAAATGGTCAATTCTGACTTGAATTCAGAATAACATAGGACCTAACTTTTCATGTAAACCTGGACGGACACATGATAAAGCTTTGTCCAAGCTTATATATATTGTCACCATAACCTGTTTAAAACAACATGGAAGCTTGTAAAAGATCAGGATCTTACTTGATCGCTGTTGTCTTAGCTTTCAAGGCAGTGCTATAAAAATCGTGTATCTCCTCAGGGGCTGAAAAGGAAGATAGACATGCTCCTAGAGGAACCCTTGGACGTACAATCTCATCACTGGACCTGCTAGAAGCAAATAACTTGGCAATAATTCAAACATTTAAAAAAAAAAAAAGACCTTTAAACCATTTAAACTTACACATCCTTTCCTTCAGAAATCTTTTCCGCTTTCAATTTGTGGAAAGCTTCAACTTCTTCTAAATTGTTGAACAAGAAACTCATTAGAGTACTAACTCTGGAAAGTATTGCTCAAAGAAAAAAGACCAAAATTACCTTTATTAATGGCTTCATGCAATGGAATATTCAAAGAAAGAATGTAGTCAAGCCTTCTGTTGTAAGCAACCTTGCCAGATGAACATGCAATACGATCTTCAATGCCAAACTTGAAACTCTTTGTCGGATCCAAATCAGGTTTTCCAAAATGAACACGTTCAACTTGATCAACAAAATGTAAGAAAAATTCCAAAGCATCCTGCAAGCAAAAAATGTCAAGTAGTTACATAAGCTAGTTACACACAACTTGATGCGCCTAGGATATGACATCCCACCCAACTGATGCTTATATACTGCTGAATGACAACATTGGACAGACTATCCTCTAAAACTAGAGTCCATTCAAAATACGGGCATCGATATCTCAACAAATTATGGGCATCTTTTATGAACAGAAGATGTACATAAGAATACTATGGGAGTGTAGCAAAAAATTGGATCTGGAATCAAGAAAGATCAAGTAATACAGCTATTGTTAACATACCTGCTGTCTCATAGAAGAAAATTCTGGATGGCTGGCAGCAATAACTGCTTTAAACATCCGAGGAGGTATTCCTTCCTGTTTCTAAATTTTTTAAGATGGGAAAAAGGAAGCAAAAATTAAAAGAAAGTTAAATGATTGTCAATATATAAAGATATAGAATACTAAAAGATGTGCGCATGAAAAATCAATCTACAAATAAATGGGTAAGCAACCCCCAATCCCTTGAATCATACTACATAACTATGCCATAGATCATAGATAATGAAGGTAGAAGCAATTAAACACATATAAGTTACAAGGAAGTTGAGTTTGATATGTAAGAAACCAATGACTGCATTAAAACAGAGTCTCAGTAATAATTACATCAATTAATTATTGGCAATTCCCTGATGCAACTAAAGAATCTTAAAGAGAATAAGCAAACTTGGAATATGAACAGAATGGTCAGTAAAAACTTTACAGTGTCCATTGTAGTTGCAGCATTGGCAGTAATATCTTTCTGGAAAAGGAAGTTAAACAAAAGTAAATCAGCTGAGCAAAAGTAAGAAAAAAGGATGCATAGAAATCCACATTGTGATTGTATATTTACTTTCAGAGCTGGAATAGAGTATTTTCCAGAGAGCAAACCATGTCCTAGCTTTGTTCTGCCATAGAAGGAGGAAAAATAAGAACAATCATAACTGATCCGAATCCACCATTCAACTACTTAAACCTTAAGTCATTGTTAATCATATTAGATGTCTTCCACCAAAGGAAAACTTTAAAAAAAAAAAAAAGCGCCGCTAGAAAAAACCAAAAAATTTACTTAGAATCACCCAAAATGTAAAACAAACAGGAGACATGCCAGTCCTAGAATTTGTAAAAAAATAAAGATACATTTTTAGAGTACTATGGGTCAAAATAAAAAAGTCACACAAGGAACAAAGTTGCAATTAGCAATATAAGTATCAACCTAACACACACAGAAAATTGAAAAAATTTTAAAAAAGATAAGAGTGTTGATCACATACAACTGCATATTCAGGTCCACAGTGGGATCTGCAGGAGCAGCCTCAAAAGCTGATTTTAAATCTTGGCTCAAACAGTACCTGATAGAATTATGACACCAAAATGAAATCAAGTGATTTAGCCTAAACACTTTCTAAAGTGAAGTGAGTGGATAGTATTTATCCACAAGATAATCGTACAGGCATATATTAGTAACTGCAAACTGACCGTGAACAGAAGGAACGTGTTGAGAACACAACTTGCATGGTAGCTGCCAAGTAGCAGCTGCAAGAAAATAGAACCAGGAAGCAAGTTACTTCACTGAATACATTACCCATAGCAGCAACCCACAGGGAGCTTATTACCTGTTTCCAAGATTGACAAGTCCTGTATATCCTGGCCCAAAAAGGGGCTCCACTTCCTGTCCACTTTCTTGAATACGATTCCAATCAAAGTTGGTATTTTGGTCGAGTTCCCTTTCAGCAGTTGTCATTTCAGTCTGAAGATAAGCAAGTGATATTGACTTGTAATAAGATCTAACTAATTTATTTAAAAAAGTAAAGCTCTACTTTGTGTCAAAATGCCAAATGTATTCAATGTAGGAATACAGGCTAAAAATCAAGAAACAAATTATGGTAAGAGATCAATAGCCAAAGCATTGCTTTATATAGGAAATTACAAATGACGGAGAGTAAGTCTATAGGGAGGACTTCCTAGCAGCTAAGGTAAAAAAGAAAATGGTCGACAATGAAACTAGAACATAGCCAAAATTGCCCCCAACTCAAAACCAACCAATCTTTACAGTCAGACCAAAAACACTCTGCCTAAATGATTTCCTACTAAACTCATCATAAATATTTCAGGACAAAACATATAAATCTATAAATTTTAAATGCATCCAGATCTTTAATTTTACCAAAATTTCTAGCAAAATAAAAACTTTTTTTAGTTAAAAAACATACAGTATGCACTATATATATATATATATATGTATGTATGTATATATATATACATATATATATATATGTATGTATGTATGTATGTATATTAATTACACTGGAATGCCTTGATGAGCAAGTATTTCAAGTAATGTACTACTACATTGCTCATATGACAATGAAAACAGCATGTTTAAACAAGTACTAGGTCCCAAATGCTGTTCCACATAAGTGATTTACCTTCTTTAGTGATGAAAAATCAATGCCAAAAAATGCCAGATGCTGTGCTAAAAGTGGATCCAAAACACTATCATCCTCTGGATAAGAGAAAACATCTGAGCTGCCACAATAAGTTATCCATGATCAGTTTTAAATACACCTCAGAACAAATATTAATGCAAAATTAGAATGAAAATCAGTTGCATCAGGAAAATTGAACTATGAAAAATAATTCAGTCTTTAGGTTATTTTAAACTCCAAAAGGCTTGACAGCGCAAAGCAGCACTTTCTGATTCAAAAAAATCACCTAGATGTAAAAGGCATCTCTACAGCTCATTCGTTGCCTTTGTTAAATATTCCCCTCTCAGAGAGCCTGTCAATCTTGCAAAATTTTAAGTAATTTACAATTTGTGAATTCTCATCAGACAAAGCGTATATTGAACAGCATTGTTCCCTTATCTTATATACTAAACAGATCAGCTAGGCAACTTATAGTCTAGCATAACTCATTACCTAATGTTTTTCATGTTTACTTGAAGATTGAAGAAAATTAATCTCAAATGAAACCCTAAATAAAGTTCACAATAAGATTTTCAATATGTCATGACAGACAATTAGAGTGTGAACAAGCACAAAATTACATGTAAGCAATCATTAGAGAAAAGTTTCCCAGTTTATAGGGAAGCATTACCTGCTCCTTCCAGATCAGCAGTAACTGTCCCAAGCTTTACAGCAAGAGGGTAGCCTGTCTCCTTATAGTGTTCAATAGCATGGTTATTGCCACCAGTTCCATCCCAATTTTGCCTCCCACAGAGGATCATTCCATCGGTAAGGTTTAACCATAGATTATCCCTTTTATCACACTTAGAACATTTCCATCCAGATGGCAGAACAATTACTCCATTGTCGATCTGTTGCAAATTCATCGCATATGTACTGGTTTGCTTCTTATCAGCTGTCCATGCTGCAACTTGCTCTTTCCTCTCAGCACCCTCAGCCATTAAGATGGCATCCACTGCCAACCTTACCTGAAATGTTTCACATAGAAAAATCATAATAAGATCTTTACTTGAGATGATAGGAACATTTTTACATGAAATAATAGATGATAAAAACAACAATTACCTTCTCAGGTAACTCCACAGAAGGAAAAGGAAGAGTTACATAATCAGGCAATATGACTATATTTTGACTTTCATTATATTCAGCTTCACTGTTGTCAAAACCCCCTTCAAGACCTGAAAGTAGACCACAAAGAAGCTATATATTTCTCCTCAAACAGCCAATAAACATTGGATATATAATCAATAACATCAAGCATGCCCTTCTTTTACAATAATAGATGCAACATTAGACACACACAGATAATATAAATGAACATATTTCAACCATGAAAGCATTATAACTCATATACCCAAGAATGATATCAAATTATAGAACAGACCATCTTGTTTAAATACCTATAGCCAAAAGAGTTGGTTTTTTTAAAGGCCTATCTTCAGGAACCAACTTTCTTGTTTGCTTTATATGCAAGTAAACAGGGTTTCCAGTCTTCTCGAAGTTCCAACCCACATAGTCTTTTCCATAAGCAAGAAATGTATTCAGGTCGATGAACAACCCACCTTCAGATCTCTGAAATTTATCCCCGGAGTCAACATAAGCACCACAACGATAAAACATATAGCCAATTAAACTGAGAAAAAGTGAAGACAAACAAGCCTTGACAAACTATAAACTTTCTACAGCTCAAACAAGTAACCTTATCAAAATAACAGAATTAGAACATAAAAGTATGAAGAACCAGATAAGGAGCTCGAGCATAGAAACTACTAACCCCCTCCCAACTGGCAAGTCAAATGAAGCAAAAGTGAGTGAATTCATTCACATGCAACGGTCTTTCTAGCACAAGTCTATTATCTGACTTCTCTTTCGTATTTCAAAACATATCAGATTTAAGAAAATTCTCAAGCAACACTCAGATTGGGGTAAAGAAAAAATCTAGGTACCTATTGATTCCCCGGAGCATTTGTGTTCACTTCATGCTCTACGTCACAGCTAAGCAAAATTTAAAAATTAATAAAAAAAGGCAACATATTCCAAATATTCCGCAATTAATCCAAGCTATCCAAACAAAACCGCCACAACTAACACAAATTAAACAAGCACATAAGTAGCAATATTGTATAAATGCAGCAGAACTAGTAAATTTGAAGAGTTCTCTCTCTCTCTCACTCTCTCTCTCTCTCTCTCTCTCTGTCTCTTCCATTCCCAGAACTTTCTCAGCAGCCAAACAAACACATTTGATACGTTTATCAATTACATTTCCCGTTGCAACCTATCATAAACTAGTTCCAATATTTCTTTCTTTCACGCCAGGCAGAAAACGGTAACTACTACTTATTTCCTTTTTTCCTACTAAACTAAGCTACGTCGAGAAGCAAAGAGAAAATTGCAAGAAAAAAGAGAGGAAAATACCGGAGTATCGAAGGAGATGCAACATTCCTGCTTGAAGATGCGATTCGTCGGTTCGGGGATCCGAACCCGAGCGAGATTGGATCGGAGTAAATCCATAGGGCTTATCATTTTTATCTAGTATTAGCAGCTAAAATAGAAGAGTAATTAGAAGATTTTGAAAGAAGAAAACGAATTTTAAACAGTAAAAATAAAAACACAAAGAGAGAATATTTGGAGCTAAACGCAAAGGTAATCCACGCCGAAAGACGAAGAAAATGAAGGAGAAGGAAGTTGGTGTTGGTAAAGAGCAGGACCTCTGTTTTGTTTTGGGTTTTTGGTGCTCTCGAAACGGCTCTTCTTTTCTTTGGAGTTTGGACTATCGTACGTTCATGTTAAAAAGACGGCCCAATAATGTTTCTCCCCGACCTTTCACAAAATTTATTTAAACCCTTTAAGTTAGAAAAAACTCATTTTCACCTCTCAAATTCAAACATTAATTTTCGTTGAATCCTTGTTTGTTTTAAGCTTATAAAAAAAATTAAGTTAAAATATATAACCAATTTTTACTTGAAATAATCATGACATAACAAGATAAAAAGAATTAAATTTTATAGAATTCATCAAATACATAATCATGTGTGTTTTGATAGCATGATCGTGTATTTTATAAAAAAAACACATATTTAGTTAAGTCAAGTAGATATTCATACAACAAAATATAAATAAGTACGTCTGTGTAACTTTGGAGTGCACAATCGTATGTCATAAAATATGAGAACACACCATCAAGGCCTCCCATGCATACCTAACGGAGCTCGTGTATGACACACACCATTAAGGCATGTCATAAAATATGAGCACGCCCATGCATGTGAAAAATGATTGGTCGTGTGGTGATTGTACGGGGCATCATGTGCAAAATCATGTGGCATTGTAAAAGTCTGAAGCATTGAAAATATAAGACACACAATCATGTATATGAAGCATACGTCTATGCAAAGTTGGCGCCATAAGAGAAATTCAACCGTTGGACTGCACTCATTGAAAGGAGCATGACCGTGTATAAGGGACACACAATCATGTATCTACTCAAATTCATTACAATGACTCTCAAATAAGTTATAATAGTTCTTTTTCTCTCCAACTTTATAAAATCCAATTGATCTGAGTTTAGAAGAGTTAGAAAGATTTATGTTATGCTTCCATCCTTCTTATTCTCTACTCTTCTCCACTTTTTCTCTCTAGTGTTCAATTGCATACTTTTTAAGAAAAACCTTGTAAGTTAAATTTTTGTCTTTACCTATTAAGACACATATTTTCTTTCTGTGTATTTTTAATAATTTAAAAATACAATCTCTTATATTAAAACTAGTTGAATACCGAAATTTTCTAGTATAAAAATTATTGTAAAATGGTATAATTTTTTATATTAAAACTAGTATATCTCTAAGGTTGAAAATAATAAAGGAAAAATTTCAAGCAGAATAACTTAAAGTAGCATATATAAAAGGTTTATAGAGAAACTCTGAACCACTATAAAAACAGACCGAGCAATATTTCTTTTCTTTTTACTTTGTGTTTATATATTTTATATTGATTATTATTTGATTAATGTTGATTGAATTATTTGCATTTATAAGTTGATTGTTGATTGTAAAAAATTCTTAATTCAACAAATTTTTTTTATAAATTCAATTCACTCTTCTAAGATTGTTTAGCCATTATAAGGGTTTAACAAATTTAATGATAAAAAATATTCTTATTAATTTATATAATGTATAATAGAATTAATATACGGATACATCCTACGAAAACCATACTCCTAAAAGTTGAACTAAGGTTGGATACGATAAAAATATGTTCATGTTTGTATTTGTATTCAGTTTCGTTTAATGTCAATAGGCAATTGACAAATATAAATCCAAATATAAGCTTTGAATTTTCTAACAAACGAATAAAAATATAAATACAAATATTTTATATGTACAATTTATATATTCGTATTCAGCTCATGTTTCAAAAAAAATATTGTCATTTTATAATTGATATATTGAAAAAGAAAAAATTTTGTTCTTTTTATGAAACAGATATGTTGGTATTGGGTAAAAATGAGCACATTTGTATTTTTGGCACAATGATGAATGCGAACTAAACTTAACGTGAATTATATCGTTTTCTATGAATATGAATCTGAATATCTTTCATTCACACTTGATAGATATGAATCGAATACAAATATATACTATAAACGAATGAACTAAACATAAATATATATGGTCCTAATTGATTGGGCTGGAATCCAATCCTAGCACTGAACCAAGAATCGAACAAAGTCACCCATCTGCCGAATTTACAGCTTTTGGAAGCTTTAAAAAATTTAGAATAAGAAGGCAAACAGTTAATGCAGATTCAATTTGATTTATTTATTTCAGTTTCAACTTCAATGAAAATTGTTTGGAACTGTTAAGTAAAAAATATAGTTTACATTTCATGGCTCAGCAGAACTTCTGTCCCCCAATCTCATGCTAAGACTGGTATTTCTACAGACAGCAGCACCAACTGCAATCTGGTGGTAGAGGACATAAACATGAACATGAAATCTCGACGGGTCTGGCGCGGCCAGGTTTCACATTTTCAGCTGAAGTTGTCTCAGCCTTTGTTCGGAAAAGAGGAGAATCAATGGTTATCTCTGAAGCATCAGGATCAAACATTATCCACTTGAGTTGAAAGTACATTGGATCGGAGTCATCAATACTTCTAAGTGGCAAAACCTCTTCTATCTCTGTGACTATGTCCTTGCCTGGTCTGCGTTGAAATTCCGTCTCAGCTTCAACCTGTAACTCTGGGCCTGAATCCTCTCCTGGTCTGTGTGGAAGTTCTGTTTCTTCTTCAATCTCATCTATCTTTGGGAGCTGCATCCTGCCCGACCTGTGTCGGATCCCTATTCCTCGCAGTGGCTCTGTATCTTGCTTCCATTGAGTTCCTGGGTCAATTTCATCATCCCTTATCTGTGAAGTGTCCTGAAGCGGCGTTTTGCCAGGCCGCTGCTGTGTTTCTGGATCAACTTCGGTATTATCCTTTATCTCTGAGGGCATCTGTCGAGTTTCTGGAACAATTTCTGCATCCTTTATCTCTGAACTTTCCTGGAAAGGCTCTTTATCATGCCTCTGTTGAGAGTCTGGATCAACTTCGGTATCCTTTGTCTTTGAAGTTTCTTGCAGTTGTTCTTTATCATCTTTGTCACCATTCTGCCAACTTCCTGGATCAACTTCAACATCTTTTGTCCCTGAAGTTTCCTGCAGTGGCTCAACATCACGCGTCTGCAGAGATTCTGGATCAACTTCTGTATCCTTCGTCTCTGAAGCTTCCTGCAGTGTTTCTTTCTCAGATCTAGAGTACGATGATTCTTCTTCTTGAGATGATCCTCCAATCTGAGATGACCCGCCAGGTCCAAATGATCCTCCAGTTTGAGATGACCAGCCAGTTTGAATTGATCCTCCAGCTTGAGATAATTCTCCAGCACAAGGCCTCTGATTCTCTTTTTCATTAGAAATTATATTTTCTGAGTACATTTTTGTAGTTATTTCAGTGCACGCATCTAGTTCCTCCTGAAACAACATTGAACATTTTTCTTATATCTGACAAACCCAGAACCAATATTTTGTTTGGTTGCTTCTGACGACTTACCTCTTGGACAAAATCAAAAGCCAAAAGAAAATTGTAGCAAATAAAGTACATCTCGTCGCCATGTTTTTCAAGTTTGCAGGCTGAGAGGATAGCAGCTGCTGCAATCACAGAAGGCCTGAACTTTGTAAATACAATGCCTGTAAACAAAAGAAACTAAGATTTGATATTGTTTTGAAAAAAGCGAAAAAAGAAAAAAAACCTCAACTAAGACTCAATCAAATTCAGAACTTACTCCCTTGATTCTGGATTATGATCTGGTTCAACATTCGCTGGTTGATGTGACGTGCCACTGGAATCCTGTGAACAAGCATATTGACAAAGCAGATAGCTGTGACAGCGCGCGTTTTCCAACCAAGTCCCTGGAGAATCGCAAGTTCCACTGGGAGTATAAACCTCTGATGCACAATCATATCTGTTTTTGCCTTTTAACAATGTGATTGTAGAAGACGAAGAAGAAGAATTAGAGAACAAGATCAATCTTCCACGAAACAAACAGAAATGATAGGCTGATTCTACCAAAAATTCAAGGACTCTGAAGTTTCTGTGTCTCATTTTCCAAGCAATCATCAAGCAACAGTTGGCAACAAGAATTACTTCATCTCGCACGTGGTCTAGCACATTCTGATTGAACAATTTGACATTAATGAACAAATTGTGAAAAATCCGAACCATAAAATTGTGGGGTTTTGATGTTGTATTTACCGGAAGTGGGTTCTTTGAAATGAAGCGGTCAAAGTAAATTAAAGCAAGATATGGTACGAACGCATCAAAATCGTCACAGGGAGAGTTCTGAGAAAGGAAAGATGACGAAGAGATGAATTCAGGGAAAGAAAAGTTGACAGAAATTGAATTTGATCATTTGTTTCGCTTTCTTGTGCTTTTTTATCATATTCTTGGCCTTTCTATCATTTTCTCGGTATGATAACAAGGGTTTGTAAAAATTCACAGAAAAACATAAAAAACAATCAAACAGAATCTAGAAACTTTGATGAAATAAAGAACCTGACTTACCAGGAAGAAATTCCAAAGAACTGAAAGCTCTTAAAAAAACTAAACGGAGAACTTAGGAACACTTACTTCATAGATCACTTTAACAGCTAGTTTTCTGAGAATCGCTTCTTTACTCTGAGCATAGCCCTCAGCGGCCATGAATTCTCTTTCCTCTGCTAAGTACCTCTGAAAAGCTTGGTCTTCGAAACCAGCCATTGGATCAGTTGGTTGGTAGTCTAATACGGTATCCATTTTGTTTCCAGAGAAAATCTAAAGAAAAGAAAACACAAGAAAGTTGAATAAAAAATTTTCAGTGAACCCTTGCTTTATATAGGCGTCCAACAGTAATCGTTTCTCTCTCTCTGGACAGTTTTGTTCGTTAAGACTTGAAACTGTACAGTGAAATCTTTGGTGGGAAAAGCAGTTTAGTATAGAGTCCTCGTAAGTTTGTATTTCTTTTGAAGTAATTCATGTACAAGTTCATTATGTGCTTATTCAGAGGTGGCGCTTTTGTGCACTAGAGGATTCATATATGTTTTGGAGTTGGTAAAGAGATCGAAGGCTCAGATGAAGTGATAATTATGGTTCTGGATTCGACTCTCATATTGATTCTGATTTCTTATAGTGGTGGAAACGAAAGCAACATGCACGGTACTGATTCCACCATTTTCAAAACCTAAATTGACCCTGTTGAAGCTGGTTCCAAATAGGATATGCAGGCAACTCTTATAAGCTATAAAAGTTTAGAATAAGCAGGCAAAGAATTAGTGCAAATTCAATCGTTTAGTATATTTCAGTTTCAACATGGATGAAAACTGCCTAGAGCTGTAAGGGCACTTAGCCAACAAAATGAAAAGTTGAAAACTTTAAAGCTCCCTCCTTCACATGCTTAGATTGGTAATTCTACAGAAGCGGACAGCATGGAGCTGCAACATTTGGGGCAGGAGCAGTATTGGGAGGCTTATCGTCTTTAGGTTCAGTTGATAGAAGCCTAGGTCGGAAAAGAGAGCAATCAATGGTCTCCTCTCCAGTACAAGCTTCCCACATTAGCCACTTGAGTTCAATTTTCATCGGTTCTAAGTATTCAGATCTTCGAACTGGCAAGATCTCTGGGACTGACTCCTTGCCCGATCTGTGTGGAGATTCTGTTTCAGCTTCAGCCTTTCGTGTGTCCGGGACTGGCTCTTTGCCTGGTCTGTGTTGAATTTTTGTTTCAGATTCAGCCTTTGTTAACTCCGGGATTGGCTCTTTGCCTGGCCTGTGTCGAATTTCTGTTTCAGCTTCACCCTTTGGTATCTCCGGGGCTGGCTCTTTGCCTGGTCTGTGTCGAATTTCTGTTTCATCTTCAGTCTCCTCTATCTCTGGGAGTTGCTTCCTGCCTGGCTTGTGTTGAATCCCTCTTACTTGCACTGGCTCTCTGTCATGCTTCTGTTGAGTTTCTGGATCAACTTCAGTTTGTGTTCTCTCTGAAGTCTCCTCCATTGGCGCTTCATCATGCTTCGGTTGAGTTTCTGGATCAACTTCCGTATCTGTTCTCTCTGAAGTTTCCTTCAGTGGCTCTTCATCATGCTTCTGCTGAGTTTCTAACTCAACTTCAGTATCTGTTCTCTCTGAAGTTCCCTTCAGTGGCTCTTCATTGTGCTTCTGTTGAGTTTCTACATCAACTTCAGTATCTTTTCTCTCTGAAGTTTCCTTCACCGGCTCTTCCTCGTGCTTCTGTTGAGTTTCCACATCAACTTCAGTATTATCAGAAGTGGTTTCCTTCAGTGGCTCTCCGCCAGTTCCGGAGCTCGACGCTCCTCCAGCTCCAGATGAACTTCCAGGATCAGCCCTCTGTTCATCTTCTTCAATAGCAATTCGCTTAGATATGCACAATTTAGTAGCCATTCTCATGCAGCTCTTGAGTTCTTCCTGAAACAAAACATACCAAATCTGACCAACTCAAAACCAAACATCACAATATAATTGCCCTTGTTTTTGCTTGCCTACTGAATTACCTCATACGCAAATCTTAAACCAAGAAGAAAATTGCAGCAATTATTGTACAGGTCGTCCCCATTATTCTTAAGCAAGCAAGCTGACAGAATAGCGCCTGCTGCAATTACTGAAGGCCTGAACTTGGTAAACTCAATATCTGCCATTCAGACAGCAAGTTCAGATTTTGTTAAGAGAAAATGGCTTAACCAGAAACTATCAAAATCAAAAACTTTACCTCCCTGTGCTTGGATTACGATCTCGTCCAAGGTCTTCTGATTGATACGCCGCACCGCCGGACTCATTCCAACAAACATATTAACAAAGCAAACAGCTGTTACAGCACGCGTTTTCCAATCAAGTCCATGGAGTACAGCCAGTTCCACTCGGACTCTAACAACCTCATGCCCAAGCATACCTGTTCGTCTCTTTTGAACGTAGACAAAAACAGATCAGAGAAACGAAGAGTGGTAATTACGAATGAATTATCCTGAAATTCCATTGCAGAGTAATTTACCAGAAAATCAAGGGGTCTGAAGGAGCCATCTCGCATTCCGTAAGCAATCTTTAAGCAGGTGTTGGCTATAAGAACTACCTCTTCTCGCAAATCAAGGATCTCATTCTGATTGAACAAATTGGCATTAGTTAAGAAAGTATATGTAAAATCTAAGTTCAGAAAAGTTATGGGGTTTTGAGATTGTATTACTGGAAGTGGGTTGTGGGAAATGAAGCGATCGAAGTAAATCAAAGCAAGATAGGGAACGAATGCATCATAATTGCCCCATTGAGAGTTCTGCATGCAACATAAGATACTCTCAAGTCTCAGGAATCTATCAAGAACAGATGATTATATGGAAGAAAACAATCATTTTCCTCCTGTTTCTATCGTTTTCTCTAAAGGCAAACGAGGGCTAACAAGTAACAAGTTCAAGAATCCAGAAAACAATCGAGAACCTAACTCACAAGAAAGAACAGAGCATTGGAGTTAATTGTAGAATTTTTTTTCATTTATTTTTCTTCTCAATTCTATCATTTTCACAGGAGGCAAACAAGTTTCTATAGAAGTTCAAGAATCCAGAAAATTAGGCCTTATAAAGCAACTGACATCCACAACAGAAAGAAAATAAATGAATGATTGTTTCGTAGTTCAAGTCTTTCATTTTCTTGGACTTAAATTCCATCATTTTCCCAGCTGTCCAACAAGGGTTTGTAAATTTTCAATGAAAAACAATTAAACAGAATCTAATAACTTTGATGGAATAAAGAACTAAAAGCTTTTAATATTTTCTTTCTTAGCAACCAAACAAGAACCAGGAGACGAAATAGAAACAAGACAGTAACAACCTCTTAAACAGACTTACTTTAAAGATCACTCTAATAGCTATCTTTCTGAGAGTCGCTTCTTTACTGCTCGCATAACCCGGAGCCGCCATGAATTCTTTTTCTACATTTAAGTACCTCTCAAAAGCATTTTGTCTTTCAGAAACAGACACCGGATGAAGTGGGTCGTAATCTATCCTCGTAACCATTTTGTTTCCAGAGAAAATCAAAGAAACAGAAATTGAATAAAAGATTTTCAGTATATTCTTGCTTTATATAGGCGTAAAAGACTCATTAGTTCTCTCTCTAAACTGTTATATTTTCTTTCCAACCGTTTTGTTTGTTAAGACATGACAACTGTCGTGATTTTTCCTAGGGTTCTCACGGAACAACTTTGATTACCAGGGTTCTTATGAAGTTAATATTATTTTCTCTGTTGAGGCCTTTTTCTAAGCCTTTCTCTGCATGTTTGATGACTTTAGCTTTAATTGTTCACAAGTTGATCCTTGTTTCTCTTTTTCTTCTTCACTTTCAATTTTTAAATATGGCCAAAGGACATTTTCCCGCCCATAGTTTGAGGCGGGGACAAAGTCCCACCCGCTAAGTTTAGAAAACCCGAAGTCCCACTCATTGACTGTTAAATCTAACAGTCAACAGTAAGTCAAAGGGTAAATTTGTCATTTTACAGTTAAAATTTATAAAAATATAAAATAATATTTATATATATAAAAAATATATTAAAATTCATAAAAAAATTTTAAAAATTTTATAAAATTTTAAAAATTTTATAAAATTATAAAAAAAAACTTAAATTTTAAAAAATAAAAGTCAGCCACTGTCGCCGCACCGGCAACGGTGGCCGCATCAAATGGCACCAGGTGGCCGTTCCGGCCACCTGGATCCAAGAGAGGCCAGATATGGCCTCCTCCGACAAAAAAAGGGTCGAAAACAGCTGGAGATGGCCGGCTTTGGCCCCAACTGCCGTTTCGGGTGGCCGCCTCTTGCAAAAGAGGAGGCGGCTAGATCTGGCCTCCTCCGTCGACTCGAGAGGCCAAATCTGACCTCCCTTGGAACCAGGTGACCAGAACGGCCACCTGGTGCCATTTGCTACGGCCACCGCCGTCGGCATGGCGGCGGTGGCTGGCTTTTTATTTTTTTAAAATTTAAATATTTTTTATAATTTTATAAAATTTTTTTATAATTTTTAATATATTTAAATATTATTTTATATTATAAATTTTGATTAATAAGAGTATTTTTGTCATTTCATCAAATGGGTTAATGAATTTGTATGAAAATTGGATGAAGGGTGGGAGTTTGGGCTTTTAAAAGTGAGCGGGTGGGACTTTCTCCCCGCCTAAAACTATGGGTGGGAAAATGCCCTTTGGCCTTTAAATATTTATAAAAGTTAACATACATAGAGAACGTACAAGTTACAGAAAGCTTGAATCTCAAATTTGACATATGTTGTTTCACAAAAGTCCAATGCCATCCAAGCTGTCAAACAACACATTGCTGCAGTAACTGTCCCTGTCATCTTCAGTGCTACCATTGATATAGGTTGTAGATGATGAATTCAATGGAGTCGAGCTAGATGAAGGTGTCGACAGAAGCGAAGCAAAGCTCATATATGGAATGTTGCCTCCATTAATGTTGGATAGAATTGCTTGGCTTTGAGATAGAGGGCCAATCCTACTGGATTGACTATCACAGTAACTGTACTGAGAGCCATAGTTTGGTATTTGACTATTTCCCTTTGGCATATAGAAACACTCTGCGTTGTTAGGTGGAGAAGTTTTCCAAGTAAGGTTGGTGAGGTCTTGAGAATTTTGCTCCAAATTGGGTTGTAAGAGTTGGGATTCATTTTGAAATTGAGCACTTAAATCACTTGCTGGCTTTGGGCAGGTTTGCACTGGGCACTGAAGGAGGTTTTGAGGGCTAAATTCCTGAGCTCTGTTTTGGCAAGATAAGAGAGCGGTGGCTAAATTTAGAAAATCTGGAATGAGAAAATTGGAAGTATTGACTTGAGATGAATTGCAGAGAGTTGAGCTAAGAAAGGAAGATAGTTGAAGAAGATGAAGGTGATGGCTATGAGTGACTGGATCAATTCCCATTCTCAACAGTTTCTTTTTTATGCCACTGTTCCAATAGTTCTTGATTTCATTATCAGTTCTTCCTGGTAATTGAGCAGCAATTGCAGACCACCTAAAAGATCAAAAAACATGAGAATCTTTATGCAATAAAGTATAAAAAAAAAACTTTCCATTAGAATGAAAAGTAGAATGTTAATGTAGTCACTTATTTCCCAAAACTTTATGTAATTGTATGATAGCAGCCTCTTCTTCTACTGAGAACTCCCCCCTCTTGATGTCAGGTCTCAGGTAGTTCATCCATCGAAGCCTGCAACTCTTTCCACATCTTTTCAGCCCTATAACAAAGAAACAAACAACCCATTACCACGTTTAGATACTACAACAAGAACAAAAAGGAAAATAGAGAAATGAAGGTAAAAATATACCAGCATTCTTGGGAAGACTTCTCCATTTGCCATGCCCATGTTTCTGGATATAATCAACAAGTTGCTGATCTTCCACAGCAGTCCATGGACCTTTCTTCAGTCCATTTTTCTCAGAGCCAACTGACATTCCCATAATCAACCAATGATTATTATTTCAGAAGCTCTTGTGTTGAAGTTCTGGAGTAAAGGATGAAGTCGGTTGGTGGGTTATATAAACAGGCGAAGGAAGGGAGCAAGCAAGCAAGTCAACGGGATTTGGTGCCGCCCGCTTGAGCTCCGTGTCTTGTTTTGAAGAAATTATACACACAATGACGTTATTTGTCTCAGCTTCATCAAGATCACGTAATCACTATGCAAATCCTTCTATTATTGAAGCATATCAGCATTTCTTTACAAGATTATCAGAATCCTCCTAACCCTTTTCAATAACAGTACATATATTTTTACAATAAGATATCCCATATGGCTGACCAGAAAAACATCCTTGCTTTTCCAATACGTTTTAGCTGTCAACCGCTTATTTTATCGATCGTATTCACATTGCATGGCTCCATGGTCGCCCAAGCCAACTTCATTAAGCTGCAATAACCATGCAGCCGACTCGGCTCATCACCGTCTGCATACATTATCACTTCGAGGAATTTGAATAGAAGACGTTTCATTGTTTAGTTGAAATTATATTACAATTGGCTAATCCTGACCGTCTGTCTGTCGCCATTTTTCCACGGTCAGCGCTTGCACGTGTTTGACAAACACACATGCAGCTCTCAATAATGTCACCCATCCGGCCAACCGATTCAACGTTGTATTAAATTTTTTTATTAAAAATAAAATTAACCCAATTATAATTCCAAATTATCCGGCTTTGTAATCGGCTTCATCTTCAAAGGCTTGGCTCATGATTTATTTATTTACTTTCCCACTTGATTTTCAAAAAGAAATAATAAATAATCCAATCCCTATTGGATAAGCTTGTCTTAAATTTATTTCTCGTAAAGGACAAGACTGTAGTCAATTTCACTAAGATGTTACCGTGAGTGATGACAGCCAAGAATGGGGTTGGGTCAGAATAAAATTATTAAAATTAAATTTAAAATAAATTTAAATTTAAATTTTTTAAAATTCATTTACCAAGCTCAAATTTAAGATTATATCAAGTTTGTCTTATAAGTCAAAGGTTTTCGATTTCAATTGACAAAAATAATTTTGGTTTGAATTAATATACATCGAAATGATATCGTTTTAAGTATTTTATATATCTAATGAGTTAAATCGAGTTTGATTTATCTCAAACAAACTAAACTTAAATTTAAATTTAAACTTAATTGAGTTAAGCTTGACGAGCTTGAACTTGAGTTCGAGAAGCCAAATCAAATTCACCTTGATTCAAATCCAGTCTTAGAAATAAAATGCAACATTTTTCATTGAAAATTAAAATCCACAAAAATTCTAAAATGGTATTAAAATATAAAATTATTATATTATTTTTAACTATTTAAATTTAAAGAATTTTTGTATTATCTCAATATTAATAAAAATTTATAAAAAAAGTTTTCGAAAATCTAATAGCATAGCACTGCATTGATCTCCATCTTTTCTAGCTCTTTTCATTGTCAATTGTAACTTTCAAAAGCTCATTCATTTCATTCACATCAATTTCACTATAAGTGATGGCAAGATTATAATCAAATAATAGATAGGATTTTAAGAGTGTAAATGTAAAAATTTAAATTTATTAAAACGTTAAATTATAATATTTTTAATATTAAATTATGCTTAAATTTGGTGAATTTGATAAATATGAATATAAACTTGAATTTAAATTTATTTTTAATGACCTTTCGAACTCAACTTTTTAATAAGCCTTTTAACACATCTCATAACAAATTTTTTAACAAGTTATGAGATGTATATCTATCAAAATGATTTTAAATTCAAATTAAATTTTTTTCAAACTCGCAAAACTAACGAGCCAAACACCTCTCAAATTTGAGTTTAAATTGGATAATATAAAAATTATAAATTCGAATAAATTCAATTCAAATGTAATATAAGTTTTAAAAATATTATTGTGAATAGCAAGATTCGAATTTGCACGAGCAGAGCACATCCACTAGATGATCCTCAAAATAAAACATAATAAATAAATAATCAAATTTTGTAGAATTAAATACAGATAAAAACTCAAGTTTGAGGTTTGAAAAGCCATTCAAATCGAGTGTCTCAATAAACTCAATTCATTTAAGATTGTTCACGTAATTTTTAAAATAATATTAATATAATATATATTAATCGAAACGATGGTAAATCCAACACACTTGAAAGTCAAAACAATTGAAGCCTAAATTTTTAAATATATCACTTTAAATCTATAAAAAAGAATTCTCTTGAATCATATTTTATTTGAAGGCAAGTTTAATTAAATATTAATTACTTCCTAATGAACGATCATAGATTAAAAATTAATATTATCATGAATTTGTATTTAATCACCGGCTCTAATTAAAAATTAATAAAATTCCGCAGCATGTATGCTTAACCAATAAAAAGGCGCCACCACATTTCATTGACCAATCAACGAAAACGAATCCAAATTCTCCCAGTGATCTCATCCACAGAAAATAATTCCTCCCTTTCGCCTCCAAAATATAATTAAATCCAACTCCATGCAGAGCAGCTCCATACAGAAACAAAAAGCAGTTGGAATCTTAGAGCTTGAATTGGTAAACGAAGGAAATTTTTTTAAAATTGTTTTAGAAAAACAACAATAAAGAGAAGCTTCTCATGTCATTTCTGGGTTCTTTGTGGGTCTGTTTTGGTTTCTTTGTTGTTCAGCAAAACCGCTTTGTTCCTTGACGATGTTTCCAAGAAAGAGAGCTTCGGAGAGTAACTTCTAGCTCGCAGTCTTTCTACACTTTGATGATTCAATTATGTTCTTTGTCGGGTCATCTCTCTCTTTCCTGAGAAACCTGTTGAAATTGGTATGTTTGCCGTTGTGGAGTCACCTTCATCGTCTCTTCAAACTGGAAAGTCAGGCGGAATTGGAACGTCGACGTTGACAGAAAAATCTGATTTTGCATGCTAAATAGGCATGTTATGTCAGCTTCTTTTTTTAGTTTTTTCTTGTTTTGGACACTGTCCTTACTGTACATATTCTTTCTCTCTCTTTTCCAGCCTTGTAAATATCCGCAGTAGATAAATCTGTGCTGTATGAAATAATATATTTTTTGAATGTCTGCACAAACTTAAAAAACCAATTCAGTTTCGGCCGAGTTATTGCGTTGATGGATACGTGTCCATTTAGTTAGTCTCCTTCATTACGGTTTAACAATGGACAACAAACAGAGAACACGGAAAAAAAAGGAACTTCTTACCAGTTTATCTTCTGCTTCTGGGAAATTCTTGCGACCCATTCATGATCTTCTATCAAAAAGGTAGACTGAATGAATGTGAGAATATCGAATAGATGCTCTTTTTTTTTTTTCTCTTTTTTTTAGGTGACTGATTAGAATTATTCTGGGTTTGTGCTGGGAGAATATGACAAAAAGGTCTGTGATAATTTTAGAATTTGAATCTGGATTTTGATAAAATTCTTACGTTTTTGAGAATTGAATCGGCATAATCTTTCTGGGACTGTGAATGTTTTTATTTTCGCTTCTGTTATAGGTCTAGTATAAGAATAAAGTAGCTTAAAATATAGGGGCTTGTAAGCTTCCAGTTGTGCTTCCTTCGATGAATTTGAGTTGCTTTGAAACATTAATGAGCCATAGAGGAAGAGTTCTAATGATGGGTTTTCATATATTTGGCTTTTTATCCTTTTTGATTTTTGAATTTTTTTGTTCATAAATGTGTGTGCATCCTGATGGTTTCTCTAAAATGTTACAGCTCTGCTCAGAGTTCTAAACTGCAATAATTTTGTGTATCACCCAAAAAAAATGGTGATTCATTTTTTGTGTCATTACGATAAATTGTGCAGGTCGGATGAAGCAATGGCTGATTCCATATCCAAGAGTGTTTTAGAGGATTATCAGATTCCAAATTACATTCTTGTAGCTGGATCTAAGGCCACAAATGCTTCCCATATACCTGCTTGTCCAGTGATAGTGTTCATTAACTCAAGAAGTGGTGGCCAATTAGGTGGGAAGCTTCTTGTCACTTATCGTTCTCTTCTTATTGAAAACCAGGTAATTCAAGGATTTATGCAATTGTGAATATGATTTGTTTGTTTTCAGTGGAATTGACGGTAGAGTGTTCATATTTCAGGTTTTTGATTTGGGAGAAGATGCCCCTGATAAAGTACTACATGCACTGTATTCCAATTTGGAAAAGTTAAGGCATGCTGGAGATGCTTTGGCTGCTGAAATTCTGAAGAAATTGAGAATAATTGTGAGTAGGCTTGTCCAAACATAATATTCTACCTACCATATCAATAATGATTATTACATATTTTCCTTTTCATATGTAATAGTTTTTTATATCTCTCCAATCTATTCTCGAAAATCAGGTTGCTGGGGGAGATGGCACGGCTGGCTGGCTTCTTGGAGTTGTTTCTGATCTTAAACTACCTCATCCACCTCCAATTGCTACAATGCCATTGGGAACCGGAAACAATCTCCCATTTGCATTTGGTTGGGTACGTTTGGTTATATTTTTACCTGTCTCTTGTAGCTGAACTTAGAGAATGCCAATCTTATAGTGAATTTCTGTCATGATGTTAATATCATATTATCAATTTAGAACAATTCTTATACTATGTATTTGGTTAATTAACAGGGAAAGCAAAATCCCAACACAGGCCGCCAGTCTGTTCTGTCATTCCTGGAACAAGTAAGGAGTGCCAAAGAAATGAAGATTGACAGGTAATTAATCCATGATGGCTAATAATATATACCACTGAAGTTACTTATTCCTGGCATCACTTCTTAGCAATCTGTTGCACTGGACTTTTCCCTGTCTTTGTGGTAAAATTGGGAAATCTATATGCTTCTCTGGTGGAATTTAATTTAATTTAATTTTCTGTTTACCAATCATATATTTTCTTTATCATTTCAGCTGGCATATGCTCATGAGAATGAGGATTCCTAAACAAGGACCATGTGATTCCATTGCGCCTCTTGAAGTGCCCCATTCTTTGCATGCATTTCACCGCATCTCTGAAAAAGATACACCGAATGTGGTAAGTCTTTCCTTTTATTGTTATTTATGTGTGTGTGTTTTTAACATATTACATTTGAATCTGACATTACTTGCTTACTGTCAAATGGTTTGTTGAATGTTCTAAGGAGGGTTGCCACACATTTCGTGGGGGATTTTGGAACTACTTCAGCATGGGTAAGTAATTTGAATTTTATGCCATAATATTCAGACACTTTTAAAGGATGAACATTGAAACATAGATTTAGTTTTTAATTTCTGTAATCACATGAACATGATCCAGTAATGATGTTTGAAAGGAAAACTTAGTTGTTTTTGTTTGGTATCAACCAGTTTTTATTACCTGTAAGTTTTTCTTATACAGGAATGGATGCTCAAGTATCATTTGCATTTCATTCTGAGAGGAAGTTACACCCAGAAAAATTCCAAAATCAGTTAGCAAATCAGGTATAAAAGTCTTTACTATGTGGACTTCAGAAAGAATATTCACGCATTGCTTTATCTTAAATTACATTACTATTTTAGTCCAAAAATCATAGATCAAACTTATCACATCTTTCTATTAATTTAACATGTAATATCAAAACATTTCTTTCATATGTCCTTCTAAAATATAAGTTTAGTTGTGCAAATATAAGTTATCGCATCTTTTTATTACAAGGACCTCTGCTCTTGTTATTTTTATTATATACTCTTCAAGTTTGGCATATAACTCCCTTTTAATTGAAATTGAATAGTATAGCTTTACTTGCTTTTGACTTATATATCATTGCACTTATTTAAATTTTAACAGTAAACATGTGTTCTGAATCATTTCTTACAAAGTCAGAATTTCAGAATTTCATAAGTTGTGCTTCACTTTTCTGTATCCAAGTGCTGACCTTCTTTCTTTTCTGTGGAGCAGAGTACTTATGTGAAGCTTGCTGGTACCCAGGGTTGGTTTTCTGCTTTTCTTTCGCACCCAACTTCAAAATCACGGTGAGTCAATTTATTAATGACTAGATTACTTCTTATAATATATTAATTGTTTCGTAGTCGAGTCTATTGTGAAGAACATGCCTGAGGGCTTGATGCTATGATCTATGCCCTCTAAGCTTAAGTATATTGATCATGATTATTTGGAATATGCTAAAATTGGTTGTGCTAAATAACGTTATAGCACAGAGCAGGTTTCCAGATCTGAGCACAATGAAATTTGTTGGCTCAGTTTCTAGCTAAGTGTTTCAGGTGGCATTCTGTTTTCTGTATTTATTTGTCACACTACATTATCAGTCGACAATAAATTTTTTTTTTTTCTGGTTTCTTCTCATTTTTTTTGTTTCCAATTGCCTAATTTATTCTTATAGTTACTGGCCTTCTGTTTGGTTGTCAGTGTTTCTGAGAGTGGCTTGATTTCAATACAGGAACATAGCACAGCTAGCAAAAGTTAAAATCATGAAAAAGCAAGGCATATGGGAGGAACTCAACATACCTCACAGGTGAGGTTATATGTTCTAATACTACAATTTTTAAGTGACAAAGATCAGGAAAACATCAAAGTGTTGAATGTCTTATGTTGTTTTTTATCACTAAAAACTGTGTTGACCTTAATCTTGCATATTTACATTTGATTTTGCATTTCTGTCAATTTTTACTCCAGTTCACAAATACTTTGTCTTTTGACATTCAGCATTAGGTCCATCGTTTGCCTCAACTTGCCCAGTTTTTCAGGTGGACTTGATCCTTGGGGAAAACCATTGAGGAAGAAAGTGGGCGAGGTTATTTCTGAGTTTTTATATCGTTTTTGGGTTATAAAGTGAAAACACAGTTTCATCATATTTAAACTTTCTGATTTCCAGACGGGCTTAACTCCTCCATATGTAGATGATGGCCTCATTGAGATAGTTGGTTTTAGAAATGCTTGGCATGGACTTGTTTTGCTTGCTCCAAATGGGCATGGGACTCGTCTTGCTCAGGTAGGAGATTGAAGCATAACTTGAGTTGTCAACATTCTATTTCTATACTACAATAGGTGAAGTGCAGGAATTTTACTTAGCTTTAGGTTTTTTAATTTTTAGTTGTCTTATGCAGGCAAACAGAATCCGTTTTGAGTTCCAAAAGGGAGCTGCTGACCATACATTCATGAGAATGGATGGTGAGCCATGGAAACAACCTCTCCCGGTTGATGATGACACCGTAGTTGTGGAAATTTCTCACAGCCACCAAGTCAGCATGCTTGCTATCCCAGGTTGCCGGTCCAGAAGCATAAATGACCTGTCACCCGGCAGTTGCCCAGATGCAGAAAGCAACAGTATCCAGGATGAATATGATGAAGATTGGGAAGAACGAAGGAAGTTTGGTGCTGCTGATTCATTTAAAATTCCAGATAAGGTTGATACAGCTCATTACAGTTGAACTGCTGACTGCTAAACTTATTTTTCCCCACTTTTTTCCAGCCTCTAACATCTCTTCAGTGCTCTTTTGCCCACTAACCAATTGGTTTCATTTGGTCAGCATTATATGTGCACTCAATGAAATATAATTTATATTGTACAGATTGCGAAAAAGGGTTATCTTCCCTTTGAGTGTACAGAATCTCGATTAGATTGGTTATGTATGAATCTGTGAATGTTCACAGAATTTTGAGCTTTAGAAGTTGATTTAACTATTCACTTTCGGCTTTAATGTTCACCAAGAAGTGGCATAAAATTTTCTAAACTTTCCAGGACAATGGTTTCCTAAAAAATGATCCCTAATAGAATATGCAGAAGGGACTGTTTGGCCTCATTCAAAAGTTTACTGTGACTCACTTTCATTCTGAACAGAGTTGAATGTTTAGTGCTGCATTGATGAACAGAATAATCAGGATTCAAGAATGGATGAAGTATGATTCCTTGAAAGCAATATACTGTGATAAGCTAATAATTCCATAGAAATGTTGAATATTTTACCTATTGAAAAGTGGCATTTTCCACCTCACCTTCCTTCCATATTGGTGATTATTTATGCAGAAATGCTCATTTAGTACTTTGGATGTAAATACGAATAAATAACATTAGGTAATCATTTAGTGACTCAAACTCTTGCTTTTTGTAAAAAACATAAGCCGAAAAACCATTCAAATTACTCGCTAAGGGCAAGTGATTCTCTAGAAATAATTGGATTCCAATACCTGGGTTAGGGCCTATGAAAGCCTTGGCAGGTCTAAATTATGTACAGGCCGGGCTAGGTTTGTTCACTTAAAGAAGAAAAGCACTCATAAACAGCTACGAGCGTTTAACCGGCTTGTCTTGTCTTTTCTTTTTTCAAAAACAAGCTAAAGCAAATGGTTTTACTTTCGGAACCACGGTTTGACTTCCAAAACCAGGGGCACTTTCTCCTGAAAATATTGCCTTGTCCTGTAAACTCGGCATCTGGTTTTTGAGCTCACACGGGCACACCCCTATATAATCAAATCAACAAACTGACCAACCCAACTCAAGCAAATCGCTTGGCAACACTCTCATCTTTCACTTACAAACAAATCTGGAAAAATCCCACTTCAGAAAATTATCCGAAATGAGTACTTCAGGAAAGGCATGGTTTGTGGCGGCCAGTATTGGCGCGGTGGAGGCACTGAAGGATCAGGTTGGAATTTGCAGGTGGAATTATGCTATAAGGTCGCTTCAGCAACAGGCGAAGAACAATTTGAGGTCGTTTAGTCAGGCTAAAACAATCTCTTCTGCTTCTGCTTCTGCTTCTGCTTCTGCTTCCAAGAAGAATGTTTCTGATGACATGGGCTGTGGTAAGGTGAAGAAATCTGAAGCTTTGATGAATAAAGTTATGGAATTGAACTCTTGGAGTCCAAGTACTGTTAGATTTTAATGATCACGTTATAAATGTAGTCAGGGAATATATGCTTTAACTTTGTTATTTATTGGGTTCTTTATTAAGGTGTTAAATCACTGTAATCGGATTCGGAGCCTGTAAGAAAGTTCTCAAATTTTGTAGAGAAGAAGAAATTTTGTTGAAAAATTGCCAGAGAATTCAATCAAAGATCAAAAAATTTTATTATGGTCTTATTTCCTTCCCTATTTATTATGGTTGGAGCAAACCCTGCTAATCCTTTCAAGTAATAAGATAACCTCTCAAGCCCTTATTTTCTCCATCCTAATGAAACCCCCGTCTAGTGCTTGTTTCTCTAGTTCTCTTAGGGCCTAACTACCGTTCTTGGCAGAAGGCCGGGACAATGGCTCTCTTGTCAAAGAATAAGTTAGGTTTTGTATTTAGTATCATTGTTGTTCCAGCTACTACTGATCTCATGGACACAGCCTGCCAAAAATGCAATACTATGGTATTGTCATGGCTGATACATTCTGTGTCCCCTTCCATCACACAAAAGTATTATTTGGCTTGATACAGCCTTTGATATTTAGAATGATCTTATGGACAGATGTTCTTAAACAGATTCTTTCTGGATATCAGATCTTCAAGAGGAGATATATGGTTTCTTTCTGGATATCAGATCTTCAAGAGGAGATATATGGTTATCATCAGAGCATATTCAGTGTCACTGATGATTTCACTCCCATAAAGATATTATGGAATGAGATGATGAATAGGCTTTGTCCTAACTTGTTCTTGCAATCCCAAATGTCATTGTGGAGAATTGGGAGTCAGGACCTACCTGCAATCTGCCTATGTGATATGTTTTCTCAAGGGATTGAATGGAGGTTTTTCAACGGTAGGGTCACAAATCATGTTGATGTACCTTGCCATTTGCACTGGTAATCCAGCATAATCCAGCATGAAAGGCAGTTTAATCATGGTGTTTTGCCTACTTTCCAACCTGGACCAAGTGTATTTGTGAATAGATCCTTTACAAGTAATAATACAGGCTTCAACAATTCCGGTGTGTACATTTTGTGGATTAATGGGTCATTTACCAGTTCATCAACCTTTATTTATCGATTAGGATAAACTTTGAGATTTGTGATCACCTAGATTATTGTGATTTAAGTTCTTATTAATTTGAATGACTTATGCCATTTACCATTAAACCAAATCCCTGACGATAAAAGCTTGGATTGTTGACACAGGTGCCACAGATTATATAATATGCTCCTTTCAAGATTTTAGCCATTGTGAACCAATTGAGAACATTTTTTGTCAAATTACCAAACAATCAACAAGTAGTATCAGGAACTTACAATTGTCACCCAATTTAATTTTTTCTATTGTCCCTAATTTTTCTTTTATACAGAACCAACTTTCATGGAGAATGATTGGGCTAGCTGAGCAGAAACAAGGGCTGTATTACCTCAGCAAGCCAATACTCAGTTCAAGTTGTTTTTCTATTTTAAATTGTTGAAATGTTCTAAATTCCTTTATGTCCGATCTCTGGCATTTTAGACTTGGACACTTGTCTTTTGAAAGATTGCTATTATTAAATGAAATTTATCCTTCTGTTTCTCTACTACAAAAACCTGCCTGCTTGTGATGTTTGCCATTTTGCAAAATAAAAAAGGCTGCCTTTCCCTTTGAGTACCTCACACACAAAAAATTGTTTTAACCTTGTGCATATAGACATATGGGGGCCAATGCTGAAACCCACCATTTAGAGACAAAAATATTTTCTCACCCTGGTAAATGATCATAGTAGATGTACTTTCGTATATCTGATGAAGTCCAAAGGGGATGTCAGACCTTTGTTAGAAAATTCATGCACCATGGTTGAAACACAATATTCTTCTAGAATCAAAGCTACTAGAACAATTCAAGGACATGAATTTAATATGCACTCATTTGACAATTCAAAAGGAATATTACATCAAAATTCTTACACTCGCACACCTCAACAAAACAGTGTTCCTGAGAGAAAATACTAAAATATTCAAGTTTATGAGGAAAGAGTATTTTGCATGCAATATATCTGATCAACATGTTGTCATCTCCTGTCCTTGACAACAAAACCCCTTTTCATATTCTTTGTAAATCTGCACCTAAGAGTTTTTGGATGTCTATGTTTGGCCTCCAACTTAACACCAAACAAATCAAAATTTGATCCAAGAGCTCAGAAGTGTGTATTTCTAGGATTTACCTCTGGCATCAAAGGTTAGGAGCTTTGCAGTTTGACTAATCATCCATTTTTTGTGTTTAGACATGTAAAATTTTATGAAGATTCTTTTCCTTTTTTTTTGATGTTGTTACTCTCATCACAGATTTTGTTTTCCCTTCTCCTAAGCAGGATTACAATTTTGACAACAACCTTCTTATCCATGATACATGAAATTGTTGGACCTGATCCAACATTATTTCGCAATCCTAAACGAATGCCATTTCCACGTCTTGATCCTCCAACACCTCAACAAGAAAATGCAACTACAAATGAAGACCTTGGGAGATCAAGTAGACCAAGAAATCCACCAGAATACCTAAAAGAATACACAGCAGCCTAGATCCTGTGTAGTCCAATCACTCTCCAGGTCCAATTGAGCAAGAGTCAGGTATATATCATCCTTTATCCAGTGTTTTATCCTGTGACTATGTCTCACTTGCTCAGAAAGCTTTCAGCATTGGCATAACTATGGCATCTGAACCTAAGAACTATAATGAAGCCACCAAACACTTTTGCTAGAGGGAAGCAATGAAGCAAGAGGTTCAAGCACTACAAGAAAACAACAAATGGATCTTATCTGATTTGCCTAAACATGCTCACCCCATTGGTTGCAAATGGGTTAACAAGATAAAAGTACAATGTAGAAGGGTAGATTGAAAAATATAAAGCAAGATTGGTGGCAAAGGGATACACTCAGCAACCTAGCATTGATTATCAAGACACATTCTCACCGGTAGCCAAAATGACAACAGCCAAAATCCTTCTTGCACTAGCAGCTATTAAAGGATAGACATTGGAGCAACTTGACATCAATAATGCCTTGTTACATTGAGTCTTTACTGAAGAAGTATATATGGAGTCGCCACCACGTTTCAAAGCACAAAATCCCAACCAAGTTTGCAGCTAGCTAAGTCTCTTTACGGACTCAAACAAGCAAGCAAGCAAGCAATGGTATTCCAAGCTCTCCTCAACATTGCTCAATCAAGGATTTCATCAGGCCAATTCAGATTCATCTCTATTCTTGAAATTCTCATCCACTTTACTCATCTATGTGGATGATGTCATCCTTGCTAATGATAAACCTTCTCTCATTGAGCAAGTGAAAGAGTATCTGGACAGAAAATTCAAGATCAAGAACCTTTGGAAAATTAAAATGCTTTTTAAGATTAGTGATAGCTAGAACTCAGTAGGGAACCAACCTTTCATAGAGAAAGTATGCATTAGAGATCCTTGTTGGTACAGGTTTCCTTGCTAGCAAACCAGTCAAGTCACCCATGACTGCTACTTCAAAGCTTGCATCACATGATAACCCAATTCTTAAAAATATAACAACATATAGAATGCTCGTTGGCAGACTGTTGTACCTCACTTCTACTAGACCTGACATAATATATTTAGTTCAACAACTGTCTCATTTTCTTGACAAGCCAAACTAAACCACATTTAGCTGCAGCACAAGAGTAGCGAGATACATTAAAAGAACACCTGGGCAGGGATTACTGTTCCCTGCTAACCCAAAAATTTATCTCAAAAGGATTTTCTGATTCTGATTAGGCAACTTGCTCTGATTATAAAAAATCTATTACTAGTTACTGTGTCTTCTTGGGCTCTTCTTTAACCTCATGGAAATCCAAAAAGTAGACAACAATCTCCAAATCCTTATTTGAAGCAAAATATAGGACATTGACAATTCATATATAGGACATCGTAACAATAATTTGAATTAACCCAAGCAAACAATTCTTTTAAAGACGCATGACAATTTTTTTTTGTTTAATAATGGTAATAATAATAAAGTTTCCAAATATTTCAAATATTTATAAAAGCAAAACCACCTGTTCCTATTCAAGATTTATTTAAATGAAATTAACTGTTAAATTTAATTGATCAGAGATGTATTTTTATATTTTTAAATAAAAATAAAAATAATTATAATTTATAAAAATAATTAAAATATAGAATAATATTAAAATAATAATAAAAAATTAATCAATTAATATAAATGTTGTAAAATTAATAAAAGTTTTAAATAAAATAAAATTTTAAGAAAAGCATTTACTGCCACCGATGATGGTAGTAGTCATTAACCTAATCAGATGATTAGACGTTCATTTGATTCTATTAGCGATCGGATCTGACTATCTTGATAGAAGAGACAATCAGATTTAATCGTCTCCTCCATCTAGAATAGTTAAAAATGACGAATTTTAAATATGTTGACTATTTTCAACTTTTTTTATGGCAAATGCAGTAAATTATAATAGTCTATATTATCGAGACAACTAGATTTGATTGTTATTAAAATTAAATAGTCATTTCAAGGCTACCTAGTTAATTTAACAGCGATCTTAATCATTGATGACATTACTGACGATGGTGACTATTTTCTTAAATTTTTATTTTATTTTTATATTTTAAAATTTTTTTATTATTTTAATATTATTTTATATTAAACTTTATTTTAATATTAATATTATTTATTTTAATAAAGAATATTTTGATATTTTTAAAGAAAATATTAAAAAATTTAAAAAGGTATTTAATATTTTAAAATTGTTTAAATGAGGCTATGTGATTTAAGAAAGCCTTAAGTCGGAATTAGACCATTTATAAATAAACAAGATTAAATGTTAATACAAGTTCATTGAATGAACATATTAGATTCTTGTGACTGCGTGATTAAAGTCAGACATCATATATTACATTTAATATAATTATTATGGATAGGGTCAGGCGTTGGTCCCACTAAATATATATATATATATATAATTCTAACCACGAACATTTATTATAAAAAATATTAATATATATATATATATTAATTTTTTATTATTTTTAAAAATTTTTACACTATTTATTGAGTCCATAAAACCCCCATACGATCCCGTTTTGAAATGAACCTCGACACAACTCTCAATTTTATAAATTATGTTTTTTGAATTTGACTTTTTTAGTTTTGAATTTATAATTAATTAAATAACTCGATTATTTACTTTAATAAGAGTAACTAAAAATGAGGATAAATTAAATTTAAATCGAATTAAGTTTCAATTTGATTGTATAAAAACCGAATTTGACTCTCTCGAATTTAAGTTCAGCTTATTTAGAATGAGTCAAATTTAAATTTGACTTGATTCAATTTATCAAATGTTTTAAATATTTAAAACGATATAATTTTGATATATATATTGATTAAAATAATATCATTTTTAGTCAAAACAATATCATTTTAATTAATTAAATGATTTTTATTAATATACATATTTTACGAATGAAACTCATGAATAACAAATTCAAATTTATAATAAATTTGAATTTAATTTTCAAACTTCAAGTCAATTTAAATTTGGAAAATGAATTTGTTTTAAATTTGTTTGAATTAAATTCAAATTTAATTTTAAATTAATTTAATTTTACGAAGAATTAAATTGTTTATAAAAAATAATTGGGGTCACGTAATTTCTTCGTTCATAAATGAAGAATGCCGTTACTGATGTCCTCCGCTTTAAACACTTGTACTATGACGAACCTGAGCCTTGAACTCCTCCACCGGTCACGTTAATCCTTTATCCCTAAGTACAACCATCTCAATGCACGGACTACAAAATCCAATTTAATTATAGTTTAAGAAACTTTTCAATTCCGCCAAGTTTAAACCTCGTGACTCTTTCTTCTGTCACTCCCGGTGTATATAAATGCCAACTCAGTTAAGATAACGGATAAATTAAAATCTCCAACCTCTCAGAGGCGGGCAACCTGCTACTTCCGGCGACCATGGCTATCACCGGCGAGGGGAAAAAGTCTAGCGCCGAAGTGAGGCTCTTCCGGCTGTGTCCGTTTTGGCAAAGCGGGACGAATTCCTCTTCTTCGGCGTCCATACACCAGCTTAATAACGGTAACCGACATGCGGACTCTTCTGCTCTCAATTCTAGGTCCACCAAAACGGTGTCGTCGGTGGCCAGATCCCTCCTTCCTCCTTGGCATCGACTTCGCCTTGATCCTTCAAAGAACCTCTACTTCCCCTGTACGTGTTGACGTTGTCGGTCAACGTTGACTTTTGAAAGTCTTTTAAATATTCTTTCTGTGAGAAGAATGTTCATTTTGTGTGTTTGTTTTTGGTTTTCGAGATTGATTAGCATTTTGGAAGTATTTTTTTTTGTTGCTTTTTGACCACAAAATTTTGTTTTCATTGCTGTGGTGCTCGTGCAGATGAACCTGGTAAGCAGGTTAGAAGTGCGATAAGGTTAAAGAATACCAGCAGGTCCCATGTGGTTTTCAAGGTCTTTTTTTTTCTATAAATTTTTTATCTACTTAAATATAACATATCTCTACCATTAATGTCCGCTGCAACTTTATTTTCTGTAATGTTACTGGATGTCCCTGAAACCCCAGTGCATTAGACTTTTTTTAATATTTATATTTGTAACAGCAAAGTTTTTTTGTTCTTAAAATAAATATAAGGATGGGGAATATCTTATGTTGCTGGCACTTTAACGTAACTGGCTGGCATGTTTTTGGTAATACTACTGGATGTCCCGGAGATCGGTGTTTTAGCATTTATCATCATACAATATTTGAGTGTTTTATTTTTATGATTATAGCTGTAATAGTGAAATAGTGAAAAATTTTTCTTATTTTATTTTTCTGATTGTTTTTGTTTTGTTGGTGATTTAGTTTCAAACAACTGCGCCAAAGAGTTGTTACATGAGGCCACCTGGCGGTGTACTTGCGCCCGGAGAAAGCATTATTGCAATTGGTATGTTTAGAGTTTGATGTGGATTGAGGTTGTAATTGTTGTTAATGTCGTTTAGTTTTCTAAAGTTTATTGAAGATTTGCTTTTTTGTTTTTCTGGGATTTTACGTATGTTATTTAAATGTTACGGTGTGCAGTTTTCAAGTTCGTGGAGCATCCAGAGAATAATGAAAAACAACCTCTGGATCAGAAGATCAGGGATAAGTTTAAGATAATGAGCCTGAAAGTGAAAGCAGGAATAGACTATGTGCCAGAGCTGGTAAGTCATCTGGGCATTTTTTATTTTTTTTTTGACTATAATGTTGCTTTGCTTCTATATACTGTTAAGAGAAAAATATGGTTTCAGATAATTGGTTTAACTTCTTAAATTGTTTATTAATCTCAATTTTCAATGCAGTAATTGTAAAGCTTGTTTGAGGTTTGGTGATGGTAATCATATGTGTTTCACTGAGAGAATAAATTTAGGTTTTTGGCAATGTTTGTATGGGTGGGAGAACATTCTTGGAACTTTTTCAGGTGGAACTACAAAGAATTGATGGAACTCCTTAATATTCTTTCTTTAATACAGATTTGCATCTGTGATTTATGTACAAGGAAATGAGATAGTTGTTAGATTCGCCTCAGGACAGTAGATTAAAGTTTATTATATACTTCCGATTTTACATTTTGTTGGATGTATTTGTGATGTGGTGTTTTATCATATGGTTCTTGGATATGGTCTGATCATAAGCCTTATTATTATTATTTTTATAATTTTACCTATCGTACTGCAGTTCGATGAACAAAGGGATCAAGTGACTGTGGAGCGAATTTTGCATGTTGTATTTCTAGATTCAGAGCGTCCTAGTCCTGTGAGTGCAATTTGTATAGTTTGGATATTTCATGTACTTGCATAATTTGGAAATTTTTTACAGTTGAGTCAAATCTTGACTTCATTGATGGTGTATACAATGGGTAGTAATGACTCTGCCATTAATTGTTTTGCTCAAGGCATTGGAGAAACTCAAGCGTCAGTTGGCTGAAGCTGAGGCTGCTCTTGAAGTACGCAAGAGACCTCAACCAGACACAGGTCCCCGGGTGGTTGGGGAAGGTCTTGTAATAGATGAATGGGTATGAATATTGAATCCATCTTAATAAATGCTCAACTTTCTGAAGCTTCTTTTCTCACCTAACAACGCATTTCCATTTTTGTACCTTTTCAGAAAGAACGAAGAGAGAAATATCTGGCTCGGCAACAGATCAAAGCTGTTGACTCACTGTGAAGTGTCATCCTACTCCTTCCAAAGCTATTTATCTACCCAGATGGGAACGCTGTATCATCGAACCCCTCAATCTTCAGTTTTTCGTGAGAGGAGGCGGTCCAGCGCTTTGTGTAGAAAAAAAAAAAAAAAATCCCATATGATGCCTCTAAATGAGCTACACAGAGCCACAGTACTAGATTCTTGGATGAGGCCCTTTCTTGTAGATAATGCTTTGGCCATGTTATGTTACCTCATTCTGTATACCTTCAGGCTTCAGTAAAGGGTGCTTATATTTTTGTCCAGTTTTTGGCCATTCTTGTGCATACTCGGTTCTGAATATCACCAGTTTCCATCATTCTGTTAGTCATTCTTATGTTTTGTAATCTTATCTATTTCATTGCCCAGCCAAAATTTTGAAGGCTCTATGGATATTGTTCTTTTCTTTTAAATGGTTTTGAAGGCTAGTCTTGACCAGGTTCTAAAAACTGGTATTTTGTTTGCTAAAACAGAAATGGCAACAGGGCATTTATTGATCATTTCAGGATGAGATTAATAGACAAAACATTATGCAGGGGTTGAAGTAACCTCAAAAGTGACTTGCCCATGAAATGGTTGCTGTGAAAATTGAAGAAGACTTTGAGGGAATATCTCCTGGGCCTCACCTTTTCGGTTCATTCTTGATATGCTGTTGACGCGGAGGCTATTACTTGTCACTCCAGCTATTTTTGGGGGCTTCCTCTCTCCAAAATCACTTTCAGTAATCACTTAGGGAATGACTTTTATTATGAGTCCGTTATGAATTATATCATATTAAAACTGCTTCCTTTTCCCACTCTTTAAAGTGCTTATTTTTAGTCAAAGTAACAAACATAGTTGTTTGGTGTCCTCAAATGGCTCTTTGGGGGATTGTTTATAAAGACTCTGATTAGAGTTCGATTTGCATTGAATCAAATCTGAATTTAATTTAATTTGAGTTTATCTTTAATTAAACAGTCAGTTTTGAGTTAATAAATAATAATATTAAAGAAGATAAATAATAATATTATCATCAATATCAATCATGAATCAAAGTCAACCCCATTTCTAACCCCCAACTGCCATAATAGCCCCAACCTCCTACAGTATAATGAATGTCTTGTTTCAAGTTGATTTATGATGTGTTCCTAACTGATTTGATATGATGTGATCACCATAATTTCTGTCAACTGCCTTCTTGGTGTGAATGTCACTGTTGATTGAACTAAGAATGGCTTCAATTTTTTTCAAAGGCTTATTCAGATGTTGTGCTGGGGTCTTATTATACACAGAGCGTTTACTTTTTGATTAAAAAAAAGCTGGGGCAACCCCATCTGGGCAAATGGCAAATTAAGTCAAGAATCAAGAACCTGGTTCTTATTCAAGTATGTAACCTTGGAGAGATATCTTAGGCCGCTCTATAAAGCACCTCAGAGGAGGTACAAACCCAAGGGAAAAAGATTGATTAAGGGGTACAGGATCATGAGAAAAGAATTGTTAAAAATATGAATATAGGCAAATATGCTAATATCTGTACTTGACCATGACTCAAACAATATAAAATCCTTTCAAGTGATTCTGTCACTTAACTGTTTAACTTAATCTGATCTTTCCTAGATGCAACATCACCTATAATCAATTTCTAATATACAGGATGTTAAGATAAACACATAGCATAATCTTATCTTCCGAAAGAACCCATATATAGTAAATGCATTCAACTTTGCAAAAGCAGCTCTGGGTCTAGCACAATAAGTTTTGATACAACTTCTCAGTCAAATATGCCATGATAGTCCCACCAGCATTGTCCCCAACTGTTTCATCTACCTTCTTAAACTTCAGGTTCTTAGCCAAACTGCTGAAGTTTTTTTTTTTGTTGCTTGTAGACAACAAAATTTTGTTTTCATTGTTGTGGTGCTCCTGCAGATGAACCTGTAGCTAATGTTAGATTCTATTTGGTTCGTTTATTTTAGATTCAATTCGTATTTTATTGAATTTTTTATAATGAAGTTTAAATTCAAGAGTTTGGTTTGTGTTCGGTTTGTTGTTGTAACAAATTATATTTATTTATAATAATATATTTATTATGATTTATTAAAAATATAAACATATTAATTATAATTTATTTAAAAGTCAAACATATTTATTATGACGTATGAAAAATATAAACATATTTATATTGTAAACAACATAATTAATTAAGGAACGTGAAAGGTTAATAAATCTAAATTACTTCCCTAATCATTTTTCCCGATCATTAATTATTCTATGAAATTATATTACAATAAGCTAAACCTGGTTGTCCTTCTGTCACCATTTTTCCACGGTCAACGCTTGCACATGCTTGACAAATACACATGTAGCTCTCAATAATGTCACCCATCCGGCCACCCGATTCGACGTTGTATTAAATTTTTTTATTAAAAATAAAATTAACCCAATTATAAATCCAAATTATCCGGCTTCATCTTCAAAGGCTTGGCCCATGATTTATTTATTTACTTTCCCACTTGATTTTCAAAAAGAAATAATAAATAATCCAATCCCTATCGGACAAGCTTGTCTTAAATTTATTCCACGTAAACGACAGGACTGTAGTCAACTTCACTAACTAAGATGTTACCGTGAGTTATGACAACCGAGGGGTTGGGTCTGAATAAAATTAAATTTAAATTGAATTTAAAATAAATTTAAATTTGAATTTTGTAAGATTCGTTTAACAAAGCACGAGTTTGAGTTTATATCGAGTTTGTCTCATAAGTCTAAGGTTTTTTATTTATATTAACAAAAATAATATCGTTTTGATTAATATATATCAAAACGATATCGTTTTAGATATTTTATATATTTAATGAGTTAAATTGAGTTTCACTCATTTCAAACGAGTTGAATTTAAATTTAATTGAGTTGAGCTTGAACTTGAGCTCGAGTAGCTAAATCAAATTTAGCTTGATTCAAATCTAGCCTTAGGAATAAAATGTAACATTTTTCATTAGAAATTAAAATCCAAAAAAATTCTAAAATAGTATTAAAATATAAAATTATTTTATTAATAAAAATTTATGAAAAAAAATTTCGAAAATCCAATAGCATATCTCTGCATTGATCTCCACCTTTTCTAACTCTTTTCATTGTCGATTGTAACTTTCAAAAGCTCATTCCATTGACATTAGTCTTTTCATTTCGTTCGACATCGATTTCACCATCAATAGTGACGATATTATAACCACATAATAGGTAGGGTTTTAAGGGTGTAAACGCAAAAATTTAAATTTATTGAAAGGTTAAATTATAATATTTAAAAAGTATAAGTCTAATTTATAAAATAGTTATTTTTTAATTTTAACGGAGTTTGTAGATAGTAAGCTTACTGTTTTCTCCCAAATCTTTAATTATTAACGTAGTTTGATTTTAGATAAAAAAAAAGAATTAATTATGCTCAAATTTCAGTGAATTTGATAAATACAAACATAAATTCAAACTCAAATTTATTTTTGACGAGCTTCTTAACGAGTTTTCGAACTCAACTTCTTAATAAGCTTCTTAATGCACCTCTTAACAAACTTTTTAATAAGTTTTTTAACCACAATCACAAAAACGATGTCATTTTAATACATATCTATTAAAATGATGTTGTTTTAAATTATTTAAATTAAAATTTTTCAAACTCGCAAGATTGATGAGCCAAACACCTCTCAAATTTGAGTTTGAATTCGATAATATCAACATTATAAACTCAAATTTAAATTTGAATAAATTCAATTCAAATATAGTCCAAAATATAAGTTCTAAAAATATTCGCAGGATTCAAATCTGCACAGACAAAGACTACATGATTTTTAGTCATGCTTGATTATCACTCTGGCATGTAGTGACCCCCGCCCCAGGCCTACTGTGCGCAGCTGTAAAATATATATATATAATAATGAAAACGTGCCTGTGACCGAGATCCCCACGAGGGAAAAGAATTTTAATTACTGCTCAAAATACTTGAAAATCTATATACGGAAGCGTAAAGTATGAAAACTTTAATAAAATAAGTCATAAAGACTTTTCTGAAATCCCAAGCTGCTCATGTATAAAATCATGTTAACATACAGTGCATAATGATATAATACACACAACATAAATACATGAGATATGAATTAATAGAGCAAATGAGTCGAATCTCAAAACTAGCTGTCGAGCCATGTCCCCAAAACCTCACAGCTGCATCGTCGCATCTCAGTCCCCAAACTCACTGACCTGCAAAAGAGAAAGGAAGGGAAAGGGGTGAGTGACAAAATCACTCAGTAAGCATTTCCTATCGCTTACATAGACAGGTCATCAAGCAAAGGCTGATCATAGATCAGACCTCGAGCTCTCAGCTTACTGATTTCTCATTCTTATGTTTTCTTGCTTACAGTAGCTTATCTCTTATTTTTTTACTTTATTTAATCATTTCAATCTCAGAGTTTTCATCTGTTTTATGCTTTGTACTTGGCGTTTATCTCATATGTTTCATATGAATGCTATATATGACATGATATGCATGCTCTGATGTCATGTAAATCTCATTTCTCATAAAACTTGCCCCTTGGACTGATTTTCTGAAAACTCATCTTTTCTGAAAACTCTTTTTCGTAAAAATCTCTGATCCAAAGATCCTCATATATATACATATAGTATATCTGAAAATAGTATCAAAGGTACTATATCTGAAAAATATCTCTGCTATACTGGCTAGTCTGATGAACACAAGAATTCGACACCTTGGCCGTATGAGTTCAAACTTATAAGAAAATTACTCGTGCACGACTATGTCCTCTCTAGCGAATTATGATTTCCCTCTCTGCGGGCGTGCAAACTCACAGGTGCCCCCTCGTATCCACCCTTAACTGATATCTGAAACATCGTATATATATACTTTTTAAAATATCTCTTGGATCCGTAGATCCCTTTTTCTGAAAATGTCTCATATGTGGCATGTCATGCTCAATGCTCAATAATCATGCATGAAATGGTGTTATCTCTTGTTATTCTTACGCTTCGTATGCTTAGATTTCGGTTAGGAAAGCATAGGGTAGCTTATCTTTACTTAATAATTTCTTTTCTGTCTTTCTTAAGCCACACGGGCGTGTGTGCTAACGTGCACAGGAGTGTGTCAAGGCACATGGGACCGTGTGCTTCTCGTGCTGATGAGCGTGCAAGGTTCTGGAATAAATTCTCAACATTCATGAAATGGGCTGACCACACGGGCGTGTGGTGCATATACACGGGCATGCATGACTGAGCACACGGGCGTGTATCACACTGCACGGGCGTGTATCACACTGCACGGGCGTGTAGCAGCCTCAGCACCATCCCGTGTCTTGCCTACACGGGCGTGCGCATTTGGGATCAGACACACGGGCGTGTGCACTCGGGTACACGGGCGTGTGTGTGGATTTTCATACACACACAGACAGAATGCAAGGCCGTGTCCATGCATATTTGAGGCCACACGGGCGTGTCCCCTCGGATACATAATCGTGCGCTCAACCCATAATCTACAGATACGTCTGGAAACCCAGAAAATCCCACTCAAACACATCCAAATCTCATTCATTTTTCAATTAAACACAAACACAACACATACTCATGTCCATAAACATACTCAACTCATACATTTCTCATTCAGCTCATCAAATCTCATGCATTTCTCATCCAAAGCATACCCAAGCATATAAACATTACACATTGCACATTTAACTCAAGAATCATCATGCCTCTCATCATATCATCATCAAAACATGTTGGAAAACATCCATAACATGCAACAAACATCCAGAAAGCTGGAAAATCAGAAAAGCATGCTGGAAACCTAAGTGAAGAGGTAAAGAAATACTTACCTCTTGCCATGACGTCTGGATCTCTCTCTCTAGCTGGTCCTGGATCTCTAACCGGAATAATGGTAGCTGGCTGGACGATTTCTGGTCTAAGATTCACTGGAAAAAGGAGAAGAGAAAAGCTGAAGGAGAAATCTGTGGGAAAATGCGGGAAAATGCAATTTATATCTCATCTCTCTCCTGGCACACGAGCATATGCCTTGGACACACAGGCGTGTGCCCCTTAAAATTCTGAAATTTCTGTCTCCTCGCGCCATATACAGAATATTCTTCCTAGAATATCCATATATAAGCCACGAACGGCTTCTAAATGGCTTTTCTACCCCTGAAATCCTCTCTGAACCCTTTTCTAACTGGAAATCTCTCTTTTATCCTTACTCTCAGAGCCTAAAATGACATGTCTACCCTTGGGCTATTACATGACACATCCACTAGATGATCCTCAAAATATAACATAATAAATAGATCATAAAATTTCATGAGTTTGAATATATATAGAAACTCGAGCTTAAGGTTTGATAAGTAACCCAAATCAAGTCTCTCAACAAGCTCAATTCGTTTAAGATTGTTCGTATAATTTTTTAAATAATATTGTTTAATTAAATATTAATTACTTCCTAATGACCGATCATAGGTTAAAAATTAATATTATCATGAATTTGAATTTAATCACCGACTCTAATTAAAAATTAATAAAATTCCGCGGCATGTATGCTTACCCAATAAACAGGCACCACCGCATTTCATTGACCAATCAATGAAAATGAATCCAAATTCTCCCAGTGATCTCATCCACAGAAAATAATTCCTCCCTTTCGCCTCCAAAATATAACCAAATCTAACTCCATGCAGAACAGCTCCATACAGAAACAAAAAACAGTTGGCTGATTCTGAATCTTAAAGCTTGAAATGGTAAATGAAGGAAATTTTTTAAAAATTGTTTTAGAAAAACAACAATAAAGAGAAGCTTCACATGTCATTTCAGGGTTCTTTGTGGGCCGGTTTTGGTTTCTTTGTTATTCAGCAAAACCGCTTTGTTCCTTGACGATGTTTCCAAGAAAGAGAGCTTCAGAGAGTAACTTCTAGCTCGCAGTCTTTCTACACTTTGATGATTCAATTATGTTCTTTGTCAGGTCATCTCTCTCTTTCTTGAGAAACCTGTTGAAATTGGTATGTTTGCCGTTGTGGAGTCGCCTTCATCGTCTCTTTAAACTGGAAAGTCAGGTGGAATTGGAACGTGGACATTGACAGAAAAATCTGATTTTGCATGCTAAATAGGCATGTTATGTCAGCTTCTTTTTTTAGTTTTTTCTTGTTTTGGACACTGTCCTTACTGTACATATTCTTTCTCTCTCTTTTCCAACCTTGTAAATATCCGCAGTAGATAAATCTGTGATGTATGAGATAATATATTTTTTGAATGTCTACACAAATAGTTTGTAAACTTAGCTGAAAGACAACTAGATTGTAAAATTAAAACAGTTCAAATTGATTGGGGAGGTGAATACAGGGCATTAGTACCATATTTTATGGAACAAGGAATTCATTATAGAGTGTCTTGTCCTTATACCCATCAACAAAATGGAAGTGCTGAGCGAAAGCATAGACATATTGTAGAATTAGGGCTTGTATTGTTGTCACAATCTGGAATGCCTTTAAATTTTTGGTGGGAAACATTTCAAACTGCTGTATATCTTATTAACAGGATGCCTTCTGCTGTTTTTTCAAACAAATCTCTTTTTCAGTCTTTGTTTCAAGTAAAACCTGATTACAGTTTTCTCAAGGCCTTTGGTTGTGCCTGTTTTCCCTTTCTTAGGTTCTACAATAGGCACAAGTTTGCATTTCACACTAAAAAATGTGTTTTTCTAGGATACAGTCTTTATCATAAAGGATATAAGTGTCTTACTAGTACTGGAAAAATTTTCTTCTCTGCTTCTGTGAAATTTGATGAGAATAAGTATCCTTTCAAAACAGATCCATGTTTTTCAAATCTTTTACAGTCTCCAGACGTGTCTAAATCAAATGAGTTTAGTTCACCTTTTAGTGTTTTTTTGCCTTTTTCAGATTCAAAGTCAGGTATTTCATTATCTTCTAAACATCTTGAATTAAGTGACTCTGCAGGCACCTGTGGTAAGCTTACTTCTTACAACTCAAACCTTAGAAATGAAACTTTTGCATCAAGTAAGCCCAACACTGATTCAACATCATTATCCCAACCACCTGTCATCCTTAATACACCACAAAGAGGAATCTATAAATCTTTACCAACAAATGAAACCATTGTTGAACAACCTGAACCAACTACACCATGTTTTCTCCAAAAGTCACTACATCAGAATGAAACCCAATATGAATCCTCAAATTCAGTCTCATCACCTTTATCAACCCAATACTTAGACTCTAACACTGTACCATTAGAAGCTGTGATACCCAACAGTTCCAAATTTACTTCCACATCACACTCCATTAAGGTAGGACATCCTATGGTTACTAGATCAAAAACAGGTCATCTTCCTGCTCCAAGGAAATTATCCTTGGTATCTGAATCTGTGATTAAAGAGCCTACTAGTGTAACAGAAGCTTTAGGAGATCCAGACTAGTATGCAACAATGCAAGTTGAATTTGTAGCCTTGGAAAAGAATCAAACTTGGGAGCTAGTACCACCAGCAACTGGTCAACATATACTTAGGCACAAGTGGGTGTTCAAGACAAAGTTAAATGTTGATGGGTCATTTCAGAAATTAAAAGCTAGGCTAATAGCCAAGGGATTCCAACAAACTCCAGGTGTGGACTATTTTGACACTTTTAGTCCTGTAGTAAAACCCATTACTATTAGGATTATTCTATCTTTGGTAGTAACCTATAAATGGCACATTCATCAAATTGATATTAACAATGCTTTCTTAAATGGAGAGTTGTAAGAAGAAGTTTATATGAGTCAGCCTCAGGGATTTGTAGATGATAAGAGGCCTCGTTATGTGTGTAGACTTAAGAAGGCATTATATGGGTTAAAGCAAGCTTCTAGAGCTTGGTATGAGAAACTTAAGGCTACATTGATTGAAAGGGGGTTTATGAATACAGTATCTAACTCCAGTTTGTTTGTGTTGAAGGAAGAAAGAGTTAGAGTGTTTATGTTGATGACATATGTAAGACATCCCAGAAGGGTATTACTGTTCACTACTTAATAAAATAATAATAATTAAATAAAGAAAATATGGTCAATAATACCCGACCGAAATGCTTAACTGAACCAACATATCACAGCGGAAGACTTGTAGTACAATGTATACATACATATATACATACCCAATTAAAAACTGATTATATTAAAATATTCGCGAAAAAAACATATACATGTGCATACAACAAACTGAAGTAAACTGGATCCCAGATAGCAGCAGACTCCTCCTCCCAGCTCCCAACAACCTACCTGCAAGAGAAAGGAAAGTAGGGAGTGAGTGATAAAATCACTCAGTAAGCACTTCATATCCTCAGACCCTAAACCAACCCTTCTCAAAGGATTACCACCTCAACACAACTGAACAGGCTCAACTGAAAACCACTCTGACGGTCTCATCTTCACGGATCGGATACTACCTCATACTGGATCGTAAAATACGTATATGAGTATACGTAAACAACCTAGAGTGAAGAGTAATCCGAGAGGTCAAACTTGACGCACCGAACTCTGACTGAAATCATAAACTGAACTGTTCTGATCTGATACTGGTACTGTTATCTGAAGTTCACGTGTCAATACGTGGCTTAACATGTTCTGATATTCTGCTGTTCGTGTCTTTTACACGCTGTTTCATATTCTGTTCATTTACAGTTTCTTACTGTCTTATCATTCTCTGAATGATATGCACTGTGTCATATAATCATGACATGATATGATAACATGCTGAAATCATAACTAGACCTGGGCCTGTATACTGAAAATAGTTTTCTGAAAACTGTTCATAAAAACTACTGTTGGATCCTGGGATCCCATATCTGAAAATCATAAAGCTTTATCTGAAAGCTGTACTGAAAACTGAGTACCCTGGGGTACATGATATGCTGAAAACTGTGCTGCGCAGACTGATGAAATACAGGGATTCGGTACTTTGGCCATGTGAGTTTCCACTGCAAACACGTGCCACAAACTGTATGGCCCACGTGATGCCATCAGGCCTGGGCCTGGAAACTGAACTGATCTGAGCGCCTCGCGCTATAACTCATCTGATCCTCGGATCAGGAAAACTAAACTACTAGCTGAGCAACCCGACACATGCCAATACATAGGGCTAGTAATGAGTATATAACTCCTGGTGACACGGGTGCTGAAACTCACAAGTGCCCCCTCGTATTCACCTCTGAAAACTATGTTTTTCAACTAAAAACATGAATTCGGATCTTCGGATCCGCTTCTGAAAACACTGTATGGCATGCCATGCTATGCATATGCATATGATGCATCATGTATTGTTATTCGAGCTCAATTTACTGTTTTCTATCCATTGGATAGGGTTTACTGTGCATATTTTCTCAATTAAAGCTTAATTCTCAAATTCTGCCTGACGTACGGGCGTAAGTGAACGTGCACGGGACCGTGACCAACTCGTGCATAAGGTCGTGCAAGGTTCTGGAATTTCAAGTAATTTCTCACATTTCACTGAGTGCACGGGCGTACATAAGCTGTGTACGGGCGTGACCCTGCAAATTAGGTCATGCATGGGCACGTAAACACGGCCGTGACCATGCAGAATACGCAGAGTGCACGGGCGTGACCCTCGGGTGTACGGGCGTGCGTTCTGCTCTGCACCTCCATGACCACTCGTAATCAATCCGATTCCGACCGAAAACACATACCAAACGTAAAACAAGCATATATCACATGTTAAACACTTCCAATAAACATATATACACTTCCAGCAACTTCAAAACACCAGCAAATCATCCAACCCAATCTCAAAACCCATAATCTCACACATAACATGTGAATAAGCATAAGTCATACACATAATCATCTCAAATCATCATCAACACACAAGGAGCACATCACAAGCATGCTGGAACATATCTCATGCATAAAACAAGCATCAAGCCGAATCAAAATACAAGGGAAAGAGGAAAGAAGCACCTACCTTTAGACATGCTTTCTCTCTCAAGAAGATCACAAGATCAAGCTGAATGGAAGATCAAGGAAGCTGCTCTCCACTTCTAGGGCGAATATCCTCTGAAATCAAAGCCAAACTTTAGGTGAAAATGAGTTTGGAAACGGATAAGATCAACTTAAACTCAAGACAGCTGGAGCTTATCGCATGCACGGGCGTACACCTCTCATGTACGGTCGTACATGGCAGGAAAATTACAAAAATGCCATTTTCCCGCGCTCGCATGCAAATCCACCCAAACGGATCCATGCACACACCCCAAACTCAAGAAAAACCTCACAAATCACCCCAAAAGCTCTCACAACCCTAGAAAACTCAGAAATCTCAAACTGACCCCGAATCTGGGATGTTACAACATATTATTAATAGGTCCTAATAGTAGTTATATTCAGAAGTTAATACAGGAGCTTAATGATCAGTTTTCTCTGAAAAATCTTGGGGAACTTAATTTTTTCTTGGGAATTGAAGTGCATAGAGATGAGAGTAATCTGCATATGTGTCAAGCAAAATATGTAAGTGAGTTACTGGTGAAGTCTCAAATGCAAGACTCAAAGCCCTGTAAAACTCCTATGGCAACAGGGATTAAACTATGTGTAGGAGATAGTGAGCTTTATGCTAATCCAACTCAGTATAAAAGTATGATTGGAGGTTTGCAGTATTTGACCATGACTAGACCTGATATAGCATTTGTGGTTAACAAACTAAGCCAGTTTTTAAAGGAACCAACAGTGTTGCAGTGGCAAGCATGCAAACGGGTTCTTAGATATATTAAAGGAACACAGTATTATGGGTTGTTAATCACTCTTTCTACTGTTTTCAATCTGGAAGCCTATGCTGATGCTGACTGGGCTGGAAGTTTGGAGGATAGGAGGTCAACCAGTGGGTATGGTGTGTATTTTGGTTCAAACTTGGTGCAATGGTCATCCAGGAAGCAGAAAGTGGTTTCCTTGTCTTCTACAGAAGCTAAATATAGAGCAGTAAGTCAAGTGTCTACTGAGTTAGCCTGGATAAAAAGTTTGTTGACTGAGATTAAGATTGATTGGACATCTACTCCTGTGGTGTGGTGTGATAATGTGAGTGCAGGTTTCTTAGCCACAAATTTTGTTTTACATGGTAAAACTAAGCACATAGAAATAGATATGCATTTTGTGAGAGAACAAGTGGCTGCAAAAGGATTGAAGGTTCAATATGTGTCAACTCAACATCAGATTGTTGACATTCTAACTAAGCCCTTGGCGGTAGTAAAGTTTGAAGAGTTAAGAAGAAAATTAAATGCTGATAAATGGATAAGAAAGCAGAAGTGGCAAGAAGACCAAGTACTGGTGTGTGAACTAATACAAGAAGCTGGAAAAGAGAAATTGAAAGCAGAGTCTTCTCCAAAAACTCTAATGTGTATTGCAAAATCTGCTAATAGTAGACGGGTAAGTTGAAATTTGGTGGTTTTCATCTTTTTATTTTTTTTTCTGGAGAATAGAATATCAGTACTATGGAAGTCATGAAAAGGGTGCTACAGTAACTTCTTCGTTGTTAATAAGATTGTTTGGGATGTTCAGTATAGTATCTGTTAAGGGAGGATACGTTGATGGAATTTGTTGTGGTTGTAAATGATTGAGGAGGCAGCAGAGTGTATATGCAAGAAGGAGATATGAATGTGGTTGTTTTGGTTGTGAAATAGTTGAGGTGGCAGTAGTGTGTATATGGTGATAGAGTGGCAGTGTAGTTGGAGAAAATATTCAGAATAATTTGTGCAAGTCTGCTATCACAATTCTTGTGATATTGGCTTGAGGGAGGATGTGAAGATTAAATAAAACGATGCGTTTTCGTGTTAAATAATTTTACACAAAACGCAACGTTTTGGTTCTGGAAATTAAAAAGGGGAAAGTAGAAGTTAGTCGACAAAGTTGCTCATTTTCCTTTGGCTGTCGCGATTTTCATCTCCAGTGTGGATTCAATTGAAGGTCGGTCTATTGGTGGTTACAGGTTGGTTAGTAGTTAGAATTAGTTAGATTCTTGAATCTTGTTTTTCAGTTTTTCTTGTTGTAACTACTGTTGTGTATATAAACATTTGTAAACCCTAATTTTGAATCAATGAAAAGAAAATGAGGTATTATTCATGAATTTCAGTTTTCTTTGAGTCAGTTGAGGGATTTCTTGGATTAATTGCAAGTTGTAGTTAAGTTCTCAGTTTTTCAGCCACCAAGTCAGCATGCTTGCTATCCCAGGTTGCCGGTCCAGAAGCATAAATGACCTGTCACCCGGTAGTTGCCCAGATGCAGAAAGCAACAGTATCCAGGATAAACATGGTGAAGATTGGGAAGAACGAAGGAAGTTTGGTGCTGCTGATTCATTTAAAATTCCAGATAAGGTTGATATAGCTCATTACAGTTGAACTACTTATTTTTCCCCACTTTTTTCCAGCCTCTAACATCTCTTCAGTGCTCTTTTGCCCATTAACCAATTGGTTTCATTTGGTCAGCATTATATGTGCACTCAATGAAATATAATTTATATTGTACAGATTGCAAAAAAGGATTATCTTCCCTTTGAGTGTACAGAATCTCGATTAGATTGGTTATGTATGAATCTGTGAATGTTCACAGAATTTTGAGCTTTAGAAGTTGATTTAACTATTCACTTTCGGCTTTGATCTTCACCAAGAAGTCACATAAAATTTTGTAAACTTTCCAGGACAATGGATTTCCTAAAAAATGATCCCTAACAGAATATGCAGAAGGGGCTGTTTGGCCTCATTCGAAAGTTTACTGTGACTCAACTTACTTTCATTCTGAACAGAGTTGAATGTTTAGTGCTGCATTGATGAACAGAATAATCAGGATTCAAGAATGGACGAAGTATGATTCCTTGAAAGCAATATACTATAATAAGCTAATAATTCCATAGAAATGTTGAATATCTTACCTATTGAAAAGTGGCATTTTCCACCTCACCTTCCTTTCATAGTGGTGATTATTTATTCACTAAATTTAATAAATCTTGTTACTAAATTTAAAAGACATTTGAGAATTTGATTTTTTTCAAAATTAATAAATGAGACATTTCAATAAACCTGATGTAAAAAAAAGTTTTTCGAACATAAATTATACATATTTTGTACACAAATCGTATCAAAAAAATTGACTATCCTTACAATGATGAAAATTAAAATGCTCGAATGCCCATCATATCAATGTGACACGGGTTTTTTTGACAAAAACTTGTATGATAGGAATTGTTTTTATTTAGGTTGTATTGGTCATTTTATCCTTTTAAGTTTTATTTTAATAATAACTTAGATAGATCTTTAAAAATTTTATTTTGAATTTTATCGATTGACGTTTTATACTTTTGTCTCATGTTTGATTTCAAATGAGTCTTCGAACTCGTTATGATTAGGTTATAATAAGTTTGACCTGTTTGTTTTTATTAATTTGTTCTTTAATTTAAAAAAAAAAAAAACAAGGGTTACAATACGGTTTTTATTCCTGAAAATCTAAAAGTAATTAAGATTTCTAGGGTTATGATTATGTGCAGAAATTGAAGGAGCAAATTCAGGTATGTATAGAACTTGGAAGTTTAAAAAGGGCAGATCACGTTCCAGGTTTGAAAAGTTGAGGTGGCATGAAGATCACATGCATGAGAGCTCATCTTCTTCTTCTTCTTTTCTTTCAATCAACCGGCGTTGTTTCACTGCCATCTTAGATTTCAACCTAATCCAAACTTTTCTGGTCAACCAAACAGTGAAACGTCTTCTACTTAAATTCCTCGAAGTGATAATAGATGCAAACGGTGATGAGCCGAGTCGGCTGCATGGTTATTACAGCTTATGAAGTTGGCTATGGCAACCATGGAGCCATGCAATGTGAATACGATCGATAAAAAAAAGACTAAGAAGGAAAAATTGAAACTGAATTGATTTATATTTTTATTTCAATAAACTGAAGTTTATAGGAATATATTAGCCAAAAAATAAAAATTTTCTCCTAGAAATCATCACTTAACTTATTGAGTTTGACCAAATTCAAATTCAAATAAAAGATAATTTTTTTAAAATTTTAAAACAAGATTTTTAGTTGCACAAAAAATTGCACAAAAGTTGCACAAAAATTGCAATTTCAACACTCACCAACCGACTTCATCCTTTACTCCAGAACTTCAACACGAGCTTTTGAAGTAATAATCATTGGTTGATTATGGGAATGTCAGTTGGCTCTGAGAAAAATGGACTGAAGAAAGGTCCATGGACTGCTGAGGAAGATCAGCAACTTGTTGATTATATCCAGAAACATGGGCATGGCAAATGGAGAAGTCTTCCCAAGAATGCTGGTATATTTTTACCTTCATTTCTCTGTTTTCCTTTTTTGTTCTTGTTGTAGTATCTAAACGTGGTAATGGGTTGTTTGTTTCTTTGTTATAGGGCTGAAAAGATGTGGAAAGAGTTGCAGGCTTCGATGGATGAACTACCTGAGACCTGACATCAAGAGGGGGAAGTTCTCAGTTGAAGAAGATGATGCTATTATACAATTACATAAAGTTTTAGGAAATAAGTGACTACATTAAAATTCTATTTTTCTTTCTAATGGACAGTTTTTTTTTAATACTTTATTGCATAAAGATTCTCATGTTTTTTGATCTTTTAGGTGGTCTGCAATTGCTGCTCAATTACCAGGAAGAACTGATAATGAAATCAAGAACTATTGGAACAGTGGCATAAAAAAGAAACTCTTGAGAATGGGAATTGATCGGGTCACTCATAGCCATCACCTTGATCTTCTTCAACTATCTCCCTTTCTTAACTCAACTCTCTGCAATTCATCTCAAGTCAATACTTCCAATTTCTCATTCCAGATTTTCTGAATTTAGCCATCGCTCTTTTATCTTGCCAAAACAGAGCTCAGGAATTTAGCCCTCAAAACCTCCTTCAGTGCCCAGTGCAAACCTGCCCAAAGCCAGCAAGTGATTTAAGTGCTCACTTTCAAAATGAATCCCAACTCTTACAACCCAATTTGGAGCAAAATTCTCAAGACCTCACCAACCTTACTTGGAAAACTTCTCCACCTAACTTGAGTCAGGACAACGCAGAGTGTTTCTATATGCCAAAGGGAAATAGTCAAATACCAAACTATGGCTCTCAGTACAGTTACTGTGATAGTCAATCCAGTAGGATTGGCCCTCTATCTCAAAGCCAAGCAATTCTATCGAACATTAATGGAGGCAACATTCCATATATGAGCTTTGCTTCGCTTCTATCGACACCTTCATCTCGCTCGACTCCATTGAATTCATCATCTACAACCTATATCAATGGTAGCACTGAAGATGACAGGGAAAGTTACTGCAGCAATGTGTTGTTTGACAGCTTGGATGGCATTGGACTTTTGTGAAACAACATATGTCAAATTTGAGATTCAAACTTTCTGTAACTTGTACGATCTCTATGTATGTTAACTTTTATGAATATTTAGAAATTGAAAGTGAAGAAGAAAAAGAGAAACAAGAATAAACTTGTGAACAATTAAAGCTAAAGTCATCAAACATGTAGAGAAAGGCATAGAAAAAGGCCTCAACAGAGAAAATAATATTAACTCCATACGAACCATGGTAATCAAAGTTGTTCCGTGAGAACCCTGGGCAAAATCACGACAGTTGTTATGTCTTAACAAACAAAACGGTCTAGAGAAAGAAAATATAACAGTTTAGAGAGAGAACTGATGAGTCTTGTACGCCTATATAAAGCAAGAATATATTGAAAATCTTTCATTCAATTTCTGTTTCTTTGATTTTCTCTGGAAACAAAATGGTTACGAGGATAGATTACGACCCACTTAATCTGGTGTCTGTTTCTGAAAGACAAAATGCTTTTGAGAGGTACTTAAATGTAGAAAAAGAATTCATGGCGGCTCCTGGTTATGCGAGCAGTAAAGAAGCCACTCTCAGAAAGATAGCTGTTAGAGTGATCTTTAAAGTAAGTCTGTTTAAGAGGTTGTTACTTTCTTGTTTCTATTTCGTCTCCAGGTTCTTGTTTGGTTGCTAAGAAAGAAAATATTAAAAGCTTTTAGTTCTTTATTCCATCAAAGTTCTTAGATTCTGTTTAATTGTTTTTTTTTGAAAATTTACAAACCCTTGTTGGACAGCTGGGAAAATGATGGAATTTAAGTCCAAGAAAATGAAAGACCTGAACTACGAAACTATCATTCATTTATTTTCTTTCTGTTGGGGATGTCAGTTGCTTTATAAGGCCTAATTTTCTGGATTCTTGAACTTATATAGAAACTTGTTTGCCTTATGGGAAAATGATAGAATTGAGAAGAAAAATAAATGAAAAAAAATTCTACAATTAACTACTCCAATGCTCTGTTCTTTCTTGTGAGTTAGGTTCTCGATTGTTTTCTGGATTCTTGAACTTGTTACTTGTTAGCCCTTGTTTGCCTTCAGAGAAAACGACAGAAACAGGAGGAAAATGATTGTTTTCTTCCATATAATCATTTGTTCTTGATAAATTCCTGAGACTTGAGAGTATCTTATGTTGCATGTAGAACTCTCAATGGGGCAATTATGATGCATTCGTTCCCTATCTTGCTTTGATTTACTTCGATCGCTTCATTTCCCACAACCCACTTCCAGTAATACAATCTCAAAACCCCATAACTTTTCTGAACTTAGATTTTCCATATACTTTCTTAACTAATGCCAATTTGTTCAATCAGAATGAGATCCTAGATTTGCGAGAAGAGGTGGTTCTTATAGCCAACACCTGCTTAAAGATTGCTTACGGAATGTGAGATGGCTCCTTCAGACCCCTTGATTTTCTAGTAAATTACTCTGCAATGGAATTTCAGGATAATTCATTCATAATTATCACATATTGGTATACACATACGCAGTTACATATGCATATATATTCAAATACATATAGGCATACACATATAGGCATATACATACGTATATACTTATGCACACATATGCACACATATTGGTATACACATACGCATATACATATGCATATATATATTCATACACATATAGACATACATATACGCATATACATATGCATACACATATAGACATATACGTACACATATACATATGCATACACATGTAGACATATACGTACACATATACATACACATACATATGCATATGCATATAGGATATGAATATATATACGCACACATATGCATACACATATAGGCATATACGTACACTTATACATATGCATACACATATAGACATATACGTACACATATACATATGCATACACATACGCATATAGGATACGAATATACATACGCGCACATATGCATACACATATAGGCATATACATACGCACATACATATGCATACACATATAGACATATAGATACGCATATACATTTGCATACATATGCATAGTCATATAGGCATATACATATGCATACACGTATAAGCATATACATACGCATACGCATATAGGCATATACATACACATACACATATGCATACACATATAGCCATATACGTACGCATATACATACGCATACATATGCATACAGATATAGGCATATACATACGTACATACATATGCATACACAAATAGACATATAGATACGCATATACATTTGCATACATGGATTAATCTTTCTGCATCATTTTTTATTTTTATAAATATTTTTATTGATTGCAGGAAGCTGTGCACATTGGCAAAGAAAACAATACTCTCCGACTAGAGGTTGCTTCTGATGTTCTTTTTAAGAAACATTTTTTATATTCAAAATTTATTATGCATTTGACATTTGGTTTTCATCATTTCAATGGGAAAACACAGTTAATGAGTTAGAGTCATGTAAGAATAAACTAAATGCTTGCTTAGAGGAAAAAGGCAGAGGGATTCAAAGAAATGAAAGAGCTACTGGCCAGAAGGAAGCTTATAATACACAGCCAAAAGAATTGTTGAGATTGCAACTTTTGTGCAACTTTTGTGCAACTAAAAATCTTGTTTTAAAATTTAAAAAAAAAAATTATCTTTTATTTGAATTTGAATTTGGTCAAACTCAATAAGTTAGGTGATGATTTTTAAGAGAAAATTTTTATTTTTTGGTTAATGTATTCCTATAAATTTCAGTTTATTGAAATAAAAATATAGATCAATTCAGTCTTAATTTTTCCTTCTGAGTCTCTTTATTATATCTTACAAGAATATAAATCACATGGTAAAAGGGTTGACAACAACGTTTGGCGTCATGATGAGTACTTCAAGTTGGCAACTGATCCACCACCACCTGCCCAGAAAAGACGAGAATTTGGGGAAGAGAAGATCTCATTGGACTCAAAAAACGTAGATAAAGCACCAAAAAAATCAGTCAATGTGTGCCAACCTGACTGTCCTGTACTAGGAAGTGATAGATAGGAGCAGAGGGGTCGTGACTTCCACCATTCACGAATTTCAGCTCAGCTGTAATATTATTCAAGCACTGCAGGAACCCGAATCGGTGTTTTGTTCTTCACTGGTTCTTTCATGTATAAAACAATGATGATTTAAATTTTTATAATTAAATTCCCATTACAAGTTTGATTTGAGTTTTTGAATTTACAATTAGTTTATAATTTGTTTACAGAATGTTGAGAGACTTTAAATTCATGCGTCAAAATTCATCTTTTAAGAATAACGAAATTGAGAACGTTCCGGTGAACTCTAGAGACTCTTTGAGTTCACAATGCAAGAACCTGCAAGTACGTGTTCTCGACCTAGAATTGATAAGACACCAACCAAGATTCAAAGAATGAAGTAAGGCACCAGAAGCAGAAAAATGATGCTCAAGTTTCGAAAGGACAAGATTCAAAGAATGGAGTCTTTTCTTGGGGGGTCATTATCTGCTGTGTGAAAACCAAATATAATAAATGATACGGTGCGTCTTGGGAGGCTTAAAAGTGATTTTGCTTATACGGTACATTTTTGTGAAAATTACTAAAGTCAAAGGGAAAGTTGAGCTAGGGTTATTCTTCTTTTCGTGCAAGCTGCTGGTTTCAAGTTGCTGGGCAGAAATGCTTTCTGGAGATGAAGTCATGTCATCGGTGTGAAGAGATCGGACGGTTCTAGTGCAATTAACAACTGTTTCAAGCTGTAATTTTTTTTCCCGCTTGTTTTCATGCTTATATAAGTGAATTCTCTTGTAATTTTGTGGATTATTGAAAAATAAAAGTATATTCAGAATTCAAATTTCTTTGTGTTCTTGCTCTTTTCTTGATTTTCTATTAAGCCTGCTTTTATTTTTCATGGTATCAAAGCTTTACAATTGGCGTCAATGGCTAGTGTCTCTTCGTCATTTCAGAATACTTCAGAGAAGATTGTAGATACTGATAACCTGGTGCAGAATTTTATGATGATGAATACTGTTCCTGTCTCATTTCTTTCAACTGTAAATCCAAAGCTCACTGAAGACAATTATAGGTATTGGCGTTCTCAGATTTTACATATAGCTGGTGCGTTTGATTTAGAAGAACATTTACTTGGTGTTGTTGAATGTCCTGAAGCATTTCTGTTTGTTGAAAATAATACTTGTAGTGGTGATGTCAAGCAACCTAATCCTGAATTTCAGAAATGGAAAAAACATGATAAGATGTTAATGAGTTGGTTAATCACTTCCATTTCTGAAAATATGTTTAATTGTGTAGCTAAGGGTGTTTCTGCTCATGAAATGTGGATTAAGCTAGAACAGTTCTTTGTGGCTGAGTCAAAAATAAGAGTATTGAATTTAAAATCTACTTTGCAAAGTATGAAAAAAGGTGATTTGACTATATATGAGTATTTTAGAAAGATGAAAGATGTGGCAGATGCTTTAAGTGCTAGTGGTCATAATATTTCAGAAGAAGAGCTGTTAAGTTTCATTTTGGATAGAATAGGTCCAGAATTTGATCCAGTAGTAGTGCATATAACTTCCAGATTAGACATGAGTGGTGGAAATATGACATTAGGAGAGGCCAAAGTGATCTTGCAAAAATATGAACAAAGAATGTCTAAGTTTTCTGGCTATGTTTTTTATTTTCATAATGGATCAGTGAATGTTGTGAATAGAGTTTATGGTAGAAATCATAGGCAGGCTGTTGGAGTTGATATAGCTGGAGGAAATGTAGTTCAGTCTAGTAGAGGAAATTCTCAGTATAATCAGATGAAAGGTAAACGTAGAGGTTTTGATAAACCAAAGATAATTTGTCAAGTGTGTGGAAAGAGTGGACATACTACATTGCAATGTTATCATAGGTTTGATATCACCTATGTAGGACATACAGGGAGTAAAAACTTTAGAAGTGGAGTGTGTAGCTAGCATATGAAGTAGACAGTAGCAGAATAGAGGCTAATATTGGTCAGGCTGGATATTATGGGGAAGTTAATATAGCAAGAGGATGTGGAAGTCAGTTTCCTGATATGAATCAGAGAAGCATGAAAACAAAAGATGGTGTAACACAATGGTTGGGCTCAAGAGGAGTTAAAGCAGAAAAATTTGGTGAAGAAAGGAATAATGCTGGAAGTTTTGTTGATAAAGGTAAAGGAATTATTGCTACACCAGCAACTGTTGGAGATTCTGCTTAGTATATGGACTCTGGAGCAACAGATCATGTGACCTCAAACTCAACTCAACTGGACAATAAAGTAGATTATGAAGACAAGCAACAGCTTCAGGTTGGGAATGAAGAGTGCCTAAATATATCCCACACAGGTTCTTCTTTGTTACCTTTGCCTTTGATTAATAAATGTTTATATCTGAAAAATATTCTTTGTGTACCAAATATTACCAAAAATTTGCTAAGTATCTCAAAGCTTACCAAAGATAACAATGTGATAGTTGAGTTTGACTCTAATTTTTGTTTTGTCAAGGATAAACACACCGGAGTTGTTCTTCTCAAAGGGGCAGTTAAAGATGGGTTATATCAGCTTCAGCTAAGTACAAGTCCATTAGATAATCATCAATGTGTTTTTAATTCTTCTCAATTTGTGAATAATTTTGGTATGCAGTCAGGAAATAAAATGTGAAATAGATTTGTTTTACATGCTAGAAAAGTAGATCCTCTATTGTGGCATAAGAGGCTAGGTCATCCATGTACTCAAACTCTGAATGTTGTTTTTAAATCTTTGGACTTTAATACTTCTAGTATAAATAAAATGTCAGTTTGTCATGATTGTCAGTTGGGCAAAAATCATTTGCAAAACTTTCCTAAGTCAAAATCTAGAGCTAAATATCCTCTTGAGTTAGTTCATACTGATTTGTGGGGGCCAACTCATGTTGTCTCTCTAGAAGGGTATAAATATTATATAGTGTTTATGGATGATTTTTCCAGATTTGTTTGGATTTTTCCTCTTAAAGTCAAAAGTGAAACCAAAATCATTTTTCAACAATTTCAGGCTTTTGTAGAGAAACAGTTGGATAGGAAAATCAAAACCATTCAAAGTGATTGGGGAGGAGAATTTAGGAGTCTTGTACCCCTTTTACAAGAGAAAGGAATAAATTTTAGACATCCTTGTCCCTATACTCACCAACAAAATGAGAGGATAGAGAGAAAACACAGACATCTAATTGAAACAGGGTTAACTCTTTTGTCACAAGCTTGTATGCCTCTTTCTTTTTGGTGGCTAGCTATTCAAGCTGCTGCCTTCCTTATAAACAGATTACCAACTCCTGTATTATCTTTTTCTTCACCTTTTCATACCTTGTTTCAAGAACCTGTTGACTATTCAAAATTGAAAGTGTTTGGTTGTGCATGCTTTCCACACTTAAGACCCTACAATAAACACAAATTAGATTTCCATACTCAAAAATGTACATTTGTAGGGTATAGTTTACAGCACAAGGGCTATAAATGTCTTAGTTCTTCTGGTAAAATTTTTGCGTCAGCCAGTGTTATTTTTAATGAAGTAGATTTTCCTTTCCAAACTGATTCTGCCTTCTTACAACAAGTTCACCCAAAATCCTTGAAGTCTGAATATCTAACTGGTTTTAAAAGTTTCTTCATTCTTGAGTTTGTACCTGCGCACAGCTCTGGTGAATTTAAAATTGACAGAATAGAAAATGAGAATATAACTCAAACTGTTGCTAATGACACTAACTTTATCTCTGATACAAACAGCTCAAAGACCAATCATAACCAAGAATGTTCTGTTTCTTCAGAACAAAACACAAACACATCATTTGATAAATCAAATTCAAACTTATCTTGTTCCTCTTCAGAAAACAGTCATTCTGTAACTCATCTTGAAGCTGCCCTACCAACAGAAAATACTTCGTTGTCTAAGTTTGGGATTGAGTCTACGGGAGCAAGATTGAGCTCTGGTCATCCAATGATAACCAGATCTAAAACTGGTTCCTTGCCTCCTCCTAGAGTGTTTCTAAATGAAACAACTTGTCAAGAACTGTTAGAACCTAAGAGTGTTAAAGAAGCTCTTAATAGGCCACATTGGTATCAAGCCATGCAGGATGAATTCTTGGCTTTGCAGAAAAATAGAACCTGAGAATTAGTTCCAGTGGAGCCTAATATGAGTATTGTTGATCATAAGTGGGTTTTCAGAACTAAATTTAAAGCTGATGGTTCTTTGCAAAAATTCAAGGCAAGGTTGGTGGCTAAAGGGTTTCAACAGACCCCTGGCATTGATTATTTGGATACTTTTAGTTCAGTTGTGAAACCTGTCACAATTAGAATAATTTTTACTCTTGCTGTGACATATAATTGGCCTATACATCAAGTGGATGTAAACAATGCTTTTCTGAATAGAGTTTTGAAGGAGGAGGTATATATGACTCAGCCTAAAGGTTTTGTTGATGCTGAAAAACCTAATCATGTATGTAAACTTGTCAAGGCCTTGTATGGATTGAAGCAGGCTCCTAGGGCATGGTATGATAAGTTGAAAGATGTTTTAGTGAAGAAGGGTTTCAAAAATTCAATGGCTGATACTAGTTTATTTGTATTTAGAGATGAAGAGGTGTCCATATACATTTTAGTATATGTTAATGATATATTACTTACAGGAACAAGTTCTCAGTTTATTCAGAATCTGGTTGCTAAGTTAAATATGTCTTTTGCATTAAAAGATTTGGGAGAGTTGAGTTACTTTCTTGGTCTTGAAGCTCATAGAAGTGAGACTGGATTAATGATGTGTCAAGCTAAATATGCTCAAGATTTGTTAATAAGAACAAACATGAGTGAAGCAAATCCTTCTGCCACTCCAATGGCAATAGGATTGAAGCTGCATCCAGAAGACAGTGAGTTATTTGAAGAACCTACAGTGTATAGGAGTAATATAGGTGCTCTTCAATACTTATTGATGACTAGACCAGACTTGGCTTTTGCTGTAAACAAGCTAAGTCAGTTTATGCAAGCTCCAACCAAGTTACAGTGGCAAGCATGTAAAAGAATTCTTAGATATGTGAAGGGAACAATCAATTTTGGGATTATGTTTAAACCTGCTTCAATGCTGAACATAGAAGCTTTTGTAGATGCAGATTGGGCAGGAAGTTTGAGTGATAGAAGATCAACTAGTGGGTATTGTGTTTTCTTTGGTAGAAATCTGGTGCAATGGAGTTCAAGAAAACAAAAGGTTATGGCATTGTCTTCAACTGAATCTGAGTATAGAGCCTTAAGTCAAGTTTCAACTGAGTTGGCCTGGATACAAAATCAGTTGACTGAAATCAAGGTGCAGTGTGTGTTGAAATCTGTAGTATGGTGTGATAATCAAGGAGCTGGTTATTTAGCATCTAATCCTATGTTTCATGGAAGAACAAAACATATTGAGTTGGATGTTCATTATATTAGAGAGCAGGTTGCTTCAAAGAAATTGGCAGTTCAATTTGTTTCTTCAGAGTTTCAAGTGGCAGACTTGCTTACAAAACCTTTGTCTATAAAAAGGTTTTCTGAGCTAAGAAATAGATTGAGTTTAAAAGAATACAAAACTGATGAAAAAATAGTAAAATAACAGATTGAGGAAGTTGCTTCAATAGCTAAAGAAAGTTATGCAGAGTTGAAAGATTGATTCTGAAATTTTTTAACTAATTTTTGTTTTTGTGATGACAGGAGAAAATAAAAGAGTTGGTGTGTTTTCTGCAGTAATAAATAAAGAAGTTGGTTTGTGTTAAGGGAAGATTTGGTGCTGATAAGAAGCGTTGGTTTTATGGTGCAAATCAAATATTGCATATTTGATTTGAGGGAAGATGTGAAAACCAAATATAATAAGTGATACGGTGCGTCTTGGGAGGCTTAAAAGTGATTTTGTTTATACGGTGCGTTTTTGTGAAAATTACTAAAGTCAAAGGGAAAGTTGAGCTAGGGTTATTCTTCTTTTCGTGCAAGCTGCTGGTTTCAAGTTCTGGTTTCAAGTTGCTGGGCAGAAATGCTTTCTGGAGATGAAGTCATGTCATCGATGTGAATAGATCGGACGGTTCTAGTGCAATTAACAACTGTTTCACGCTGTAATTTTTTTTCCCGCTTGTTTTCATGCTTATATAAGTGAATTCTCTTGTAATTTTGTGGATTATTGAAAAATAAAAGTATATTCAGAATTCAAATTTCTCTGTGTTCTTGATCTTTTCTTGATTTTCTATTAAGCCTGCTTTTATTTTTCATGCTGACTCTTTTCTATGGGAAGAGAACAGAGTTGTCTCTGAACAGCTGCCAATACCGTGATCACACTTTCAGCCTTTAATTTCAGATCTTCATCGAATCTCAACCGTCCATTTCTGCAAACATTTCACCTCAAATTCAAACAACCCTAAGCAAACCACAACATAACTCAACATATGTTCTTCCTTGTTTAAATTTTTTTTCTTTTTCTTTTTTGGGCTGAATTTCAGCTCAGTTGTAATATTATTCAGAATGCTTCTAGCACTTGCAGCTCAAGAGGAGTGGAAAATATATCAATTAGATGTCAAGTCTGCATTTCTTAATGGCTATTTGGAGGAGATCTTCATTGAACAACCAGAAGGCTTTATAGAAAAGGAAAAGAAGACAAAGTGTACCTACTCAAAAAGGCTTTGTATGACTTGAAACAAGCACCAAGGGCATGGTATAGTAGGATTGATGATTACCTACTAAAATTAGGGTTCAAGAAGAGTTTGAGTGAATCAACTTTATATATGAAAAGTGTTGGTGGTAATATTGTTGCTATTTCTTTGTCTGTTGATGATTTGTTTGTGACAGGAAACAATTCAGATTTGGTGCTTCAATTCAAAGATTAAATGATGAAGGTTTTTGAAATGACAGATTTAGGGGAGATGTCATACTTTCTTGGCATGGAAATTCAACAATCACAGCATGGGGTTTTCATTAGCCAACAGAAGTATGCAAATGAGGTATTAAAAAAATTCAATATGCACAATTGCAAGCCTGTAAGCACTCCTTTGATGCAAAATGAAAAGCTAAGCAAAGATGATGGAGCTAAGAAGATTGATGAAAGCCTTTATAGGAGTCTTGTAGGTTGTTTAATGTATTTAACTGCTACAAGACCTGATATATTATATTCTGTGAGTTTACTATCCAAGTTCATGCATTGTGCTATTGAGTTGCACTTCAAAATTGCAAAAAGGGTGCTTAGATATATTAAAGACACAATTGATTTTGGAGTATGGTTTGGCAAATCTGAAAAATTAAAGCTATATGGTTTTGCTGATAGTGATTGGGCAGGATCATGTGATGATATGAAGAGCACTTCTGGATATTTATTCAGTTTTAGGGATGGTTATTTCTCGTGGAGCTCAAAAAAACAGGATGTTGTTGCTCAATCCATAGCAGAAGCAGAATATGTGGCAGCTGTTGATGCTGTGAATCAAGCTTTATGGTTGAGGAAACTATTAATAGATTTGAAGTTTGATCAAAATGAAGCTAATGAGATTTTTGTTGATAATCAGGCTGCTATTGCAATTTCAAATAATCTCGTGTTTCATGGCAAGACAAAACATTTTCAGATCAAATATTTCTTTTTAAGGGAAGTTCAGAAGAATAAAGAAGTTGTTCTAGTGTACTGTAACACTGATGCACAAATGGCTGATATTTTAACAAAAGCTTTATCCAAAGGAAGATTTGAAGAATTGAGGAAGAAATTCAGAGTTCGCAGCAAAAGTGGCAAGGAGGAGTGTTGAGATTGCAACTTTTGTGCAACTTTTGTATAACTAAAAATCTTGTTTTAAAATTTAAAAAAAATTATCTTTTATTTGAATTTGAATTTGATCAAACTCAATAAGTTAGGTGATGATTTTTAGGAGAAAATTTTTATTTTTTGGTTAATGTATTCCTATAAATTTCAGTTTATTGAAATAAAAATATAGATCAATTCAGTCTCAATTTTTCCTTCTGAGTCTCCTCATTATAACTTACAAGAATATAAATCACATGGTAAAGGGGTTGACAACAACATTTGGGATCATGATGAGTACTTCATGTTGGCAACTGATCCACCACCACCTGCCTAGAAAAGACGAGAATTTGGGGAAGAGAAGATCTCATTGGACTCAAAAAACGTAGATAAAGCACTAGAAAAATCAGTCAATGTGTGCCAACCTGACTGTCCTGTACTAGGAAGTGATAGATAGGAGCAGAGGGGTCGTGACTTCCACCATTCACATAGAGCTAAGAAGCCACCTTCATGAGACAAGTTGCCAAACAGAGGCGAAGCACAAAGGGTTGAGTATCTATCAAGACAGAGGCATGGCGGCAGTGGTCGTGGTGATTATAGTGGAAGAGATAGATTTGACGGAAGGCAAGGGTTTCGCCAGACCTTCCTGAATTTGGACAATTTTCTTTCACGTTCATGAATGGACTATTTTCAGAATTTGGACCATTTTCATGAATGAAGCTTCATTTCCTCTGCTTCTTGTATAGTCTAATGCCCTCTGAGCAGGTTCTGTCAAGTCAATTAAATACAAAATATAGTCAGATTCGTCAAGACTTTCTACCTCGTCCTTTAGGAAAAATTTTGATGTGTTTTATCCAATTTGACGACAAATTTGTCTTAATAGTGATTAATGTTGCACACGTCCATACCATGATTGCCGGGCAATTCTTTTTCTTTTCGAATTTCTTATTTAAAGATACATTTTTTCTTTCGCTTTTTTTCAACAAATTTCTTTTTTTTCTATGATATTTTTATTATTATTTATTTTTAAACAGCCAATAACAAGTTGCACGCAGCATTAACAAGAAATATTTATACAATTGTAACGAAAAAGCTCACCCTGGAGCCACCGTATATCAATCAATAAATAAATCAACCTTACAATGGAAAACAGCATTCAATTCAATCTTCAGTTTCTTCAACATCTTCATCTTCGAAGACTAGAAAAATCAACAACTGCCGCCGTTCTCATCTGCTCAGGTTTCGAACCAAGCCTGAACCCATCACACACAGAAAAAGCAGACCCTCCATGAGCTTTGCCAACGTTACGTTGGCGAATGATTTCGTTTCCGGATCGATTTTCCAAGAATTCCATGGCAGGAGGCTGAAACTCTGACCTCGTTCGCCTGTAAACAACTGCCGCCTGCAAGAATTCCATGGCAAATTTGGTTCTACTATTGAAAGTCCTACATATCCATTGGCGAGCTCTATAAACGCGGTCGAATTCAGAAATATACGAATATATAAAAGCTGAATTTTGTGTAGAAACCCTGCAAAAGCAAATTTAAATATTGACTTTCTAATTTCCGATACAACATAATATTCGGGAAGGTGCTTGCTTTTTTAAAATTGGAGGGTGCTTAAGATTTTGTAAAACGTGTGGAGCTTCCAAACAAGAACTGTTGCGATAATAAATAAATACTACTTTGATATAAGTGAAAGTCGTATGATGCGAAGCGTGACATATTATATGAAACTATTGCCAGTGTGGCATAAAGTCATATGGCTAGTTGAAAAATGAAACACGGTTTGAAGGCTCCAACAGCATTATCCATTTAGAATTCCTAATTATCATATATATATATATATTTTTATCCGTATTTGGAATTAAACAAGATGTCACATGCTTATCGTTTCTTTGACTATGTTGGCAAATTTGTTATTGATGTTCAAAGTTATACATAGGATAAGATTCAAATCAATTTTATTTTTAAATTCAACTTGTATAAACTTAAAACAAGTTCGAATTCAAATTCGAATATGAAAAGTATTCGATTTCTCAAGATTACAAATTTATAAAAATTTGTTTTGACCAATATACAATAAAACGATATTATTTACATGATTTCTACTAAAAAATTCGTTAAAAAACTAGTTAGAAGACTCAACTCAGTTTATCAAGCCACAAGAAGCTCGAATTCATACTTGTTAAGTCCAAATTTAGATCGAACTCGTCTCCTTATTAACTGAACTAAACTTAAACTCATATCAATTTAAGTTTGATTCAACTCACATTCTATCCTAATCATACATACAAAAGAAAATATCAAGAAAGCTTGTATAGACTAACAGTATGTAGCCATTATCCCATTATATGTATTTTTCATTTAATATAAATTTCGTTTTACTATAGTAAAATTTTATTAGATTTCAAGATTTCAGCCATATATAATATATATTATTATGTTTCAAATTATCTAAAATTTTGTCCGAGAAAAGGATCCAATTTGTTTTTTTTATATGGAATCATTTTCCTAAAAAAATTAACCTAATTGAAAAATATATTAATAATATTTCATGAAATGGTTATATATTATCCGATACCCAATTTGAAACTCATTTTAGGTGCATATAGTTTAATTGTTTTGTAATTAGCTAACACTATTATAATTGTTTTTTCATCAAGCCTAAGCTTAAGTGTTTTTAACTATATAAAGATATTTTAAGAATTCGATGTTGTTGACTAGTTCATCTTATGACATTTAAAAGAAAACGATAAAACGTCCTAAATTAATGCATATTGTCATAAGTTTATAGGTTTAGCATAACAAAATTACTTGTGCAATACACAAAATCTAGATTTCTAAATAAAAGTTGTTGATTAAGTTATTCTTTTAAAATAATAAATCATTATATTATCTTGTAATGATAGAAACTAAATATGGATGATGTTTTGTATAAATAAGAGACAAAAGTATCATATTAAGACGAGAAGTATCATATTGAGACAATTAGTAGAGTGATTGAGAACAACAATCACTTTTCTTGTAATTTTTGGATAGAAGAAATTTTACTTATACTTTGTGTATTTTACCTATAGATAGCATACATGTCTAATCGCTATATGCTTCTAGCAGAATACGCTAATTAAATTGTCTTTTAGTATAGCTTCTGGTCGTTGCTAAGAAAAGAATACTAAACTTTTATTATCTTTAAATAAATGCAACGATAAATAAATATAATAAAAATTATTTACAGACAGAACATGTGAAATTTATTATACAAGTTAAATATCTATTAATTAACGTTTTTATATATAAAAGTTTTATTAAAATATATGATATAGGAGATCCATAACATTGAGATCCGAAGGCTAATCATGGAGAAAACATATTGTGATTGCACATGCATTACCATACTTGAGGATAGTACTCGTATTCTTCCAACTCCATTCCCCGGACTAAGATTTCAACTGGCAAACAAGGCATGCATTCCAAGCACCTTCCATGGCAAGTTGCTGGCATTGATCCTCTCACCATCACCTTCCCATTACTTCTTCGGATGAACAGTTTCCCAGTCGGCTCTTCGATTGTTCCCCGTAGAGAAAGAGCCAAAACATATCATGTGAACCCATCAAAAGAAAGAAGAAAAACGTATTAATAAGAGACTGACTGGAGCAGGAGATGGAGAGCCAGCTAGTTTTCGTGACTGAACGGAGCAACAACAGATAACAAACAAGAAGAGGAAGAATGTGATTACTGCTATTTTAGGTAATGCCTTTAGTTCCATATTTGATTATTTTCTTGTAAGTTTTGAATATAGGTAAGGATTTCTATTGAGTTGGTGCAGTTTTATGGAATGGGAGTGGTTCAGTATATTTCGTAAGCATGTGAAATTGTCAATATGCTTTTTCATGTGTGCAAGTTTGGAGAGAGTGCTCGTCAGTGAGGACAGCTGAACGTGACACAAATTGCAACTGCTCAGTCAAAATTTTGGCCATGGAAGAAGAATAGGCTGAGAAATAGTCAAAAAGAAAATTATCAGAGGTAAAGTTCGTGACAAAATGCTACATTGCCTGGCAGAGGTAGAGGCACCCAAGCAACATAAAGTGCAGGAAATCGATACTGAAGTTACAACGTAAATCTTTTATGCAATTCAATCCATTATCTTGTATAAAGTTTAAAAATTAACATATATTCCACATTTTTTCACTTATTTTTTGCATGTGATTAGAAGATCTTTTCTGTTTCATTTTGGTTTTGTAATTAATATGTGGTGTTTTCTTGAAGCTTTCTCAAAGTGGTGCAGAATGATGTTTGATATTGACAATGATTTCCTTGAATGGACTATGACATTTGCAATTTCTTTGAAGACACCCTACATTGAGTGCACAGCTTGGCTTGCTATACAAATGATTCTTTTGCTTTGAATACGATATTAATTATCTTATCAAATTACCAAGTAATGGCTATATATAGGACGTTAATTATATCACTTAGGATGATAGTAATCATTTTGAAGAAATCAGCAAAGCAATAGGTTCATATACCATTTCCTATATATTTATTGTGCAGTGATCATCTCAATTTCTCTACCATTTGCCCATGTTTTTCTGTGTATTGGATTTCTATATAAATATGATTCTTATATTGAGTGTCATATCAATTTATATATCAAAATTTGTTTAGCAGATATGAATGGTAAAAAACACCATTCTTATGATCAATATGCTAATATCTACACTTGACCATATAAAATCCTTTCAAGTGATTCTGTCACTTAACTGTTTAACTTAATCTGATCTTTCGTAGGTGCAACATCACCAATAATCAATTTCTAATATACAGGATGTTAAGATAAAGACATAGGATAATCTTATCTTCTGAAGGAACCCATACAGTAAATGCATTCAATTTTGCGAAAGCAGCTATAGGTCTAGCACAATAAGTTCGGATACAACTTCTCAGTCAAATATGCCATGACAGTCCCACCAGCATTGCCCCCAACTGTTTCATCTACCTTCTTAAACTTCAGGTGCTTAGCCAAACTGCTGAGGTCAGGTTTGGTCAATGTTATGAATACTGATTTGAGCCTGTTTTAATGCCTGATTCATTTCCCCCTCACTTTTATCACGGTTCACCGGGCCATAAGTTGGCCGCCCCAGGCCGGACCAAAATGGTATTCAAAAATACGGGTCTTGGTGAGCGATGCCGACTCATGAAATATGAGGTCCAAGAAGTGATCCATAATATAAGGGCTCAAGTGAATATGAAAATTTAAAATTGAAGAAAAAACTCTGACCACTCAAATATTGGCTCTGTTTTTCCCATTAAGGGCCTCAGTGCATTAAGACAAGAAGGCTTGTCTAATTGTTACACTGGGAGTTGCTTACATAAAAGACTCACCGGACTGCAAACCAGACTCGTCAGGGACCAGGAGTCCATGAAAATGGTGGTCTGTTTGAGTGTCTGGGGACCCAATTGGGTGGCTCACACATTCAGGGAGCTCTTTATCAAATCTATTCATCTCTTTGTCTAACCAAAGTTCCAGATATCATGCCTAAAAAATACCCATGGAAACTAGGCCCTGGAAGATCAAATCTGTTTTCATCAAGTAGTGGCACTAGGTGGCTATCTCTGTTCAGAAACTAAGCGTAAAGATCACCTTTAACTTATTGGATTGATTAGAAATGAAAATATTATGACATTAATGCAAACTTCTCTCCATGTTCATACATATAGAAGGAAAGTAAAAACTATAAAGAAGAGTCGTCCGATAATAAACAGAAAGAAAGAAGAGAAATCAACACCTAAACCAGAAACACATCCTGTACATAACGGCCTAAAGAAATAATACAATAAAACTCAATCCAGTTTCACATGTTATCCGGCAACTGGAAGTTCTGTGAACACAAAATTTGATGAGAGTTGCTTTGAACAAAGACAGCAACACCACATTTGCTACTGTTGAAGCCTTGCCATAGAGGGAAATTAACACTTCCTGAAACATTCTTCTTGGCTGAGATGTCTTTCACAGTGCATAATTTCTCAAGCTTCCTCACAACATAGTCATTTGACAGGACACGGCCTTGGTTCTCTCCCTTTCTAACGTCAGTCACCAACCCAGTCTCATATAGAGCCACCATCACATTTGCGCCTTGATTATCCACCTTGTTCCTCAATGCTCCTGTTAGAGAAACTTGCAAAGATTCTGGTGTAGGCCTTTGGAAGGTTGCCTGCATTTTCTTATGGATTGCATTTTCGGCATCCAAAGATTCTGATAAGCTCTTAATATTAAAGTTTGGTTTCAATTTTTAGATTGATTTTTCCTGAGAAAACTATTAATCTTTATACTTAATTATGATATAAATACCTGTAAGGTAGGAGAAGCGAATCTAGGAGCACCAGTAATGGCAGACAACAGACCATCCTGATCATTCCCCTGACACTGGGCTCTCCCCTGGATGACCACCAGTGGCGTGAACATTGTATCAAGATTCAATGCCTCTACGTAAGCCTTTTGTCTGACGGTCCACTGGCTGGATCCGAACGGGTCCTTCCACCCCATGTAATCCCAGTAGTCCACGTGGTACGTCAACACGATCACCGGAACCTCCAGCTCAAAATCCCCTCTCCCAAGCCGCGACACCAACACCTCCGCCTCCGGCGACGTCTTGCAACCCTGTGAAGAAAACAGCTCCACAAGCACTGCACCACCCCGCTGTTGTTCCTCCGCCGTCACACCCTTCTCTTGCCCAGGGTTTGACGATATATTCGTACCAGCATCGTTACGTTTTCCCGGGCCAAAACAGGCAGAGAGACAACAACCCATTTCGTTTTTTCTACTTTCCGCGGCAAGGCGTCTCTTCGCCTGGAAAATGAGTTCCGGATGGTCCCGGTTGCGGTGATAATGAAAATTAAAAAAATAAAAAAAAAGAAATTTATGTGTAGGTCTTTTCTTTAAATCAAAAAGGGAAAGTCTTTAACATAGAGAATGCTGTGACGGGTGAAGAGCGAAGGTAGTAAGAGAGAAGGACATTGTTTTGTTGACAGATATTGAAAGGTGGATCGAGAAGAAGACGCAGTTGGGTGAAGTGGGCGGCAACAACACAGCTGAGCTGGAATGTAGTGGTTGAAAAGCCATCTTTAACCGTAAAGAAAGAAGTCCAATAACTTAGTTGGCACGTTCCCCAGATCTTGATTCTTTAGGTTGGTGACAGAATTCAATAACTTAGTTGGGACGTTACCCAGATCTTCATTCTCAGAAAGGAAGGTTTAATGTCTTATTTGGTGAGGAAGATACCTGGCCTTCCACCATGGGTCTCCATTATGAGTTAATTACCCTTTTCCACCGAAGGTTTGGCTTTAAAACTTCATCCACCCTAAGTTGTAAAAAATAACATTTTCCCTACCAAAATCAACTCCTGTAATTGAAAAAGTACTTCATTATTATTTTATTTTTTAAAATTATCTTACAACCTTAAATTAATAAAAATAAAAAATACTCTTTAAATATCAAAATATATAAAAAAATAATTTATATTTTTTTTTATTCTCACTTAATTTTTCATTGTTTCGTATAGTTAAAAGTGTTTTTATTGTATATTCATATATTAGAGAGACAAATTTTAGGGTTTTTCAAGGGTTGTTGAAAATCCAAAATAATATAGAGTTTTAAAATTTTAAAATATTAATCTACATCCAATTGCTTCAAAATAATAGCTGTAGTTTCCAAAAAATTGAACCGAATGTAACAAATTATAAATGTAAATTTTAGACTACAATTATTACAATCATATAATAGTCTCAAAATATACAAGGCTTTTAAAAAACCTCATAAACTGATTTATAACTTTTTAAATTTTTTTAAACTTTAAATATCATATTTAAAACATTTAAATTTAATCTGAAAATAATTGTTTTTTGTTTTTTTAAAATTAATAAATAATAAAATTATTATTTTCCTCTTATATTATTAGGTTTTTAAGTCAAATATTGGGGAGTAACATGTTAGTTACCCATTTATTACTTTCATCTATTTATCAGATATAAGTATATAACATGTGAAATTATTGCTTGATTCCAGAAAGTTTATTAATAAAGTTGCGTAAAAATTGTAAATATAATAAAAGAAAGAGATCTTCTATTTATCTTTTGTTTGGAATCGGAAATTCAGCCTAAATCAGCATCCTACTTTTTCGGCCTAGTTTTGGGTAAGTTCAACATCTCAATCAATCTCTCTCGATTAAAACAGAAAATCTGATTTTGATAATATCATAGAAGCTTAAACTGAGAATAAAGATTATTCCCACCAGGCGAGCTTAACTCAGGTGGCGTCTTCTTTTTTCCCATAAATTGCAGAAACCAAAAGGGTCCACAGGGCCAATCAATGTCAAACTGGTGATTGGGTCGATGCCATTGCCGTAGCATCTTTTTGGTGAACACAAACACAAAATCAACCCGTGGTTGCCCCACTGGCACTGGGAGTTTCTGCCCAACTCAATATAATCTCCACCACCACCACCAGTGGCACATAACATTAGCTCCTTGCTTGCATGGTTGAATTCTGGTGGCTTATACTGAGTTCGTTTGTGTTTGATGATATGCAGGATTCCTTAATAAAAGAAAAATCCCTAGGAAAAAATATTTTTCGGGAGTTTAAATTTAAAGTCGTCTTTTTGAAGAACAAAATTACTCCTTAGATAAAGTGTAATGCATACATGATTTCCCGTAAGTTTCAGAAATCGAAATCATCTTGATTTGGCTTTGGTGAAGTCAATAAAGCTGTGTAAAGCCTGAGTCTATCCTCCCCCAATGATGAGCACCTCGAGAGAGGTCTCCGCGGCCGTATAAACGACAATGAAGTAAGCGTTAAACGGTGCTTGTACCTCCTCCAAGCCAGCTGAATCGCCACCGCCGCCCAGGTTCTCCATCCTGGAGAGTAATATCTTGCACTTCTCTTCACTCTCTCATTAACAAATGTGTACCTGAAATGCTGCGTAACATATTTTACATCCTCAGCTTCCAGGCCAAACGCCTCTGTCGTTTCCAGGGTCACTAGAGTCGATGAAGACGGCGGAAGCCGTTCGATAAAGGGTCTTCTCAGGCACCACGACAACAGCTCATCGCCACTGAAGTTTCCAGGGCCTAACATGCAGCAACTCTTTATATTATTATGCAAAATTTGGCTACTCTGAAGATGTCCCCTCACCACAAATAACATTCTCTGAACTGGGTCACCCTCTCTTGTTATCTACACAAGAACAATTATAGAATCACGCTCAAATTTTCGGTATAAACAGTCAATATGTATTGAAATTGGAGCTTACGACTTCTCCCTTTGTAAATATGAGGGACTTCACTCGGTCACAAATATTCTCCAGGACTAGATTATCCATATGTTGGAACAATGGCACCTGAAAACATTATTGAATTACAGTAACCCCAGTAGATGGCATATATGTATGCTATTGTTGGGCCCAAATCATGCTTTTCGAAATTGTAAAAGAATTTGTTTCCCGTTTCTATTCATAATAAAACATAATTGGTGCTACCTGTTTGACTAAGTCCAAACAGAGGTGGTACTTGATATCTCTTCTAAGGCCCACAGGGAGATTACTGATCATCTCACATTCATCAACGCCACGCATGGCGGCCCAGCGATGCCGTTCATAGTTGCGGACTCGCTGCCTGAACCCCTGCGGCAAGTGTCTCTTCCTCATCCACCATTCTATGTTCCTCATCTTCAACTGCATCGCTTGTTTCTTTGATGTTGTTGCATGCAAGAACACCTTCATCGCCATCAAATATTAACACAGTAAAATTATTGACTCATTATCAGAAATTCAGTTGTTTAATCAATTATGTGGTTAATTACAGTAAAATTACCTTGATATTTCCGATTAACATGGTCACCAGAAGAAGTCCACTGGTAAGAACAATAATATTGAACACAACTTCTAACCATTCTGTTGTGCTCTCCAAGTTGCCGAAGGTGCTGATGAAGAAATTTCTTGTATCAACAGCTATAACATAAAAAAAACCCAGAGTGGAGAAGGGTGAAAAGAATGGAACCTGAGAGTCATTAGGCCCCAGAAAATGGGAAACAGTATTTTCTCCAAGCGGCTATCGTTGGTGACAAGCTGAACAGTCCATTTATAAGCTCCATAGTCATAGTTATTAGGACTGTCTAAGCATTTAAATCTCGCTTGTCTGTTCTCTGCCCACGCCAGTCTCGCTCTATCCCTTACCATGTTTGACGTTGTGCCATAGTAGATAGAATTTTTGCATGTCAGCAATCTCAGGTCACAACCTTTTGTTATTCCACATTGTTCTGTCAGGCATTTTGCAGACCTCTGAATTCCTAGCAAATACCAGCATGCTCCTGCTGCCTGCACATGGTTACATTTTGTTGTCCTTTCAATAAATAAATTAGATAAATTTAATATAAAATTTCAATTTTTTCTGGAAATTAATTATTTCTTGAACCCTAAACATAAACCAGGAAATAATTATATTTCCTCTACTTTGGCATGAATCACGATATTGAGTCTACTGTATCCACCTCATGGGAAAGTTTTACTTTTGTCTTTCTGTCTCATCTTTCTTCTTTTTGTCAATGGAGCCGGATAACCTTTGGCCATAGATTGTAGACCTTTATATTTGTTCACAAATGACACTTCGGTTTGTCGTTTTATCTTTAATCCATAACATAATAATAACTAGTCCTCGAATAGATGACAAAACAACGTGAAGTTCAAGGCTCCAAGAGAAAAATACTTTGAATAAAAGGCCATAAAAAGCAGTGGAAAAGATGAACTTACGTGTGATGCTACGAAATAAGCTATCATGTTGAGTACAATCCCCCACCAGATTGTCCCGAATATGTAGCCAGAAAGGTTCTGCATGCGGCGCAAGAGGCAGACCGAGTGGTAAATCTTTGGAACATATTGAAACAAAAACATTATCAAGAACACTGTCATCACTAGAGTTATCGATCCTTTCTCCAACAACGCCGGGATCACCACCCACAGCACCACCTGTAAACCAGTAGCTAAATAACTGGCTAAGAAAGTAGAGACTTCTTATAGAGTGACACAGTGGGATAATCTGACTAAATTATAAGCTGCAATTGCATGTTCACTCGCCACTATGATATAAACCTGATCGCCTTGGATCACAGAAAAGCCATACAGAAAGGAAGACGAAAAAGAAGAAAAACCACAGTACAAAATACCTCTGCTAACGTTCACATGGGGTCTCTATGACTAGAAGTGTTTATATAAAAAGTACTTTCAAACAAAACTTGAGTACTTAATTTACTGTTTGAAATGTAATATATAATAAAGCACTTCAAGTCTTTCACTTTCACATCCTCGAATTTTTAATAATATTGTCTCTTCTAAATTCTCCCATCTCACCCCATGTTGCACCTGGCAGCTTTAATCTGTGACCAACTAGAAGAAAAAATTGACAGGGGCGTCGCAGGCAATGAGACAAACGTTAAATAATATGCTTCGTTTAAATTATTTTCGTGTTTCACCACATTAAAGAAAAAATGAACTTGATTCGCATCACTAGCACATGTATATTATAGCTTTTGGGAGGTCGAAAAATTTTTCTTCCTTGTTCTCAGATTTCTTTCCCGAGAAAACGAAAGAAACCGGAATAATCTGTCGGCTTGTTAACAAAACTGATTTTCTTTTTTAGTAAAGATTTTTTATACGTGTAAAGATATTATAAGTGACGTAAGTTCAATAATAACCATGGCGATTTTTTTTGTGAAAAAAGGTTCAGACATGGAGGAAGAGATTCCCCCACTTCAGAGATGAGTTCAACCACGACTCTACCAGATTCTGCCATTTTCGTCTTAAGTTTAACTTTCTTTCAACCCAACCTTACGCCCTCTGAAACTCAGAAGCAACATGGTTTTATCACATGTTAGCTACTCTACTGCATGCATATGCCCAGTGTAAGAGTCAGAGAAAGAGGAATCTGTTGCATGCAGAAAACGACTAATTTCTTAATTTCCACTTGTCACTTTCCCCCACTTCCTTGTCTGAAATTTGCTTACTCAAAATATAGATTTATATTGAAATATTTTAAAAAAAAAAGCTCAAGAAAATGGGATGAATGGCTAGAACTATTCGGTTTTTTTTAACCTCACACTGGTAAGACAGTAGAAGAGAGGAGGACGACTAAAGTAATGACGATGACTGATTGACAGTGATATACGGGAAAATGGGAAAAAAAAATTCAAAATATATTGATTAAAGTAGTACCTGAGGGAGAGGGAGAATAACGAACAGATCAAAGAAGAAGCCCTTTTTAGCTTTCAAGTAACGGAGAGCCACCGAGCTTGAATTCTGCTGCTGTATTGGGTGTGTCCCGGAGGTGGCTGCGGCGCCAATACCGTAGGTTCGCTTGGCCATCTTTAGCTGCAACCACATGTTCCATAAGTGTAAGACGTCGGTCATGCAGCGGAGAGCGGTGACGGTGATGGCGAACCACCCATCCAGGAATAGACACATACAGGTGTCACTTATAGAGAGCGCGTAGAAGAAGAGAGGGTCCACGAAGAGTCCCGTGGCACAAACGAGGAGAAAAACCCTATTCCATTCTTGAACCCATTTGGCTCTCGGGTCCAAAACTTGGCCCCAAGACCAACCTCGTCGGCCTCTTGGAGCTCCACTCCAGCACACGGAGAACAAACTTTCGCAATAATTCTCATTATGTGATGACCTGTCTTCTTCTTCTTCTTCTTCTTCATCATCATCCTCTTCTTCGTTAACCATTTCCCCTTCTTTATCATCAGAATCGTCGTCCGTGAAGTATTGCATGTGGGTTGGACGTGACAACAGGTCTTGTTCAGTCGCCATGGCTGACTACTTGGTTACAGAAAGAGCGTGTTATTTGCAAAGAACGAAACTGGGAAGGTATGAATTGAAAAACGAAGGACAAAAAATCTCGCAAAGGACATAATAATTGCAGAGGTGGAAACTGTGAGAGGTTGGCAAATACATGTGAAGTTACATTATTGCCCTTGTATAATCATTCATTATGCAACGACATCTTGGAGAGGGATTGCCATTTGCCTGTCATCTCCGTGAAATAGTAGAAGATTTTAATTTGAAGCCAAATCCTAAACTGCACGATAGAGTCGATAAGTAGGGTAATAATATAACAAGCTATGGAGTCACTCCCGTCTTGTCATCGAAAGCTCTATTATGGTCGATAGATACAGCACGTGTGTACATTACCAAGAAATTATTGAATTAATCCCACTTAAAGAACATTGATGTTTTTTCCAAATTCCAATCCCCCCTTTCCAAACCCACCCACCAACGCCCCCCCCCCCCCACCTTAATTTATGTCTCCATAATTCCAAACTTCGGACTGTTAAGAGTTGAATAAGCTTTCCTTACGAGCTCTCAAGTTAAATTTTAGCAATCTCAGAAGGGATTTAAACACAGAAAGCAAGGTCTATAGGTTAGAATTCACAGGAGTAATAGCGAGATTCTGGAACAGGAGAAAAAGTTGTTGAAGATTGAAGACTGAAGATCAAGAAGATTCAATATCTTTTAGATTATAAATTGATAAACAGTTCATTCTTGGTACCTGAAAAGGAAGCACAAAAACACTCATTTAAAATTATAGGCCCCATAGCAAGGGGTGCCACTGCCAGCCAACCATACAAAAGAACACATATCAAAAGACAAAAAACTGTAGGCAGTTCAGTTTCAGCCTCTTGTTTGAGAACAATTTACCGTTTCAAACAAAGCTTATTGGGATTTTGCAGATGTTAATGCATTTTGGGTATAAATTTTCTAATTCTTCTTGTTCTTTTTTTTTTTTTTTTTTTTGACTCATTCGACAGAAATTTCAACCTGCTCTTTCATGAATAGCAATGCAGAATGATGAAAAAGGTGCTCTCCACATGAATACACTAGACGAGATGATAATCCTTGTTTATTTGTCTATCCATACTTTTGTTCTGTAGTTCATAATTTATCTTTCATTGTAAGTAAAGTGTCAGTATCAGAAGTCGTTTTAGAAAAATTTCCAAATCAAACGGCCTAATAATTCATTCATATATAGGAGGAAAGAGGGTATGTTAGGAAAACAATGAAAAAAAATATAATTGCAAGCATTTGAGAATTGAAAGGACAATATGGATGGACACGACAGAGAAATAAAAATATAATGGAAGGAGTAGGGCAAAGCAAGAACGTAAGGAAAGAGACTGTGTCTGGCTTATTCACACATAAGTTTAACCTACACAGGTTCCATGCAGCTTCGTTGTTTTGTTTTTATGCTCATCGAGAACCGACCATCACACGCACCTCTCACCTCTCGAAATGACTAACCCAAGAGGCGACAATGTTGGACACTCAAACACTGCAATACTGTTTACAGCTACAGGACAGTTGCTTGCTCATGATCACGTATATGCCTATCTCTTTCTTAATTATCATGTTAAGCAATGGTATAATGGATTTAAGCACAAATTGTCGTAGCATTTTCAATATTGAAAATGATAAACCAATAGAATATGGAAAATCACTAGTCCATGTGGGAACGAAGAAGATAACTATAAATCTTTTTATAAAGGTGAACATTTAAAGAGTTTTAATTGGATTTAGCAAGTGCACACATAGTTTAGAGAAGTCTTCTTCTTTTTTAAAAACAGCACAAAAATTCTCACAAGATACCATAAGGCTTTAGGCCATTACAGTGAATACAAATTTAGATAGGAAACTCCATTGTATCCTAAAGGTTTCACACTAAATCCCCTTTCGTATGTTAGAAGGGCGAAATTTTCTTTAGGAAAATCAACATATCATTCTATTTTTATAACAATAATAAAACAGCTTGAATATTGTTGAAGGGTCACCGATGGTGTAGACCATGCATGCATTCAAATTAAGCAAGAAAGGATTCAAATTTTTTCGAGAACGTAACGCCAATGCATTTGGTTGCATCCAGAACTTTAGTTTCCAGGAAATGCAGGATTTTGTTTCCAAAATCCTAGAAGCATTCTTTCTGCTCACTTCCTTCTCAAAACCTGCCAAGGAAGCCTCTATTTTCCATAGGGTTCTTACATATATCTTTATATAAGTATATCACCATCAAAGATTTAGAGACTGAAACAAATTCCATATTCTGATAGTCATTCCAATTCAATCATATATATATATCAAGAAAACTTTTCATCAAATAAGGAAATTTCATTCCAAGATGTTTAAGTCATAGTGATCGAGGTTCTGCGTCATGAAAGACTTTCTCTTATTATTATCTTATTCCTCCTTCAATTTGATAGATGTTTTTGGCAGATATTTTCATCGATCATATATGGTTTGACTCTTTATATCTAAATTTCAATTAAAAAAATAATTAAAACCCTGTGATACTTTCTTTTTTAGTATCTAAATTTATCATTTTCTCGATAAAATTAATTTTTCTTTATGGCCACAGGATGCCGAACTGTGTCAACATTCAATCATGTAACTCAGAAGGTAATTTGATGCTTTCTTTAAAGTTCATGTGCCTTCTGAATGTTTATTTCTATCTCGTCTTCAATATAAATTCATTTCAAAATCGAAATGAGCCAGTCATATGATATAGTTTCCACAAAATAATCAAGTGTGGATATCGGGGTTTGTGTTATGAATCTCCAGGAAATATTCCATAACATATCCTATGATATTTCATAAATTCCTTTTGGATTTTGCGCAATGTGCTTAGAGTAATACCTTATCCGAATGTTTATACACAAATTGTGCATGTTACATGGACATGCATAAGGGTTTCACGAGCGCGTGCATTGATGCTCAGTCCCATGACCCTAACCCTATAAAAGATTGTACGACGATTTCATTTCAGACTTTTTACCTATGCTAAAATAGTTATGCTCGTTTGCCTTGAATGTGCATGTAACTGCTAGCAGAGCGAAAACATGGTTTCTTTCGATTCTTTGCTCTATGTGGATTGTCAAGAGCGTTGTCGGCTAATGGGACTGCAGATAAGCAAACTCATTGCCACGTGAAGACTTGAAGGAGTCTTCAAGCACAAGTACAAGATTTTCAAACAACTTATGTATGTTTAGTTTTGTTTTATAAATTCAAACAAAAAACAAAGATTTTAAATAAGTATTTTTAATATTCTCTAATCAGATGATATCTTATTATTAACACATATTTTAATATTCAATATTGTTATATATATTCTTGTTCATAAAAAATCATAAATAATATATACTTATGTTTTTAAATCGAAAGATATTATATGTATGAATGAAATTTGATACTCTATACGGAAAGTCTTCATTGTTATCCTAATAATCGAAAAAAATGGAATGAAATGAAGTAAAAATAAAGATTGAAATCCATTTAGTTTATAAAAAAAAGACTATCCATAACTCAAACTTGTTCAAATCTAAATGTTAATTGATTTTGAAAAAAACAAATGGAACCCATGTTCCCAAAGGAAAAAAGGGTGGCAATGGCATGCGTGAAGAAAAAAAGACCTCAAACAGAAGGCTACCTAGTCTATACAATTATTTATGACTTTTTCTAACAAAAAAGCAATCAATAATTTTGTAATTAATGGACTAGAGGACAACCCAACGAAAAGATAGCTCACCTTAAACTTTCTTAATTTCAACCCTAATCAAATAATTATTAAATAAATATCCTCAAAAGGAATCTATCCGGACAGTAAACTATATATTATAATTTAGCTTATTATATATAATAATATATGATTCTATATAAATCTATTGTGTCACACAAAAGGACAATAGAATAATTTGGTAGATTGAACACGTGTGCAAATAAATACCGAAGCCAATCTTGGTATTAAATAGTGAAATTTATTTTTAATTCCTTAATTTGTCCCATGTTGGGTGGTTTATTTATTTTTTCATTTTGTATTTCACAATTTGTGATACTGAAAATTTATTTTCGGAAGGAAAAAAAGAGTTCTGCCCAAGAGGCTTTGAATGACTATTTTTTTTATAAATTTTTTTTGTTAATTAAAATATTTGATCTTTATTATGTTTGAAATCGATAAACTTTTCGAGAGTATCGTAACCTAATCAACAATCATTATGTTAGTTAAAATAAGATATACATTATTATAGTATGTTGGTTGCATATGAACCCTAATTTGCTAAAGAGTAAATTGTTCTTTTTGTCACTTATCACTTACATTAATCCTAGAATTCTCTTTTTTTGGAATTTCCTAGCTCAATTTTAAAAGTATATATAACAGGGTTGCAACAGATGAATATCCTTTCTTCTCATACTATCACTGAGACACATGAAGAATGCAAATTCAGAGCTTAGATTCTGTATTCCAACAACAGCATGTTACTAAGAAGTTTCGGCTTTCCCCGTAATATATAAACACAATCAAAGGGTGCTTTAAGCATAAGCAAGTTTATTGCAGGAAAGCAACCTAATTGACCTTCAGAAGCCTCTATGAAGTGCAGCCAACCAGAAATGTCATGTTAACTACCTGTAAAAGGACTGTTGAATTCTCTTTCCACCGCCCACCTTTCCATGAAGACCTCCCTGGTCTATGGTTTTGCAGATAAGAGGGAGTACTTGTCAATATTCAGGATACTTCTAAAAACAAACAGTTGTAAAACTGTGAACAATTGATGAGTTTATTTGTTTTTATAAGGATTGGCACAAGAGTACCTCTAGATCTTGACACTGAAGATGGAAACTTAGGGGAAGATGGTCCCATTAAACCAAAGTCTAGATTTACATTCTCCTCCACTAGGTCTAATTTCCAAAATTTAATCTAAATCGACTCTTCGATTAGTTTTCATTAGGAAAGGTGGTGGGATGTATTGAATCGAGTATGACATAAACAGTCGTGCTGATGGGCCAAGCCATGTTTAAGCCCATCTAATAGGTTGGGCTAACCTAGTAGTAAGGCACAGCCCAGGAGGCATACTAGATTGGCCCATAGGTCTCCCCCAATCAGTTTCCAACACAACATACTACACATACTAGAATAATCCAGTAGACTACACTGAAGATTTTTCCCAAGTGAAAAAATAATGTGGAGGCAAGAATAGACAAGTAGCTTATGTGTGGATAGAAGGATATGAGTTGGAGGTGCCAAAAATCCTTAGCAGCCATTTCATTGGCTGAATCAAACCTCATCATCCCCACCACAATTTGCAATTTCCACCACAACCCACTTCTTTCTTCTTGTTTTCTCTGACATTTAAATCTTCATCTCCCTTTCCACAACACTGTTCAAATTCAACACAGAACATTGACATCAAACTTTCAACAACAAAAAATAATTGGGGTTTAAAGGATTATTATTATTATTATTATGTCATCCATGCTAAGCTCCAGCACTTCCCTCAGGCCAACCCCATTTCTTGGCCAAACCAGGTCAAGTGTTAATCCCCTCAGAGATGCTGTCTCCATGGGCAATGCCAAGTTCACTATGGTAACTTTCAATCAAACTCTATTTCTGTTCACATGGGGAAATTGTATGTCGAGTGAGCTGAGTTGAGTTTTTGTTTTCTTTGCACAGGGAAATGAATTGTGGTATGGACCTGACAGAGTGAAGTACTTGGGACCCTTTTCAGCTCAGACTCCATCATACTTGACAGGTGAGTTTCCAGGGGACTATGGATGGGACACTGCTGGTTTGTCTGCTGACCCTGAAGCCTTTGCCAGGAACAGGGCTCTTGAGGTGATTCTTTCCTTCTTCTCTTCTAACTTTGGATTAATATTCAATTACCCAGTCTAGTATGGTGAAGGGTGTAGGATAATCTAGTTTTATATGATAGAAGATATTAAGAAAGAACATAATTTATAAGCCATTTTTGTTATAATATTCATCAGGTGATCCATGGGAGATGGGCTATGCTTGGAGCACTAGGCTGCATCACACCTGAGGTTCTTCAGAAATGGGTTAGAGTAGACTTCAAAGAGCCTGTGTGGTTCAAGGCTGGAGCTCAGATATTCTCAGAAGGTGGCCTTGACTACCTAGGCAACCCCAACCTTGTTCATGCTCAAAGCATCCTGGCAGTCCTAGGATTCCAGGTTGTCCTCATGGGACTCGTCGAAGGGTTCAGAATCAATGGTCTCCCTGGTGTCGGAGAGGGCAATGATCTCTACCCAGGCGGCCAATACTTTGACCCTCTCGGCCTTGCCGACGATCCAGTTACATTTGCAGAACTCAAGGTGAAGGAAATCAAGAACGGCAGGCTAGCCATGTTTTCCATGTTTGGTTTCTTTGTCCAGGCTGTTGTTACTGGCAAGGGTCCTCTGGAGAACCTCCTTGATCACCTCGACAACCCTGTCACTAACAATGCCTGGGTTTACGCTACCAAATTTGTGCCTGGATCTTGAACTCAATATCATTTATTCAAATTCATGTCTAATGTGAAATGTAGATTGTAAAAACTCTATGACATTGATGCTGATGTTGATCTTGTCAGTTTGGATGCCCAGTTAAGGGATATCAAACAATTGCATAGTGTGAGAATAATGTGAGCAGATTATATAACATAAACACCATACTTGGTGCTACGATTCTTGACATTACATCAAAGACAACATAATATACACAAACTACACAAATAATTTCCCTGTTGTACTATGGACATGAAACTGACAAAAATTGGTAGATATACAAATAATGTTTCTCCCTAACACTATGAAAACAGCCCAAGCAGCTTGTAATAGATAAAAAGCAACTGCACCTGAGGACAGAAACAGGCATAGTTTTGGACATATTTCTGTGTTCATCTGTAATCATTGTGCGTCAACTGACATGAAGTAGAATACTATGAAACTTTCGAGCTTAGCCTTCCCCACCATGTGCGTCGACTTTTATCAACTTCTGACAGTGCAAGTTTATGAAGCCTTACCTTAGCTTCCCTTAATCTTGTCTTATAATCTTTCTTCCATGCCTCAAACCTTGCTTTCAATTTTCTAAGCTCTGCAACAGGATTGCGATGAGGAAGTGGCAATGTTGTTTTAACCTCAACCAGAGTTTTGGCATCATCATCAAAAGTTTGCTTCCGCTGCTCAAATTCCTTTACCAGATTGTTGACAGCGGCAAAAGCGCCATTAGACTCTCTTCCCGCTCCATCAGCATTGGCATTGGAATATTTGACAGGTGAAGTTCCACCAGAAGCTTGAGATCCCATGGATGTTGCATCCTCAGAATCATAAAATTGAGGTGATGTAGATGTTTCTCTTCCAGCCTCAGTTGCAGCATTATCAGCGGCAAGGCTTTGTCTGGCGGTAGCAAGACTCGTCTGTATCAAAATTACAATGAAAAACTCAAGCATCTAGTTTTAATTATTTAGTGTGCAACTCTTTGAGAAATCATCAGTCATAAAAATCGTCCACATATTTCATATTTCCCTCTAGGTAACTGAGGATGCTAATTGAATTCACCAGGCAAAGATAGTCACAAGTTACTAAAGACACACCATCATGCTCCTTATAATAATTCAATTACCATGAAGACTTAGCTTGAACTACAAACTTATAATAACTCATAGACTAATGAAGTTTTGCCTACCATCCAAGAACCTCATTTAAAGTTAATTGACCAACAAAACATGGCATGGTTGCTAGTTGAAAAAGCTATGCTGTGTTAGCTAACAGAGCCGTAATCAGTTAGATGGATGTGGCAATTAACAGCTCAATTTGACATTGGCTCTATTAGTGAATCCACTAATAGCTAGAGATAGTTATCCAAACGGTCTCGATAGCTGCCAAAACCAAGAATCTACCTATGCTTTTGATACAACCATACAAATGGCATATGGAAGCTTAAAGAGAAAAATTCATTACCCAACACCTGACAGGTTCCATCTTTAACAAGTAACTATATATTGGTTTAAATAAAATGAGCTATAACCATCCATATCATATTGCTTTTTCCACTAATTTCACAGTTTTCAGGACTCTTTCATTAGTCAACACTGTACATACACACACATATATATATATTTAATGGCCAGATTTATGTATAAACATCCAACTCACTTGCAAAGATGACATCTGCCTTTGCCACATCTCCTCCATAGATTTCATTTTTGCCTCATACTCTGTCCACCTTGTTTCATACTGTCGTAATTGTTCACGCACTGCAGCATTTTCTTCTTCCTTTTGGCCCAAAGTTGCTTCCGCCTCAAGAACTTGCCTTCGAAGCTCTGCCAAAGCTGAAGGCAAAAGCTGGGCCTGCTCTTGTGGCATATCCTGGCACCAAGTAAAGACACCTTTCAATCCTCAAGTTACTCATATTTACACATATAATGAGAAATAGAAGCAAAATTATAAAGGTAAGCTTAATTATACATGTTCAGAGATCTCAAACCTCAATGTTGCATTAATGACATCAGCATTTGCCACAATCACATACTTGTTCCTAACAATCTAAAATTCTCGTTAACTAAATGCTGGATACATTTTATACGACATATGTTCCATGGACCTATAAACAATTTAAATTAAGCACAATGTATGAATCTAGAATGAGCTAAAGTCAAGATATCAAATAGCCAGGGCAAGCCCACGTGAGCATCATAATGATTGCCTTTGCAAGATTTTGCTTCCTGTAAGTACAGTATATTACTTCTACTGCATAAGGAATAAGTACTCACAAATTACAGACTTCTATCTCAAAAGGTAGCCCTTCTTCCAGTTAAGCAAACACATTGGTTTGTATTTAAGCATAATATTTTATCAACTCATATTATGCGGAAATCAAAATGAAAACCCAAGAGCTTTAGTTCCATTGCAAGCCTACATTTTGTAACTTCAATATGGTACTGCCCTTAGCACAATACTTTGATCAAAAGAAATGGAATTGCATTAACAGACCACTTAACAAATCAAAAAATAGATTTTTACTGATTTTTCTTTGGACAAAACTTGACAAAAGTAACCCCTTCATTTTTGTGGCATCCTAAATTTTATAACAGTAAGACTTTCCTAACGAGAATAATATAATTTCTAGTCAAGACATAGTGGCAAACATATTTTACTTGATAAGATTAAAAATAAGAAAATTGTTTTCCCATAAAATAAGCATATTGTCCTTTCTGGAAAACAAAAGTTGGTTCATCCATTTACCAGACAAAAACTTTTAGGAATATCACATCTATAACCCTTCGGATCATCAAAAATTATGTTAAATCATTATAGGATAAAACTAGCTCAAAATTGGAATTGTATATCGTTAGAACTTGGAAAAAACACAAAAAACATGGAAGAATTCACGTGTTTAACCTGCAAAAGAGACTAACAACTAACTGCAATAAGAGTAACAAAAATAAACACTCAAGAGCAGAATCAATATCCTACAAATTAACAAAGGCATAAAGAAGAGTACCTTCACTTCTGAAATTTTCCAGCAAGGCCTCTTTTCAGATTTTGTATTCACAAGATTTGACTGTTTTAAATTATGCATATAATGCTTCCGAACCAACCACCCACGGATTACTGCACAGAAAACATAAAATAAAAAGCATAAAAACTATATGCTATGAAAATAACTACAAAGCTGGCCAGCAAACAACATAACTTTACCAGATTGCAGAAATATGATTGTTGTCAACTGCCCATCCAGTGTTTGGGGAGCATGAGCTGTGCACCTCTTTGCCAAAGTAGTATATTGCACTCTAGCATTTTCACCACGAACAACTGCATTGTATAAGTAAATTTCATCACAAAACAGGACCAAAAAACTCAAAACAATACTGAACATCAAAAGAAAAGCTTCTCAGTCACTATAAATACAAATTGAAAGATCCTACAGGAAATATAAGCAATTGCATGTAATGAAGCAAAATCAAGTGAACAATATTACTGAGTTAAAGAAAATGCATTACATGATTGCAATGTTATTACTCCTCTCTTGAGTCCACGGAAATAATGACGAGCCTGAGAACCGCGGAAGAACTTTTGAACCCCAACTACTCCTCGCAAAACTTGTTTTCTCCTATCTTCCAATACACCAACCTATAATATAATACACCATGACAGAACAGAAAAAGTGAATGCGAAAGATAATCTATTACAAACAGAGCAAAATATATTATAAGTCATTGTTCAGGAAAGCCAGCAGGTTAGGTTAAATTGTGAAGCTATCATGTTTTCAGTTCATCTAATAAATCATCAGCTTTCAAATGTTTTTATTGGTAGAATCACTTGGCTAAATTTTTGTTCTCAAGAGGATAACTACGCAAGTGTATATGTTTAAAGACACTCTATGCTTAAAATTCATCACAGGAAATTTTTACACATCCTAAGGAATTTTTTTTAATCTACTATGACACCCTCTCTCTTGCTGATTTACAATGTCACATCCAAAATAATTAAACCTTCAAAACTGATGTTGATCATCTGAAAAACTTACATCAACTGTTCAAATATTGACAAAATTATTTAAGCTTCTTCTCATTTGAAATAAAAGATTTGTAAGAAACTGGTCTTATACCACAAAATATAAAAGCAAAATTTAATCAGGTACATATATCTCCGTAGTCAGAAAAACAGCAATGATTGACCTTGAAAAACTTCAATAAATATGCTTTTTAATTCTTTCTCTTTCCTTTCCATGGCAACCTAATTTGGAAGTATATTTTTCAGTTAAGAATTCACACCACGTTTTTCAGCCAATTTGTGGCTGAACAGCTAGTAATACAAAGAGATTGTCAGATGATGAAATCTTAGCAATGTCCTTAAAGCTTCATTTGTGGTCACATGAAACAGTATACATTGTCTAAGGCTTTTAAGGTATAAAATTGACAGGATATGTGAAAAAAATCTTGCAAAATTCGGAAATTACCTGCCCGGAACGGATATACAATTTGGTATAACCAACTTGATACATTTCAGGAGGAATGTTAAACTGCTGTAAAATAGCCACTGATATACTTAATGGATCCCAAGATGAATGGTTCTGGGAGAGCAGGAATCCATACCTAAAATAAATGCATGGACAAAAGAAGAATGAACCAAGAAATAAGACAAGAATAGAAAAAACAAAGGTTGATTTACTCTTTACCTTCCTGCAAACTCTTGATGTGTCATTCGAGACGGATATCCTGATCTTGAGATTCTAATCACCTCCAAAATTCCACAACACCTCACCTGTTGTAAAACAAGATCTTCATCATATATACCAGGAAGCCGCTTACTATTTGGCTTTATGCAGCGAATAAAGTGAGGTTTTGTGTTCTCCAACTGCTGCATTAGTTGGAAGAGTTGACCCTATAAACACGCGAGAGAACCATTTATGGTTATGCAAAACATAAATTTAGAAACTTCTCTAGCATATAACAAAACAAGTGGAGCTTTCATCAGTTATCACATGTTTTGCTTGGTAAAGGAACATTAAACCCATGGAGTAAAAGAAAAATTCTCATAAACTTTAAGCAACAAAGACGCTCATCATAACTACCGAACTTATTCAATGAAATTTTTCAAAGTGCCAATAGAATAACTACTTTTTACATCAAAAGATAATGTAATTTTCAACTTCAAAACAGTCAGGTTGAGTTGTAAAGGTCTTTGGTTTCCACATCAAGGATTCAACTGCCCTTTGATGCACTAAATTTGAATATTATATACTGAACAAGTTTCTAGACTACCCAGGTCATATATTCTAGGAGTAGTCTTCATTTTCGAACTCATGAACTAAGAAAAGTAAACACTTTAAGAGTTAAAAAACCAATGTTTTTCAAAATTGGACTGGACATTGACCTGGTGAAAGGGGCCATAGTCAAACCAATGGTTGGACCATTTGACCGATGATCGAACTAGTTAACTATTTAAAAATAATATTCAAAAAAATTTTGTATAATTAATCATTAAATATAGAATCTGAATTGTTTTAACATAAAAATAAACTTAGTTTGATGATATACATACTCCAAATTGTTAGATGAGGTCTTGGGTTCAAGTTCTAATGATGAATTTTATTTTAAAATTGAATTTTTGTTGATCAGGTTAAACCTGAGTTTTTACCAGGTCCACTCACTCAAACCACCAAATGTAATCCAGTCTAACTTCGAAAACTGTTTTCAATGAATGGTAACTATTTTTCTTAGCGGGCAATGGTCCAACCGGTTGGATCAACCAATCTAATCCAATTTTTAAAACCATATAAAACACAAATATCGTTAAAATACAGTTGATTCTTTAAATCATCCCAAATAATCACCTTAAATTATCATAAGTTTCATTTTTCATCTTTAAGTAATTCATAAATTACACCCACATATAGAATCATATAAATAGATTAATCAAATAAATTTACCTTGAACTTCATACCAACACTTTGCTTTTTAGCGTCCAATGAACAAAAGTGAGTTGATTTATGGGATTGGTTAGGCATTTTGGAGGAAAACAACTTTAAGAGTTGGAAAGAACATGATGACAGAAGCTGGATGAGGTCAGCGTGCAAAGGATCTCGATTCTTTTCCAAAAAGCCATTCGTGTCATACACAACCTGATAAGATTCCAAATGTTACTAAATTCATGTGTGCATTATGGACAAATCAAGTGGCTTAAAGGCACTGGTTTCAGCCTAACTGTAGCAGGACAAAAAAAAAACTGCAAGAGCATACCGCCACCCAACTTGCTTTCTACACAATATTCAGACATAACAATTTTTAATGCGGGATGATAATGGAATAGTACAGCTCAGAACAAGAGAAAACACTTCCAATTTTAATCATCTAAATTTATCTTCATTACCAATTTCAATCAGTATTAATCACAGCAATATCAACAACATTACAAAGGCTCTTCAAGGTTCCATTAAGGAAACATTGACCACTATACTAAATTCAAAATTTTGAAAATATAGCACCTAAAAGTAAGTCTAATTTTGAAAAAAAAAATGGAGGAAGATATTCTTTTTTACATAAAAGGAGAAACAAGAAATAAACAGAAGCAGAGATGTAAGATCTCATATCACACGAAAAGTTTGGCTCTTCCCAATTTTGCACCATCAAGGTTCAAGAGCCCACAGATTTATTCTTATTTCTCTCCTGTAAATAGATGCACACTATTATTATACAGATATTCCTCATATTTTTGTTCTTTCTATGCCCATAATTCATGTAAGTTAATAAATCATGAACTCCATCATAGTTGTTGGGCCTCTGTCAGCAAAGCAAAGCCAGATCGAGTTCAAACTCAACTATCTAAATTCTATAAGTATAATAATGCAGGTTAGATCATGTGATATGTGAAACACCGAAAAAAAAAGAAAAGACAAAAAAGGAACAGCCAACCTCTCCAGCATAATGCCGAATACCAAAAGCTCTGCCTCTCTCTCCTTTAAAGCAAGGATTTAAATTCAAATGTTGTTTAAGCTTATTTGCAAATGTCAAATCAGTGGCTTTTGGGAAATTTGATTCCTCCTCTAGTAAAGATAGTACCCCCAATGGTTTCTGCACAAAATACCACAGAATAAGACAGACCATAACCACAAATGCAAACATAAAATGACTAGTAATCTTTAGAGCTCAGATAATCATTAGAGCTATTAGAAGAAACAAGACTAGTAAGATATAGAACAAAACATTATATTAAGATTTTATTGAATATACACACAAGCTCGATGGTCCAGGAAGCAGTCAGGAAAACTCAAGCAACTCTTCAATAACAAAGAAAATGGATGACAATTGAGATTGACTCAATGAAATACCTTCTCAATTAGATTCAAACACTCCTCATTGTCTTCAAATTCAACTTTGGTCCAATCAATGCCATCTAACTCATATTCCTACAGTGGAAATTGTAAATCATCACAGCACTATTTATAAACCATTGATAATTCAAATTACAGGAAAATTTGTCCAGCACGAAAAAGACAAAAAACACATCTAGAAATGAGTCAGTGTCAAGACAACATGGGTGTAAAGCCAGATTAGATTTGTTATGCTCACCTCCTGCTCAAGTTTAAACAGATGCCGGTTAAAATGTTGTTGCAGCCTCTCATTTGCATAATTAATACAAAACTGTTCAAAACTATTCTTCTGCACAAGAGAAAATTTTCACCAAGGATGCAACATCATAGCACAGAAAGCACTAGTAAAATATAAATACAAGTAATAAACCTTAAAAGATTCAAACCCATAAATATCAAGGATACTTATGGATCTCCCAGTTTGCCATCTGCCCCACTCAAGTGATTTATTAATTTGTTCTACAAGCCACTCAAACAAGCTTCCATACATGAATTTTGCCAATGCATCGCGGCTATCAATCGCCTAAAGACAGGATAACCAATTAGTTGTAATGCTCCAAGAGATGAGTTATTTGGTGTAGCATAGATTCACACTCGTGGGAATTAAAATGATAATCTCTAATGAATTCGGAAACAACCTGCTGCAATGTCAACTTTTTAGCAATACTATCCTTGCCAGCTTGAATCTCTTGGGTAGATAAAGCTAGCATCAGTGCCTCAGCACTGCAACCCATCAGCCTAGCAGCAGAAGTTACAGCTGCCAAGAGGAAATATAGATGGTGTTAATCCACATAAGCATCTTTTGAAGTCATAATTCTAAGTATGAGCTACAGACATAAGCACCATAGATAAACAGATAACTCAGAGCAAATGTAACTAAAGTTTAATCAAATAACAACCCAGCTATAATACTCAGTTAAATAGGAGTGTCCATCAGAAAAAAAAAAAATTCAAAATAATTTATGCAGCATTAGTTTCTGCAATCCTCATGTCAAACAATGACTGATACAGCATTACACAGGAGACTTAAACCACAAAAGTAGCTTATAGATGTTACCTTCATCAGCCAACACCTCCACATGATTTTCATTGTCAGTTACTTGAAATGATATGTTTCCTAACCATAAAACTGCAGCAAGCATAGCAAATATATTCTCTTTGTCTTCTTTACAAATATGAACCATGTCCAAGGCTTCCTGTACGCATAGGGAATTAACCCACAAGGAAAGGAAAGAACTTAAAAGAATGCACTGAGGAGCTGAGGATACAGCATGAACTGAAAAGGGATTTACTCCCGTAGATGAAGAAGGTAAAGTCTAACTTCCAAATTACCATGAGATTGTGAAAGTTTTTAGTATCATCAACACCATCAATCGTCAAACATTCACTCTGATTAAGGTAGTGGTAATCACAAGCCATTTTAAGGTTCAGTCTCTCTGCAAAGTAACAACTGAGTAAGCCAAGTTATAAGAAAATAAGTCTTACGAATTTCAAGAAATTGAATGATACGTATACTAGGATATAGGACTATGTAATATCTTCTTGAAAAGAATGGCAGATGCTTCTTGCTCAATGAAATAGAAATGTCTCATAAAACTAAAAATCACGATTTGAGAATATCCCATATCAGAATTTAAACACCAAAAATGCAGTCAATTATCAACAATATGATAACTATAACAAGTAAAAGAAAAAGACCATGAGAAAACAGAAAGGAACACTCCCCTGCTATAATTATTACAGAGGTAACAATAAAATTAAACTGTCCTGCAAAAGGATCCATTTGTCCAAATACCAAACAATTTGGTTATTTCAACATTTCGTTTATGTAGAGATTGACTTTCTGTAACATTTAACTTGAAAAATTCCAAGGAGTATCTTGTATAGGTTCCAACCATATACTTGCGTGCAAAGTACCATGTGACAAGAATAATTGTTGTAAGCATTAACAATCTAAAAGCTTTCATGTGTTTATTTTTGAGCATTAAAAATGCTCTCTCAACGTCAGGAAAACACACACTTCGATATAGTAAAGGGGTCTGTTACACACATTGTTGCCAACTGATATAGCCAGTTTGACAAAATTTATAGATACCACATGCATCATCCAACCAAAATTTTGTGAACGATGCATGGATTTGAGTAATGTCAAGTAATACCTTTCATAAGCAATGGAGCAGCAGCACAAAGTTGATAAAAGATATGGTAGGACCTTTCACCAGCAACCAACTGCACTACTCTTGACTGCTCAAATGAGACAAGACTATTTAAAATGTGGCACAAGACAATCGTAAAAGCTTCGAGCTTAACATCAGATAGAGCAACTAGTTACCTTCTCCAGCAGAACTATACACGATGTCATTGGTGCATTGAAGTTAACATAGGCAAGAGGTTATGACAGTAAATCAAGTAAGTAACTATATTTAACAGATAACATAAATTAGTGAATCATAACAACATCTTACAAGTCTGGATCTTAGCACCACATATCTTCCCCAAAGTGCTAAATTGAATCTCAATCAATTTTCCCTGAACCCATTACAACATTATTCGTTAACTGATAAGTTTAGAAACTAGGTATATCATTGCATCTATAAAAATTTTAAAAAAAAGATAAGCATAGGGGTTCCTTTATAGCCAATAAAAATGAAAAGGTAGAACTTACAAATCGGCTAGAGTTGTCATTTCTGGATGTTTTTGCATTACCAAATGCTTCAAGTATACAATTTGTCTTAAGGACTTCATGCTCTATCCCATCACTGCCTCCACCTAGAGCAGCCAAGTACTGCATTGCAAATTTTGCTGTCTCAGACTTCCCAGCTCCACTTTCCCCACTGTAAGATACATTAAAAAATATTGCCACATAAGCATCCAAACTATTTGTAAGACATTGAAGACAAGCTTAAAGGTCAAATATGCAAGAAGTCGAGAAAAGAAACACCAATGGAAGAAAAAGGGATCAAACTTAACAGAATACTAAAAAGAAATAAAAAATTAAACTAACCTTATAATTATGGATTGATTTACCCCATCTGCATATAAAATTTGCAGCCAAAGAAAAGGGTGTTGGTACAAAATTGCACTTTGAAACTGGGGAACTTAAGACTTGCTTGGGAAGCTGAAAAAAGCAAAAAAGATTAAGAGAGAAGCTCCCACTCACCTCCCATCATCTCATTATAACCATTGTCTGCTATTGCATAAACGTGAGGACTGTCCATAATTTTCTGCCTAAAAGCCGTGACAACCTTATTTCCATAAATTTTGACATCTTTAAAAGGATTGACAGCAACCAAAAGTGGTCCTGCTTTACTCTACAGAAGGAACTCAATAATCAGTGGAAGGAAATTTTGAAACGGAGGAAAAACTCTAACTAACAGTAGTAGACCAGCACGAGATAGAGATGAATATTGTACTTACATAAATCTTATCCTGAGAAAATCTATACCGTATGTTATGAAGAACTGACGGCTCATTCAAATAACTAAGTTGTCTAAGATCATCCACACCATCAAGTATATCTGGGTTTGCAGGTAAGAGATATACAGTTGACACTTTGACAACCTAGGTAACAATCAAACATAAGTGCATAAACAAACCACCAGCATTAGTACACAAGATGATAAACATATGAACTTACGTTTCCATTGAAAAGAGAAACAAATGATTCATCCCCTGAGGTGGATTCTATCTTCCCAGAGTCCCACTTCCCATTAATGAGGGGACACCAAACACGTAGTTTCTGAAAAAGAACTACCGTCAAACACACAAATTTTCCGCATTTAATTAATTAAACACACAACTATAGAAGTAATTACCTTCTTGATAAAATACCCAATATTGCCATCCCACTCTAATTCCCCATTCCTGCCAAGCTTCAAAGCATTCACTTCAAAAACCTCATTTTTCTTCTCTTCTTCCACCACCACCCCACCATCATATGGTGAATCCACATCCTTTTGTTCTTTCCTCATTTTCTTGCTCCCAAAGCTATTCCTCTTCACTATGAAATCCTTCTCTTTCCTCTTTCCCTCTTCCTTTCCATCAGACTCACTCCTTTCCAAAACACTTTCCATACATTTCTCTTCTTCGACTTTGAAGCCAGTGGCCAGTGATTTCCTAGCTGAGGGAAGTCTCGCTCTTGAAGTGGGCCGTGCAGGCAAGGCTGGAGGCAGGTCCTTGGGCTTCTCAGCCTCGTCCCGTCTGCATAATGATTCCAGCATCTCCTCCAATGAACTACGAGCCACCACTGATGGTGGCCATGCGGATAACATCATGACTGCAGTTTTATAATAAGCCCTCAAATTTAAAACACGCCTCAAAGTTCCGGTTCCAGAAACCCAAAAATTAGATTTTATTGTCCCGTTATTGATTCCAGAGCTCCATAACCTCGATTCATATCGAAATATTTCAAACTTGCCAGTCAATTACCAGTTCTCTCTATTGATTAGGGTTCCTTAAAGAAAACAGAGCTCAAAATACCCCAACCATAAACACAAAAAAACATCGATTTTGCCTTTCAAATCAATTTTCTTCTCTTCCCAAACGCTGTGCCGATGAAAACTGACCTAGAAACCCCTAGCCTGAACCAAAATACCGGTATCTCTCTAAAATTGTCTTCGCCTACAAATTTTCATTAGTGTAGCTTGTGAAAGAGTGGATCATCAATTATGGAGCTCAAAACCCTTAATTTAAGCAAAACATTGCAAATTTGCCTCTCGATTCCTCGATCAAAACTCAAATTTGACATCGCATTGTCCAAACAGAGCCTGAAAACCTGATTAAAGTTCAATTTACCTATAAAATTAACAAAAAAATTACCAACTCGAAAACTACGAACAAAAACGCAAAGCCAATGCAGAAATCAAAAAAAGACCGATGTCTTGTTTTCTTTTTCGTTTTTACTTTGGTTTTTATTCTTTTCGTTTCCTGATGCTGCACTAAAACAAAAACAAAAATGAACATATATATATATATATAAATGACAACCCCTGTGAAACTGAAAACTTGATAAGAAGCCGCCATTACTAAATATCGGAAGTTACGAGGATAAGTTAACAACAAACGACTCTAAAAAAAAAAAACTGAAACTGAAACTAAAACAAACCTTTCCGGTCCGGTTTCTCTCTTATCCAAAAAACAAAAACTTCGAAACCAAACTTGTGGCCTCTGCTGCTGCAGTTATCTTTGCTTTTGCTTCTCTTGCTGCTACTCTTTCTGTCTTTGTTTCGTTTGTTGCTTTAAGGTCTCTGCAAGAAATTTGAATTTTCAGTTGGGTGGGGGACTCCACATCAGTTTCGTGCGAAAACGGTTTAGATCTGACAAAGAAATTTTGAAAATAAAACTAATTTAAAAAAAAAAGAGTTTTATTCTTTGTTTTGTATCGTGAAAAATAAATAAAATAGAGGAAAGAAAACAAGAAAAAAAGGACCCGGTCCGAACGAAATTACGACTTTGGTGCTCCCTGTTTTGAATTTTTGAATTTTTGAATTTTAAAGTACAATTCCTGTTACACCCTTCGCGGGTATAACAGTCTAATTTTGGCAACATATTTATTGGAGGGATTTTTTTATAAATATATTTATTGTTACTTATTAAAAACATATACGTATTTATAATTTATTAAAAATTATAATTAAAAAATATAATTAAGAAATTTTTAATTTGAGTTTGAATATGTATTCATGTTTAGTTTTATTTTCACAAATTTTTAATATTATAATTTGGGTTCAAATTTGAATTTGAATAATTCATATTGGACTCATCTGAACAGAATAAAAGTAAATTTGAATATATTTGATTCGAATTTAATCCTAAGAATAGTCTAATTTGAATACATTGAGCATTAAAAAGTTATCGACAAACACATATTCTTTTATAATTTTTTTTTCATCTTCGATAGTTTATTTGATAATTCATCATTAGTTTAAATAATCTTAAGCTCGAATTTGACTTCTTGAATTTAAGTTAAGTTCGAATTTAAATTTAATTCGAATTCACCATTTTTCGGGCTCAATACTTTATGATAGATTTTGCTTTGGCATATTTACACTTGTCAAGATTGATTTTACAAATTTATGAATAGAGGTACATTGGTAATTTCAAACAATTAAACCATGCACGTAAGACGTTTGATTCAAACGGAGGGAGACTAATTACAACGGTAACGTGGCCCCCACCAATAAAGTGGGCTAAAAAAAGCTTTCCAGTCAACATCCAAACTTAAAGAATCTCAGATAGACCGGGTTGGGCCGGTCTGGAAGCAACTAATAATGCCCGAGATTTGGGAACTCAACTTAATTCCTGTTTTACTTCAAATTATTATTACCAAAAGTCCCCTTTTAATTTGTGTTTAGTGACAGTGGGACCCGTTTTTGGCCTAGTTTGGTTGAAACTGAACCACTTAGTGGACTTTTCTAGTTGTCTTGTTCGACCAATATTCTAAAATTAAAGCCAGTTAGTAAGTTTGGGACATGTATATTTAAAGTTTTTGATTTTTTAATAACCATTTAATTATAAGATAACTGAAATAATATATTAAAATTATAATAATTTAAAAAGTAACAAAACTCATCATTATGTGTTTATATTTTTTATACACATTTTTGTGTACTCTGACAATGAGTTATCATATATTTATATGTTAATTTATTTTTAATTTTTTTATTTAAAATTATTTAATCAGATAATAATACGTTATTTAGGAACACAAAATATATATATAAAACATGTATATTTTAAAATTTTATGACATAAAACTCGAAAGTTTGCTTTATTGAGTATATAGCAATTTCAAAATATTTGAAATTTTGGTGGGCATTTTGAAGAATAGTTATTTGGATCAACAAATTTTAAAATGACAATAAGAGAATGATCCATAATGATAAGAATTAGATTCAAATCGAGTTCAGTTCATTTGTAATGAGTTAAACTCAGTTTAACTCATTCAATATTTGAAATACTTAAAACAATATCGTTTTAATACATATTGATTAAAATAATATTATTTTAATTAAATTGAATAATTTTATCAATTTACCAGTTTCACGAACCGAGTTTATTACAAGTTTGAGCTTAAATTTAATATTGCAAGTTTGTGAAATTTAAAATTAAGCTTGGTTTAAATTTGTAAAAGATAAACTTATATGAAATTTATTCGAATCAAATTTAAATTTAATTTTAAATCAATTCCATTTAAATTTAACTCTTATGATAATGTTTCCCAAATGGAACCCATCACAATTTCAACAAAAAGTTTGCTTGGAATATAATAATTACTAATTCATTAATTGGAATATTAATTAATTAATTAACAACAATTTGGCAATACGCCAACCCTAATTATTTGCCTTTTAAGCTGCTAATCCAAATCATTACTTCATGTTCTCAGCCTCTCATAATGACTTGGGCTTATTTTATGCGTAAAAAATAGGCCAAGCAACTACGTCCCACTGAAGTTTTTTTTAAATAACAAACTCCCACTAACAAAATTTTCAGAAATCAAATTCTCACCCTTATTATTTGAAACGATCAAAATATCCTTCATAAAAATTAATAATATTAATAATAAAAAATTAATAATTTAATAAATATTTAAAAACTAAAATACATATTTAAAAAAGGCTACTGTCGTCGACAATGATGACTCATGTTAGCCAAATCAAGTAATTAAAAACTATTATCTAATTTCATTGACGATTAGATCTAATCATATTCACTAAATTTTGTACTATTAGAGCCATCAAACGGTAATATTCAATTGTCAATAGAACCAAATAATAAATTTTGACCATCTGATGAGATTAATACTGACTATCGCTCTCAGTGATTGTGGTTATTTTTTAAAATATTTATTTTATTGTTTAATTTGTTATTAATTTATTAATTGTTATTATTATTTTAAATTTAAATTATTTTTATAAAATTTATTTTTTAAATTTTTTATTCAAAAAAATAGAAATACTTTCTTACTTTTGTTAAACGTAATATTTATTTTTTAAAACTTTAGGGGAAAAGGGTTATTTAAAGAAACCTTGGGTGGGAATATGTCGTTTGGCCTAAAAAAAATGATTTGAAGATTTATCAAGTAAGCCTAATCTACCTGTTGTGGCCCAATTGGTTAAGGATTGTAGAGAGGTAATGCGAAGAAGAGGAAAGTTAAAGTATGTCATGTGACGGGGGCACAGCTTTAAATCATTGAACATAATTTATGGGGAAGATGAAATTCTCTGACAAAATTAAGACAAAGGCTGCAGGGACAGTGTCCTTAAAAGAATAGGTCTGATCCTGAACCTTGGCCCAAAAGTTGCAGCAAAATTATTCTCTTCCCTCCTCCCACCTTGAGTAGCTCCCAAGTTAAACAATCTTGTCTGGTAATATTTGGGTCAACATAAAAATTTTCCAAACTATGGGGTTGTCAAGTAGAATATATCCCTAAAAGGAAATACATCGGGAACTGACATGTCGTCTACACGTATTGACTCTCACAATACAATCACATCGAAAATGCTCAACTCAAAATATTTCAGTGTCCAATATTACATTTCTTAATGTTTTAGACATTTACTTAAAATTCTTTAACCATTTTTTGATATCTCAAACGTCTATACTTTGACATTTTAGATATCTTATATATTGGTTGAACTTAAAATAGACAAACTTTATTATATTTGGTTGAGTGAGACAAACATTAGTGTAATACTTTTCTCCTCTCTATACATACATATAAAATGGGATTGCTAAATATTACCATTTTTCGATAACCCCTACCATAAACATGTACATGAGCATCTTGTTGAGAATGTACGTAACGTAACTCCTTAACTAGACACTTAAAACAGAGAGTCACTTGATGAGATTATGTGAACTAATTCATGAGTAATTAGTTATAGTTTAAATACTTCTTATGGGTTTGATTACAACACAATTATGGTAATTAACAACCTATATTTCATTTCTGAATCATTTTATGTATTTCTTAATTTTTTAATTGAATCTGATTCGATTGAGGTCTGTGTTGTATTCCACTTATTCAAACATTTATCTTTTTTCTTCTTCTATTTTAAACTCCACTAAATCATTTTTCTATCATTAGAGTTAACCTTTAATATTGTTCTTAGTTTAAGGGTAAAATTATAAATTTTCATGTCTATGCATGATTATGTCTTAATCTCGTACACCGATACATTCATTTTTATAAAAATTCTTAAAATACGCTTGACACAGATGTATATGGTCACATGATCAACAGTTATTAATAATAGATGTATGTTATGGGTTTAATCTACACAACTTATGCATGAATACCTCGTTTTTCTCAATCTGAGTGTGTCGTTGTGGACCTTTTAATTTAGCTAAATTGGATAATTAACCAATAGTTAGAATCAAACTAACGGCAATCCTATTTCTCATGTGTCATTCCACATCAAAACGCTGTTTATCAATGGTTTATGTTATCGAAATTGATAAAAGAGCTAAAAAAAAGGACCTTTTTAAAAATTAAAAAGAGCAACTTTTCAAGATGTTAAGACTTTTAGATTTTATGGATTGAAAAGTCTGATTTGCCCTTCTCACGTTAAACTATTTCCAACGTCAGTTACGTTTAAGGACTGGTTGCTTCTTTAATTTCGTGAATTGGGTTTCAGCTTTCAAATCTCTTTCTCTGCTCTCTTGAGAAGATTTCAAGTGGCGAAGAATAGGAATAAGAAGGAAGCGGCGTCGTTTCAATGGACGTAGCAGAATCAACTGTTTCAGATATGGTTCAAGGTACCTAAGTTATCATTTCTCCCAATTTTTCACTTATTAACATTTGACTCTTATTTTCCGTTTTCTTTGTTTTGAAGTCTTCGTTTAGTTGAATTTGTTAATCTGGTTCGATTTATATAAATTGCTGTGATTGACACTTCAGTTTCTGGAGCTCAGATGCAAATTCTTAGTGTGCTCAATGTCTAAAAATTTAGCAGGTAATAATTACTCTACTGCTTATTTTTATGCATTGTTTCGTAATGCTAGGAATAATTATCAGTTTTGTTTGTGAATAAGCACCAGATAGGTTTTGGTTATGTTGTTAGTTTAGCATTCAAAAGACTTGAAATAATTAGATCGAAGTCGTCGGTTTTGTTAAGATTAAGTAGTGTTGAGATCAGCGTTTTGACTGTAGAACTAATAGGAGTTTTTGAATCTTGTTTCACACACGCACAGAGTCTCTAGGATTGATGTTTATATTTTCTGTTTTGGTAAAATTATTTATCATTGAACTGCAGGGTTCACTTAACTGGTGAGGGATTGTCTGTCTTTCTAACAGGTCATGTATTGTGGTTGTGGTTAGGCTATGCTGCTGGGTAGTTTGCCGGTCCGAGCGAAGCATGGATCGAATTCTCCCCATTTAACCAAAAAAGAAACATAAAAAAAAATTTATATGTCAATTATTGAAGGGAATAACTAATAGGAGTTTTTAAAACTGTGTCTTCCAATTCTCTTATTCCAGAGTTGAGGTTTGAATTTAAAAAAAAAAATGTGTATGTTTGCAACATAGGATTTATCTATGAATGTTCTCAAGGGAAGATGATTGCAATTTTTTTAAAAACGTCAGAACTCTTGGAGGGAATAGTTGACTTGCCCTCGTAAATTTTTCCTTTAACTCCTTTCTTCAAGTGCTCCTTGTCTTGAAAAATCAGGTTGGAATTGAAAAAAAGGGGAATTATCTAAAATCAATTGATATTTTCCAAATGTCAAGAGATGAGGACTATAATATTTATGTAGTGTAGGCCATAAGAGTGCCTTAGTAAAGATAACATGCTTGAGATTTGTGTTTTTATGAAGACTCAGGTTTCTCTTTCAGTGTTCGAGTGGTTATTTCTGTGGACTTCTAATACTTTTATGGATTAATCCTATCTGTTGAATTTTATCTGTCTCATTTGTCACATAATAGAAGATGATGAGTGATTCTGAGACTTTTTCTTAAACAGAAAAATCAAGAAAGGAGGACCAATGAAGAGGTCAAAGAATGTTTGAAAGAAGAAGGCCATTGAAAAAGCTATATAAAAAAATGACTAGTATGTTGAGAAGAGTTTGAAGAAAGGTAGCAAATAATTGAAAACTCAATCTGCTAAATCATTATATGACCGATTCTGGATTATCAAGGCCATCTCCATAAAAGGGGCTTAGAAATACCATTTTTTAAAAGTGATTTACTACATGGTCAGAGCATTTTTTTTTTAGTGGTTAGTCTAGTCATATTGTTGTATAATTAGTTGAATGTTTTGATATCCAACTTATGGAATTGCCATTTCGATTCGGTCCATATATATAAGAATCTGTATGTACAGCATAAGCATTTTCCGATTCAAAATTTAATAATAGGACATAGCGCAGTGAAGAGAAGTCAAAAGTCTTAATGGATTTGAGTTTTGATTTCAAATGATTGTAGGAAATTAGTTCTAAGGCTCTTCGCTCAATGATTGATTCTTTAGATTTTCAATCTATTCTTCTACTTTATATTGTTTCCATGTGGTTTATTTGGCTTCTGTTCTATTTAAACAACTGGAGAACTAACGTCTGTAAGTTGGCCTTGTACCGGACCTTTTTGTTTGGGCCAGCCCTTCAAAATGAAGCTGAACTTGATCTGGCGAGTGGACTTCTGGGTTGAGTTCTGGGGCTCTGCAGATTCCAACCAAAAGTCACTTTCAATGATTTTTAAACACATTGCCACATTCCATGTCAAACTCAGAAAACCTTTGGGTAAGAGAAAGCTTTTTATCTGTCTTTTTTGACCATATCTTCCCCCTTCTCTCTAAATCATCACTCTAAACGTATTCAAATATCTACTTCTTCAGGGATTTTTTTTCATATAAGTCTATAGGGTTTTGCTAATTTTGGTAACAAAAATATTTCCTGGTGGGGGGATTTTTTTAGTTGTTTTCAAAAACTTGGGTGACAAAAAAATGGAAATTTCTCAAGGAGGCATTTGGTCAAGTGAAATAAAAGATTACTTTGGTAACTTATATTATGTCACAGTGGTTTGTAAATAATAAAATATTTTGATAATATTTGGCTGGGCCAAAAGACTTATCTCCACCCATGGTTTGATGTTTTTATAAAGTTTTACATTTCAGGTTCGTGAAATTTAAAGTCTCACCTGTTAACCAAAGTCAACATTAAATTTAACTGTCAATCATTATAGTTAAGGGGTATTTTTGTCATTTTAAGATTAAAATTTTATAAAATAATAAAATAATTTTATATAAATATAAAATATTATTTAAATATTAAATAATATTTAAAAATTTTAAAAATATATTAAAAATTAAAAAATTAAAAAAATTAAAGCAATCATTGCCACTGGTGCTAATAGTGATACCCGTCGATAATGGAATTAGATGACCATTTTTAACTATTTGATTGCAGAGGTAATTAGATCTAGCCATTTTCGCTAAAAATAGTAGCCATAAATAGTCAGAAAGGGTTTGTCTTGGTCCCACTGGATGTTTTTGACCATTGTTTTTAGCAGAGGTGGCTAAATTTGGCATTTTCTCCCATTGTCGCTAGCACTCACTGTGGTTGTTGTTTTAATTTTTTTTAAAATTTTAATTTCTTAAATATTTTTTAAAAATTTTAAAAGTTTTATATTTAAATATTATTTTTAAAATTTATTATAAATTTTTATTTTTTAAAAAGGTATTTTAATTATTTTATCATAAAAGTTAAGAGGTTAAAATTTGGTCAAACAGTAGGATTTTGGATTTTATAAATATGGAATGTAGGATTTTGAAAAAGCTTCAAACTATGGGTAGGAATAACTCCTTTGGCCTATTTCATTGTGGTAGACCTTGTCTATTTTAAGTATTAAAAGATTCATAAGATAATTTTAATTTTATAACAATTTTATCCATACTTACTAAATTTTTAAACAAAATTACCCTATTCTTTATGTCTCTAATCATTTCAAAAATAATAATTACATTTTAAAAAACAAAGCAAATTAGGAATGTATATATTATATAATCATATGTTTGAAATACATTTATATTTTAAAAACTTAAATGGGTGAATAAAATTTTAAGGGTTCTTTTTTTTTTTTTTTGTAATTGGAAAAGTTTGAAATCTATTTAAAAGTTTTAAAACTTTGGTATGCCTCCAATGCTTTTAGAAAAAAGACAATTACATCTCAAAAACAAAACAAATTAAATGTCGTATAATTATATATTGAGGATAAATTGTGAAAATTTTAGGGGTGTTAATGAAAATTTAAAGGTTTTTTTAATTTAAAAAATTTTAAAGGTGTTTTTGAAATTTGTATGTTTTAATAGTTTAAAAAATAATAATTAAAAAAAAAAACTAAGTATGTAAATATCACGTCATAATATGTTTGATATAAATTGTAAATTTTAAAAATTTTAAGAGTCTTGCTGAGAATTTAAAGGGTTTTTTGAAATAAAAAAAAATTTAGAGGTATCTTAAAAAATTTTTAATTTAATACTTGAATAGTTTTAAAAGTGACAAATATTCTCTTAACAAATATAATAAATTAAAAATGTAAATATTATCGTACAAATTATTGAAATTATTGATTTTAATTAAATATGATAGTAATTTATTATTATTAATTTTTTTTAAAGATATTTAAGTGAAATATATTTTAATATTTTTTATTACTATCAAACAAATTTAATAATTATTCATACAATACTAATTTTATTAAATATAATATTAATTTATGTTTAATAATCTTTTAAATAATCTGTTTTAATGAAAATCTTTGATTTTTCTAAACCAAATAGGGTTCACCTTTTATTTTTCCTAAATTAGACATGATTTTATGAAGAGATTATACCATTGATTTGGCAAAATCACCTAGACTGATACTCTCTTGCTCTTATGAGCTCTCATTTCAATATTCACGAAATTTGGTAAGGTTAAAGCTAAGGCATTGAATATAGATACGCCCACAAAAGATTTGTCTTAAAATAGTATATATACCCTTATTTAACATAAATAATATTTTTTAATTCAAAATCACACTCAACACAATGTTAGAAAATAAAAATTACAATTTTATTCTGACTGTTTTCTTTTTAAAAAGTTGTCATATAACTCTAAAGTAATAAAAATAAAAAAATAAACCTTTTAAATTACACAAAAATCCACTTATTTTCCTTTTTTTCACATTCACCTTTCTCTTTGTCTCTTATCATTTCAGGCCCCCGTTGATTTCCCGCTCTTTCTCTTCTTCTATGTTCCTATGTTCTTCTTCTTCTTCCTTCCTTTGGTAGAATTTTCAATTTTAGTTTAATCAATAAATCAATTGGTGATTAATTTAATGACAAATTGACTTCTTCTTCTTCCTTCCTTTGATAGAATTTTCAATTTTAGTTTAATCAATAAATCAATTGGTGATTAATTTAATGACAAATTGATCAATTTGTCAATCAATTTAGTGACAAATCAATTGATATAACATAGAATCAATTGATGTGATCATTAAATTGATCAATTCATTAAGTCGAAGATAATTCTTATCATAATAAAAGAGATAACGATGAAATCGTGATAATGAAAAAAGAGCACACTGATAATCAAGGCTTACAAAATTTATTAAAGGTGGATTCGTGAGTTTTTAAAAATTTTTAAGGAAAATTATTATATTAAAAATGTTTGAATCTAAAACGTAAATAAGGTGTTTTTTTTTTTTCAAAATCAATGAAGGGTACAGTTAATATTTTAGGGATGTTAACGTTTGATTTTTATAAATAAAATTTAATTTTAAGTGAAAATTATTATTTGTGTTATCTAGGGGTGGATTAGGGTCTTTAGGACAAACCTTTGGTGGCAATATGTAAATTTCTCATAAGAAATTGAAAATATTGTTTTGCTTGGTTGTAATTTGATTTCATTAATTTATAAGTCAATATTTTACAACATGAGATAAAAACTCACCGGAAAAAGAAAATTTTATTTAGAATAATTATTATTTTTTCCATGAAAGTATTTTGTACAGATGTGAGTGTTCACACCATATTTTGCCTCATCGTACGACTTTGACTAGACACTGACAAATGACATTATACAAAACCGTCAAAGCCGAGTGTCTCTATCCCTTGAACTTGTCTTATTTGTCGAGGACTGTCAGTATATCACTGTCGTTTTTTCTCTATTTCTCTCACATTACAATTTTCAATTCAGAGTTACCAAAAAAAAAAAAATCACTTCTGAGTTTTTATAGGTTCTTTCAATGGCTTCTTATTCTTCTTCTTCTTCATCAGCATCCATGAACAGGACCTGCTTTTATTGCAAGACTATCTCCACCACCCTCAGGCCTGGCTGGCGCCTCCGTAATGGCAGCTTTGCTCTGCTTTGTGTCCGTTGCGCGTATGCTCTTTAACATATCAATTCTTTTAATTTTTTTTTTTTTGTTGCATGTTTCGGTTCTGTTGTTTAATGTGACGTTGTTATGTAAAAAATACTTGTATGGATGTTGATGATTTACTGTGTGTCTTTTATTGTTATTTCATAACTGATTTTCCGTTGGGGCTGTGCCTAGATTATTGATTCACAAAATAGGCATGCAGGGCACCCTTTTGATATATTGTGAAATTTATGGGAGGTGTTGATGAATTTGAAAAGTGTTCATGATGATTTTTAGTGTTTAAGAAGAGTTTTATGTTGATTTCAAATTATGAGAGTTTGTCTATTATTAGAATGTAGAGGCTGTTTAGAATTTTTAAAAGAGGAAGATTTATAAAACGAGAAGTTTAATTATTCACAAAGTGCATGTAATTTTGATGAATGGACCGAAAGACTAAAGATTTGTCCTGTGTTTTTGATAATGATTTGGAAAACATTCCAAGCTCTTCCTTTCGATACAAGTCGCCTGTATATATATATATATATATGTATGGGGAGAAACCATGTTTCAATTTTCAAACTTGCTGTCAAACACTTTTGCTAATACTAACATTAAAAAAATTCAATTTTTCGTTTAAATTTCATAAAAAGAGTTCTTAAAATCATTGGTAGGCTAATGGGAACATGAGGCAGGTCTTTGTGTTTTACTGAGGGAAAGAGATAAGTTAAACCAATCGGATCAGTGGTAGATTAAGGGAGTAACAATTCTAGTAACAATGGACTCTATGTCTCTATCTCATGTAAGAAAGAACAGTGGAACAAGAGAAAGGTTACTAAAGAGTTTTCCTAAGTGGTACAATTTATGTTCCCATCATCTGCTTTTCATGTACTTTATTTAGGATTCTTCCTTTTAATTTTCAAATGGATATAATAAATGGGAGGGGAATATATAGGATCATTACTTATCCATATTGTATGGATTTGAAGTAGAATAATTTTAAGTAGTCAGTTGCTTATTACATTTTAATCTTATTGTAACTAGTCTAGATATTGGAAATGCAGTGTTTTCCTTCAATAGTCAAAATTATATATACCTTTTGTGGAGTGGAGCTTTAGTAGAGAGATAGTGACATTTCTATTACTCTTCTCTACGTAAATTTTCTTACCACGGATCAATTATATCCATAGAAGTTGAAAGTATTCCTTGTTCTATTTTTGATAGAGTATGGATTTAATCCATGTCGACCAATTTCTAGAATTGCAGCCAAACAATGAATTAAAATTTAACAAATGCTAAACTTCATCAAAATCAGGGTCAAAACTAATCTATGAGTAATCACTGAAATATGAGACCATCCTTGGCGTTTGATGCTTCACCAATAAAATCGAGACATATGCCTTTTTCCAACAATAGTTAATTTCAATAAGTGTTACCATATATATGTCAATATGATAGCTTGGTTTTTCTTTTAAAAGATCACAAATCACAACTGAATTTTGAAAATGTTTGTAAGGTTAGGTTTAAAGGTTAACATCGATATGGAGTTGATGATAGAGTTATAGTGTTGGAAACTTATTTGTTCAACTTCACTATTCTAGTTGGTGATCAATACTCTTTGTTGGAACAAACTTAAAAGGAGTTAATGCTAAAAGAAAAGCTGAAGAAAGAAGGGGAGAGAAGTCTCTTTACTGCCATTATTGAAGGCCTTTTGGCTAAACTTTGCTTATTGTCATTGTGGAAACACAAAAGATTTGAAAATCTTGGAAGAATTCATAAAGAAAAAAGACACAAATTGAGAATGGAGTGAAACTTAGTTTTCACTCTTCTTCTTTGTAGCATTTATAGCTACATCATCAATGTCATTGCTTTTATTCCTATTTTGACATCGTAAATCTGCATTTTATTTTCTCCCTTGTCTTTTGTTTTATACTTTGCAGCTTGGAGAACTATTGATGCATTAGGTTATTCTTCATAAAGAAGTTTATGATAGAAATCTTCTTTCTTGAAGGTGAAAGTTAAGTTTATATGTTTCAACCGAAAAAACGTTGTTGAAAGACATAATATTTTATTGTGCAATGCCAAACAACTGCACTAGAAAAACTTGAATGCATTTAAAACAAAACAAACCTGATAGTAGCCTTAACTTGGGAGATTCTGCTTTTTGGAGGAGGACATGGAATCATTTCTCTGGAATACATTGATCAAACTTTTGTTGTACTTGTTAGTCATTTACAATCCATTGTGTGTATAATCCTAAAATCTCTAAATAATGTGACATACTCTCTAAGTAGGAGTTTAAGATGAAGTGCCTATCTTGTAGAGTGAAAATAATTCCATTCTGAAATTTTACTATGTCAAAATGTTTGAGTGAGATATTATTTCTTATTTCCTTTTATGAAGGTCTCATTTAACGTTTTGGGAACACAATTTTTTGCATTGCAACACGAAATATGAGTATAAAATGGGCTGGGTAGCTGTGTGTCAAAGATTGTCTTTAAAAACATAGGATATAGCTCTACAAAATTAGTGCCAATTTTGAGTATATTCAAGAGAAGTTTCCATGTGTTCGGAAAATACAGCCGCATGATTTTTAGAACACACCGTGAAAGTGCTCTACCATCTCTATTTTTACTTCCTTTTCGTTCTCTCGTATTTTGGACCTTGCAGGTCTGCTATCTTTTTCCCCCCGTGCAACAATTCTATCTCACTGTTCTTAGTGTATAGCCTCTTATTCTTGCTTTTTTGTCATTTTAAATTCTAACAAGAAATGCTCTTTCATTGTCATTATCGCTATTTCTATTTATATGTTTTTCAAGTTATGTGATCCAATACATTCTTGAAATTTGTAACTACACAATTTTGTGAATTAGTTTTTAGAAACCATTTTACGTAATATTATACTCGGTTTTGGCGAAAATATTATGCAATGAAGCATTTTCCCTTAAAATGAAGAAGGGTGAATTATAGATAAAGAAGCAAATATTGGCTATAAACTACGTAAATCCATTTGACACATATGTAAATTAAATTTGCTATTTTACATGAGGAAGCTAGTTGAGTATAAATTATATAATCAATATAACCGTTTCAGTTTATGTTTCTGGGTTTAGTGGTGTCTGAACGGATGCAATTTGATAACAATCTTAGATTGAGGTTGAGGAAGATTTAAATTTCTTAGGAGCTGCAGTTCTGATCTTTACACCTTGAAAGAAGCAATTATGTGAGCTATACCACATACTTTTGTGCCTGCTATTGCTTAGATAAGATAATGTTATTTTGACTTGATATATTAAAATGACGTCGTTTTGATGCAAATTTTATTAAATCATGCCTAGCGCATTATTTTTACCTTTTTCCTTGCACATACATTTTCTGATTTGAAATCTTTCTTTCTATTTTCTATCTTTTATTGCATCTTTGGAGAATATAAGTAAATTTTTTTCTATAAATAATTAATATTATCCAAGTGAATAATCTACACCACTACCATATAATTGTGTTAGAATAAAGAACATTATACTGTTACTATATAGGCATCCTATTGGCTAACTGTGATGAAAAATCCTCTTTTATGCATTTATTATTGGCTAATGATGATCATTATCTGATTGGAATCTGCAAAAGTAGCAACTTTATTATTGCTTGTAAATTGTACTGTGATGATTAAATGATATATTTTTTAAAATTTTTTATGTACTCCATTGATGTAGCCAACTTGTGTATTAAAAAGAATTCCAAAAATACTTAACCTGACTTTCTTATTCTAGCTGTTATGAGTAACTGACTTAATAGTTTGCAAATCTAGTTCTGCTTATGAGGAAGGAATATTCTGCAATATTTTTCACTTGGATGCCAGTGGTTGGAGAGATTGTGTTACTTGTAAAAAAGTAAGCTGGAAACTTCTGCACATCCCTTATATTTGTTTTTACCACCTAGTCTACATTCTTTTCTACCTACGTAGGTGGTTATATGGTAATTTCTGGATGTAACATCACTTTGGTTGAATGAACTATGCTGAATCATTTGCATATACTAATAATTATCTGTGCAGAATGTTCACTGTGGATGTATAATGTCAATCCATACACATATTGAATTGGATTCTGGAGGCGTAAGATGTATTGAATGCATATCAAATGATATCCTTATGGTATGAATCAGCCATTTGTCCTTTATCTTTTTAAATTTCTCGTTATTTTTAAGTGTTTAACTCCAGTAATTATCACTTCATTAGTTACAATGCTTTTCTATCATTTTCTGCAGACAATTTTTCGCATTTATAAACATTCTATTTCACTTGAACAACCTACAATTTATAATTCACTATGTTGTTTACCGTCTTTTTTAAGATTATTGAATACCTTTTGCACGACCTGTTCATGACTTATATTTTTATTATATTTGTGCTTTACCTTTGTGTATTGCATTTCTTATATTAGCTATCAGTAACGTCCATTTTCAATAGTTTTGAGAATCCCTTTAGTCCTTTGCTATTCTTTTGTTCATTCTTTTCCAAATATTCATTTGGAGAAAGTCATGATATGTACTTGGATAGATTGGTTAAAACATGGGATTTTATCCTGTAACCTCTGACTACAACAACATAAATGTCAACATATGCTTTTGAAGGATGAGATTCACTTCTCGTAATGATTAGATGATAAACTTGATCTTTTATTATCCAAAAAAGTCATATTGCTACTAATAAATTAAGTGATTACCAGATTCAAGTTTCATTGAAATTTGTTGGTTACTTTGGCATGTGTTATTTTCTTAAAACTGTTTCTTGTCCTTTAGCCCACAAATATGAAGTCCTAAGGTTGTATTACAGGGAGCAAATAGTTGCAAATTCGAATTCAAGAATGCTTGTCCCATGACGTCGCAAAACCTGCCAGAAGTCAGACTGTTTGTTGATTTGGGCAAAGTGATTACTGGTAATTGTCAACAAATCATGACATAGGAAAATAGGGAATTTGATAATGAGTTAAATGTTGTAACTAATTGATTTCTTTTTATCTGATACACTTGAAAAATTTTCATTTCATACTTTGTGCTAATGTGGAAATTACTTTAGCACCTATAGACCAAAAAAGTAATGCATAGCACCAATAGACTAAAAAAATAATGCATAGTAACATTCAGATCCCTTTCTCTCCTTATTCTAGTGTTTGTTAGTAATTGACTAGAATAGAAATAGTGATTATTGAGCCTAGGCGATCATGTCTGTTGCAGGCATCACTAATGGGACGCCATTACAAAAAGATGCTCTATGTGAAAATAGAGAACAATTGTACACTGATTCACCTGATGGAGTTGATATACCTGAAAGTTCTATTGTTAGTAAGCGACCTCAATATGATGATCCTAGGAAAATCCATTCATGTCGTAAATACCTGCCTAAGGCAAGTGACAAGGATTTGCAAAAAATCCAAAAACAGTATCCACGACCTCTCAGTATCATTTTGGTTTCTTTGCACTTGCTTAGATGAGAAAATTAACTAGAAATTTGATAATCATGATTGTATAATCATTATGGTAAACGTACTAATTAGTCCGATCTTTTGAATCAATTCTAATAATAAAAGCTTTATTTAATTTTTATTTTAGATTGAATTCATATACTCATCAATCTTGTCTTCCTATGAATATGATCCTTGATAACATCTCAGCTCAGATTCTATTGTCATTCCTTTGTTTGAAAAGGAATTGACAATCAGTGATGCAGATCCAAAGAATGGGCGTTTGGTAATACCTAAAAAATGTGCACGGGTGAGTTTTCTTCTCTTTATGTAGTTTTTGACCCGGGAATCCCAATACAAGGTAAACCTGGGGTTTTATGATTATCGAAATTTGTAATCATAGACTAGAAAATCAGGAGTTTGACTTTCATCGTAGTTTGAACCCTGACCACCTAGGTGATCCTTGCCCTTTTACCACTAGGCCAAACACCTAGGGTCAAATGTAGTTTAAGATTATAGCTTGAAAAATTTCAAGCTTAAGGGCATTTTAATGTTATCAAATTTGAAGATTTGTGCTGTTTCTATATTTTTAATAAAGTTGTTACAAGTACAATGTCAAGGGTGATATGTTAGGTTTTGAGAGAGACCAATCTTTTGTGATCCTTTTTCATTTTTTTTTCCTTTTGAATATTTGCCAGGAAGATGATGTACCCTTGTGATGCTTGAGCCTGGTTAATGATTTTTTGGGTGAAACAATTTCTATGCTTCCATAGTGTTTTCATCCTTTATTATAATTTATTTCTTCATAAAATTCTTTCCACAATTAAAACTTATTTAAAGGTTTAAAGCTTATGTTTGCTGTTTTATTGTTATGCGATAGCAAAAGTGATGTTTGGGTTTGAAGGTTTTCTGTTAATGGTTACTGACAATGGTATAGGATTATCTTCCAAAAATTTCTGAGCCAAAAGGAGTTCCTATTAAAATCCAAGATACAAGTGGAAGATTCTGGAATTTTCGCTATGTTTTTTGGCCTAATAATAACAGCAAAATGTATGTCCTAGAAGGAACTAGAGATTACATGGCTGCGAATCAATGCCATCCAGGTGATAAAGGTACTTTGTTGAATTCCTCATGCATTTATGGTTAGCTTGTCATTTTCTTTTAGCAAGTTATGTCAGTCAACTAGTTTGTTTGTGTTTGAATCTGCATTTCAATGATACTTCTGCTGTCTTTTCATCATATTCTTTTTGCTTCCAAGTCATGATCAGTGCAATTGTAAAGATGTTAAATTTTTGGTCTACACACATTGATTTCCTTGCATCTTTGTAACAGAATTTCCTATGTGAATCATGTTCTATATGATACTAATGTCAGTTGACTTTCCTTCTCTAAGTACCTTTATTCATCTTATGCTTTCTTGTGTCTGGGAAATGTTTTGAAAGTTTCTGAGGTGTTTATTCCAATTTTTTTTTTTTTTTTCGAGATCGTCCTACCCATGAGCATATGATTCATGTTATAGAGTAACTAAGAGTTGTTTGGTTGTTTCAGTTACATTTTATCGGATAGATCCAGAAGGACAATTGGTTATGGGATTGAAAAAGGCTCAAGCAAGTACATCTGATCAAGAGGTACATATACAATGCTATCAATCCTCAACAAATCCATACGTAATTTGCAGGAGGGTTTGGACTGAAAGGTCCTGCCATGTCTCTTGGTATTTATGAGTGGCTACAAAAGAAAAAAAATTCTCTGTTGGTTTCAATACTCGGAAGTATTAGTTTGATGTGACCTCCACATTAAGGTATAATTTCCTTTTAATAACCTGGACTAAAATGCTGCACAAATGGTCTTAGCCTGTACAATTGAGGCCACTGGATTTGTGGTTAAGACCTTTGGTTTCGCTCCCTTTGAGACCACTGACTTGGGATACTGTAATCTATGCGGTTTCTAACTAACAGTGCTCCAGGGTCCTTTAGAAGGGCCTAGAGTGGTTTGGTGAACTTCAGAGAAAGGTGGATGCTAGGTTTACAAAAAAAAATAAGGTTAGCAAGGATTTGGACTTATAATTCCCTCATAGTACATGGCTCATGAAATTCATGGTGAAGTGTTGATTTTGTTGGCTTCATTGTTGCATTTAATTAAGAAAGAGAGAAATATGATCATGTTGTCATATATTTGCATTTTTTCATGCTACCATTTGTTGGCTTATAACTAAATGATGACTGGTAGCTCTATAAAGTACTTAGCATGCTAGTTTCTTCTTGAGGTTGTTAAAACTTCCTATGTTTCAAGTTCTTTAAATCTTGTCATTTGCCTTATATTCTGCATTATGTGTATATTTGTTTTTGTATGAGATTGTTTATCTAGAATGAGTTATACATTTTCATCTAACAGAAAAAGCCAGAGAGTTAAAGGCAATATATGCTGAGCACAAGCGGGGTAAATGCTCTTCTTTCATTAGTGAATACATGAACTATTGTAGACTTGTGATGTTGCAATAGCAGTATATAGTTAAAATTTTATATTTACATTTACCAATGTGAAAACTTAACTATCCAGAAATTTTGTGCTCTTTTCCAGAGTTTGAAATGATGCTCCAAAATGAGGACTATTATTGTTTCAAGACTATTGTGAATCTTGTGCTTTCCATGGATGCTAGTGAAGCTGGTTGTTGGTGTGAGATTGAAGCCAGTCTTTCTCTCGTAAACTTAAATTATCCTTTCCCTTTTATTTTTTAAACCCAGCTAGTTACAAGTTAAACAAATTTGCTGTTTCATTATATAGTTTCTTGGATTGCTTTCATAGAGAAACTTTATCATACATTTTTGAATTTCCTCTGGTAATAAAAGCATTTTGTTAATAAAGGTGTGGTTGTTATGAAGCCATAACAATGAACCTAGATAAAAAACAAAAACCCTTAGTTTGAGTGGGTATGAAGTGTCAATCAATAAACAGCCACGGCTGAACCAAATGTGAATTGATCTCTTTCTGAAAACATATACAATGTGAATGCAAAAAGTTTAGGAAACTCTAATCTTCAGACAAGAAGTAAATATATATTTCTTTTTTCAGAGAATGCTCTAATATGCAGTTACCTTAAAATGTTCATTGACAGTAGATACTAGAAATTCTGTGTTTTTCCCTTTAAAACTTGTATCTAGTGGTGATAATGGGCAAGTTTGGATGAACAGAAACTATTCAAAGGTGTAAGCTTGAACCAAATACCCTTGATATTTTTTTTCCCAATAATGGATTTGAGAGCTTCACCGAAGCAAGAATATTCCTAGGCCTCAAAAATGTTCCATCCCACGAAAATATCTTTTGGAAATTGTTAAGGGATATTTAATTTGTGTTAATGTTCTGTTTTAGTTACATGTTTATGCGTACTTTTTGAATATTTTCATAAGCTGTTACCTTATTTTGAAATATAGGATATGGGCTTTATCGGTTACCCTAAGTTTGCATTTGTGAGACTTAGATATAGGGACTGATAGACTATGTATTTTATTATTGATGAATACTAAATAAGCTCAGTTTTTCCTCCTCACCTGTTGCAATTTGCTTCAAGTTTTCTTTTGTAGATTGTATTATCTACATGGTTGTAATGGTAACTTAATGTTTAATCTTTAATATGTAGGCCTCTTGTATTTTATTTGGTTAGCTAGTCTTACTAGACATATGATTGCACGTCCACAGACTGCAGCGCATAAATGATGAGTTATAATCTAGTGACCTGCTAGAGTTAAGCTTGTAATCACTTATTATCACAACAGGCAAACTACTTTTTGCAAATCCTATGGCTCCTTGTTATGTTCTATTTGCTGTTACACTACAAAAGTTACAATTCCTTGCTGTCTAAAGAAAGGTTCTATATTCAGTGAAAGATTTAAGATAGATCAAAAGGATAAATTTTTGAAAATGGCAAACTGAAATATTCTCAGATGAGCAGTTCAAATCTCTTTCTAATCTCCTTAAATCTGGTTCTTTGCATTCAAGAAGTCGTATCTTTTAGGTTTTTTGATAGAGGTATTTCTTGGACTTGTGTCTTTAGTCACAAATCTTGTAGGCAAATGAGGAGTTGGGAATTTGAGAATCTCAAAGTGAATACTCATATGAAATTCAAATCATTTCTTGTCGCAAATTATTTTTATCTTTGAGAAGGAAGATGTGTCAGTGATGGAGAAGTTGAAAGTTGAAGTAATAACAAGCCCTTCAAAAGTAATTGTTTTTCTTTCATTTCAGTTAGCTGGAAATTCTAATTTAGATTGGTTGCTTCATAATTCTAGTAGATTACTGTCAAATATGAATCCAAGTCTTTAATGTCATAATTCCTGTCACCACATTTTTTATATAACTCTTCGTAAACATTTAATTTTATGCCTAAAGACTTCTGAAATAGATGACTGCAATTATAGTCTGTCTTTATCCATGTTTCAATTATTAATAGAAGCAAATGTATCTGGACTATATTTGACTAAAACATTGGTTCTATGGATGGAAATATGCCTTAAAGGCAGCCAGAGTCTTAATAGTTGTTACTTTACTATTATTTTGTAAGATATGTGCATGTATTTACACTTGGTAGTATGGAAACCTTGAACCTGAGTTGACTAATTAAAAATACTTAACAGGCTTGGTTATGCAGTCATAGTCTGTCTTTATCCATGTTTCAATTATTAATAGAAGCAAATGTATCTGGACTATATTTGACTAAAGGTTCTATAGATGGAAATATGCCTTACAAGGCAGCCAGAGTTTTAATAGTTGTTACTTTCCTATTATTTTGTAAGATTTGTGCATGTATTTACACTTGGCAGTATGGAAACCATGAACCCAAGTCGGCTAATTAAAAGTACTTAACAGGCTTGGTTATGTGTATCGCATGCAATCATAAAGAACACAATACCATTCCTTCTAATTGTCATTATTACTTTTCCTTTTTATTGCTATGATCATTGTGGAGCTCTCTAAAGTCTCCGTTGTTCATGAGATGTTCAGTTTACTAATAGCTGATGGCCTTTTTAGAAGTATGACTAGACAATTTTAGCTTCCTCTTCAAGAAGGTTTTGCTTTCATGCAGTTCAGTAACCCTTTTTTATAGCTACAAAGGTTCCTTCATAACTTTGGTCCACCTTGAGAATTTCTCTTTTTCAATTTGGTATATGTTCAAAATGCTTTCGTCCTTGATATTTTATCTGTCCTTGTTCTTAGAAACTTCATAGTTTAAAAGCTTGGAGGTTGGATTTGAAGAATTTTTCATTTCTTCGAATTATCTTTCCATATTCCATGTGATGTAGTATTCTTGTGGGGAATTATCTTAATTAAATTATTTCTAATGCTATTAGATATAGTATTTTCCTCCTAACTACTTGAGTTGTATATGTTTTTCCTTGTTTTTTGTTAGGGATATAAATCTGGATTTTGTAGTGTTGATTTTATACTTAACATTTATATTGAGTAGGTTCAAGGATGGTTGAATGGTGCCTCTGTTATCAGTATGGAACTGTGATTTTATTCTTTGCATCTGGATTCGTGAAAGGTGTGTAGATCCATAGTATTATATGAATCTGAAATGGCGACTTATTATACTGTTCAAGTCTTTTTTAATGCTCATGTCTGCCTCATTTTCTTGCAGTAAGCTCTGCTCGATTTATGCCTTTGAAGATCAGTTTTGCTCTATTAAGCCAAGAAGGTGTCTGTGAGAAGATTCAGTGGATGCTATTTGTCCCCTCAATTTTCCTTGAGAATGTTGAATATAGCTTCCAATATGCAGGGAAGGGTATGTGACTATGAACATGGGTGGAAAGGTGTCAAGTTCGGGTGTGATATCTTTCCATGGTTATCAGGAAAACTGGAATTCTTTTTGGCATGGTCTGATGCAGAGAGGTTGTATAAAAGCTTCAGACTTATTTATTATGGTGTTACACTAGTCAATAAGGTCAGATTTGCTTGTTCAATACATTCTGCTATGGTTTTAGATTTGTGTGCTCTCTTCAGGACCAGGAGTCAGAAGCTTCAAACTTTTGCTTGAAGAGATTTTTTAGAACCTGGCAAAGTCTTACCCCAAATTAGTACTTCTATCAGTAGCCTGGCAGGTAATTTGAAACAGGATTCTGTTTTTTATTTTTTTTGGATTGATAGACTTTAATTTTATGCCCTTTATATCTGATAGCCATTGTGCGGGATATGTGGAGTAATTTTAGTAATGAACTATTTATTTTATTTACTCGTGTTTTTCAGTGACAAATTTGGCTGCAGTTGATAGTGCAAAAGCTTTAACTACAGAAAGTCATGGTGAGAGTTCTCTGTGCTTGCTTTTGCATATTGTTTACCTTTAGAATTTAGGTTCTTACATTGTGTCATTCGATACATTTTTTTTTTTAATTATGCAAATCAAGCTCAAGTCTTTTTGAATGAGATAAGATTGATCTCAGTTGCTTTGTTGCCAAAATCACCTACCACCTTTGGCAGAGTTGCCTGTTATTATGGGATTCCTTTTTATACCTGTTGCTTTTGAAATCTATTTAGTCTCTTTCTTGATTTCCTCATGCCGTTTAAGGCCCCCTAAGAGTTTTACATCGGTCTGCTGTCCTTCCCGAAATCTATTTTTTGGTGTATGTTTTAAAATTTTATTTTGATATCCATGCAGTAGACCATGCAATTTTTTAATTTGTGTATTTCGTTTTTACTTTTCTTGCACGTATCTCAGGAACTAGAATTATTTTCCTAAAAGGCAAGAAGGAGCTGCTTGTGTTTATAACATGGCTGATCAAAGCCTTGGAGATCTTCTTGGGGGCTTCCTATATTCAGCTGGACAGCAGGCTAATGATGCTGTTCAGGACCAATCCTGTTTAGTTATGGCTAAACGGATGACAACGTGACTTGTTGAAAAGGACCCAGCGATCGGGGGAAGCTTACTATTGATGGACACAACTGGCTATGTTGCTCCTCTACTTCTTGCTGCCTCTTTCGCCGGGGCATTGCAGGTTTATGGCTGTTTACTAGTGCTTACTATTATTTATTTTTATCCCTGTTGAAGTATGATAGAAAATGCTGCTACAATTCATCTGACTTGAATATTTTCTTTCCCAAATTAATGTTCTTCTAGACAGCTGCATCTCTGATCTCTTTCTTTTCTTTGCTTTCCATGCTGGCTTTCTCTTATATACTTGCTGTTTAGTTTTTTTGAGTTTATTCCGGTGTTTCCGTTGCTTTTCAACCTGCTTTGAATGTTTGAGTTGTTGAAGTGAATGTAACTAAGGTTAGATTCGAATTAAGTTATTTTGAGATCGAGTTCGAGTTCAAATTTGAGCTTTTCACTAGTTCAGTTCATGAAACTCGTGTAATGATGAAAATAATTCAAATTGACTAAAACGATATTGTTTTAATAAAAAACGATGTCGTTTTGATCAATATGTATCAAAACGATATTGTTTTGAGCATTTTAGACACTTGATGAGTCAAATCGAATCTAACTCTAAATATAACATATGGCCTTGTATTTGTCAAAAAAAAAATCTTATTCTATGTGTCTTCCTATTTAGTGCCTGCTTTCTTTCTGCAGATTGTCCTTATGGATCAATCCAGCAGGGTACTTCAATTTATTCTGCATTGTTGCCATAGTAGCTGACTTTCTTGAAGGCACCTAGTAATGTTTTCATGATCATCATGATGCTCACAATTGGCATCTATTTTGTCACAAAACATGACCTTATTCTCATTTATCTTAAATTCCTTGTTTTTAATGGTTGTTTTTTGCAGCAGTGCACTTCTTTTGAGAGGTGGTGCATACACTTTCTTGGATGGCTCAAACACAAGCGGGAGCGGCACTTATTTTGGATTTTTCCAAGTAAATAAGTCTTAGATTCGCTCAGTGCTTGTATAGAATAGGGTTAGATTCGAACTGAATCAAATATAAACAGATATATGTTCATTTTTAGGTTCATTCATACTGTTTATATTCGGATTTGTGTTCGTATTCGTTGAATATTTTTATAACAAAGTTCGTATTTGTATTCGATTCGTGTAACTCAGTTCATATTCGATTCGTATTCGTATTCGATTCATATAATTCGTATTTATATTTAATAAAAATTATAATTAATATAAATAATTAATAAAATATAATTAAAATTTTTTTAATTTAAGTTCAGATTCGTATTCATATTCGGTTTGTATAGTTTAGGTTCAGATTCGTGTTTGTTGATTTTTAAAATTACTATTCAGGTTCGTGTTTGTATTCGGGTTTATACAGTTTGTTTTGAGCTCGTTCAAATTGAATTAAAAACGAATCTAATTATATTCGATTCGAATCTAATCCTATTATAGAACGAGCATTCCGTGATTAGGGTTAGACAATTTTAAATATAGTATCACATATTATTGAGGTAACATTGATTATATAATAATATAGAAGTACATTAATACATTCAAGTATGATAAACACATATGAGACAAAAATAATAATAAATAATAATAACAAAACACAATAGAAATATAATCGAACTATTTTTTTTATTAAAATTTCAAACTCAACGGTTACGTGATTGATAACAGATAAATGGTATTTTGTTAAGTAATAAAGTTCAGTGGCTTCAAAGGTAAACAACATTATAAACTCTTTAGTCATCGATTGATATGAGACTAGTCACACTCCCTTAAATAGACATATAAAACTATTAATTTCTCTTATTAATATCTCAAACTCAACGGTTACATTATTAATGAGCTCTTTAACCATAATGTGAGACTAGTTACTCTCCTTTAAACAGACTTATAAAACTATCAACTTAATAGAAAGATTCATTAGGTTAGTTTGAACAATCACATCTTTTTCAAAATAAATAATTACATCAAATTTTTATAATTTTGATTTCATAACTTTATTTCTCTCGTACTATGATTACTTAGCATAGAAAAGGTTTCGAAATAAAAAATGTCCCGAATTAGAATGAACATTTCTTCACGACACTTGGACTAGTGCGCAGGACGCTTGGACTGGCCCTTGCAGTTGATCTGCATTATTGAATGGGAGGGTATTGTGCAGCCAAAAAAGATCAATTAAGAAACTAAATATTACAATGTTTATAATTGCCAGCTGCAGAGTCATTCTGATGCATACCCTTGTAGATGACTATCACTTGTCAGAACAAAAAATCTCTCTCATCTCCTTGCCATTTCTGTGCTTCTTTAGGCATGATAAGCCCAAGTTTACACAATCTTTTAGAAACATCTGAATCTTAAGAAAAGCATGTTATTTGTGGAAAAAAAAACATTAACCTATTTGAGGATTGTCATCCTTACGTGAATATCCCTTTTTTTTTTTTTTTTTATTTGAAAAACTTAACTCAAACTAGTATCTTTACAACATTTTAATCGTACAAGTCTTTCAATTTATTTGATATCTCTCATTCGATTTATTTAAGAGACAATTAATAAGTCTCTAAATCACCAAGCACATTAGACTGATATAAGTCTTTTATGGTTTAAACTCTTGTTTCCTACTTGGACTATTTGCTGAGGCATATTCATTTTCTTTTTGCTATTAACCATCTTGTTGAACCCAAGTTCTTTATCTCCCCCACTGCCACCCACCTGTTCTTCGGTAAAGGAGATTCTGATGAACTGTAAACGGGGCAAGTATTTGTGATATGGGTCCAATATCAAAATTAGAGCCAACGTTTTTATTTCTTTCATCAGTTGACGTGGGAAAGAGAAGAAGCAGTGACAGCACTGACTGAGCAGAAGCCATATGTCCACTTTTAGCAGTAAAGTAAGCTGGTGTTCTTGTGACAACTGGGATGGTTTGAGGTACGTCCAGAGGCATAGAAATAGTATTAGTCTTGGAACTTCCATGAATATTCCTTAGCTTATTATGGCTAATTGCAACTGGGTTCTTTTGGACAATAATGATGAACGGTTCAGGATTCAAAAGAGGGCTGGCTGGCTGGGAAGATTATAGCCACTGCAATTTTAATACGAAAAAAAAAAAATTTAAATTTCATTTTATTAATTGTTAGATTACTGCTCATAAGGTTAAAAAATTATTCTTTCTTCCCGCTTCTCTCCCTCACGAACCTCCCTGCTCTCCTCTTCTCTCCTCACTCGGCCTGAAACGCAATTATTTATATACATATCACTGTATGGCTGTAACAACTAATAAAATAAAAAATCGATTATTTTTCTATAATAATCAAAAACTATAAATATTATTTATACATAGATTGTGTTACTCTTTGAATTATAATTGAGTTAAATCCAATCGAGTATTATTTGATTCAAATGTGATTTCATTAAGTTTATACAAAGTTCGAGCATTACAGGTTTAAAAGTTGTATCGAATTTAAATTCAATTCGACAATATTAGCGTAGCTCAATATGCATCTTTCCAAATATCAGACGTATCCATGTATCTATGCCGTCTCGTATTACCAGATTTTCCTCAACTGTATAGGTACTGGTTTGTAGCTGATCAGGATCGTCGATTTCTTCATCGTCGTTGATGATTTGATCCGCCTCTAATCATCTCATTATACTGCTCCAAAGATTTCTGCCTCTGCAGCCTCATCTCCTCGTTAAACTTCTTAATGAACGCCTCCACTCGGCGGTTCAACTCTTCCTGACCCAGCGACGGTTCTCTCTTCAGCCTGGCCGGGTTCTCGCTGGCGTTGCTGGTATTTTCCGTCTTTGTAGTACGGTCGGCGAAAGTCTCAGCTTTTTTCATTGTAGGAGGAGGCGGAGGGGAGTTCTGGTGGCGGATATGCGTGTCCCACGTGTCGGACTTCTTCAGGTGCCTGGTTAATGGCATTGCTCGCCCCTCCGTTATCGTCTTCCACGTGCTCTCCAGGGTCTCCTGCCGTTTCGGCTTCGACACTCTCAATATCGCCTTCCCACCTTCAGGACTTGCTTTCAGAGCTTTCTTATGACCAAATCTTGCTGAAATCGGCGGCTTCCCTCTCCCTTTCTCTTTATACAAATCCAACAATTCCATAGACTCACTCCTCTCTGGTGGCCTCACAGCCTCCACTTCATCTCGACCTTCCATCATCATCACCATCTCATCACTCCTCTCCGCCTCTTCCTCCTCCCCCTCCCCCTCCATTTCCGCTGTTGGATTCATATCAGGATAGTCAAGAACATACCCGTTTCTTACACAATCACCTGACATTACGTTCTCTTGCGTATCCACCAAAACATTAGCCGAAAAAGTTGAAAGACTATCGTGGTCGTGTTGTTTTTGGAGCTTGGAGGAGGCAACAATGGAGATTATGATACAGTTGATTACTAGATAAACATACGGCTTCCAAAAACTTGGAACATCTGATGATACAAAATCTGATATCAATGGAGCTGAGTTTTTCAAAACTACACCCACGGACAACACACAAGTCGATATCAAACCCACTTTAAGAATCAGTATTAGGTTCCCGGAATTCGAAAATGTCGACATTTTCTTTTCTGATATACGACATAAAAAGATTAGGACTGAAAATTCTCAGTGTCAAGCTGGAAATGAAGGTGATACAAGGGTTTGTGTGGGTTTAAATGAAGATTTTCTGGGGACGTGAGGGGAGCTATTGTGTGATGAAATTGATAGGGGCCGTTGGATTGGGCGGTGACTCGTGGGCAGAAGTGAGTGATTTGGCTTTTCCTTTCCCACATGGCATTTTGGGTAATGTGATATTGTTTAACAATTGACATGTATGTAGCCATTTATTTCAACCAAATGGACGGCTGCCGCTTGAGTTTGGTATTCTATATTAGATAAGGTTATGACTTCTATATAGTTGAAATTATTCAGACCAACTCTGTTTTTATTATTTTTTTATAGAAAATACTAAGAAAGGGTTTACAAGAAATACACATACAAGGGTGGCGGCCAAGGAGTACAGACTGGTTAGCTATTTTTCGAATAGATTTAAAAAAAATAGAGGGTTAAATAAATTAAAAAAATTATGCAATAAAAAAGATGAAAATATCAATTTAGATTGAGTTCTCTATCAGTACAATATATATGGTTGTTGGATCCTTGTTAGAATAGTAAGTTGAAGAGTCTTTATAAGTGTCCCGATTTTTCACTATCAGCTTCAGGCTACCTTTTCTATTCACCATTTTTATGAAAGCAAAAAGAACCCTTCACCATTTTCACAACTATCATTTGAATCAACTAACTTAATTTTGCAATTTCCTAGAATGAAAATCTCTTTCAACCAACCAACCAACACATGGATCAAACGACTAGCTATCATGGGGCCAACATTTTTTTACCTGCCCGTGGACATCCCGAAACGCCTTTTCAATGATCCATTTTGTATGTGCACATACTATATTTTAGGGTTTATTAGTTTTATTCTGTCTTAAACTCATTAAAAGAGAAAGATGATCTAGTTCCCCTTTAATGTCATCTACCTGACTTCATTGGACATGCTCCTAACCACTAATAACATGCCCATGAAAACAAGAAACAGGCAGACTCACTCTATAGCATGCCCATACGCCAATTCTGTTTAAGTCCCTGTTAAAAAAGCTTGAATTACACTTCAAGTTGTCTTCAAAAACTTATCTTTTAGTTGTTATGTATTAGACGTAGAGCCTTCTGATCTTGACCAAAAATCTTTTACTTCTACCATTGCCAGTGGAGCAATGGTCTTAAATTAATCTAAAATCTAAAAACCACCCCTGTTCTATATGTTCGTCTCTAGTTGTTTCATGACGTTTGTGTAAAGGTTATGTAGTAATAATTAATCAAGGTTTACTTACAGTAATCTTCCTAGAGAAACTAAAGAAAACAATATTTTTTTCATATTCTAATCCAAGGACTTACTTTTGACAGAACCCTATTGACTGTTAACATTTTGGAAGGTCTCTGGATCCTAAATCCCCGTCCGGGGGCGGTGGGTCTTTTCAGTCTCCCACCCATGTGCAGAACACGGTTGTGGCTGCTGCCCTTGCCGACCACACTTTCAAGTAGAAATAATTAATGGCCATTAAAGGACATTTTTTGTCTCGTTTAGAGGAAGGTGTTCACATGAACACTTACATATTTTGGGCTTCTTATTTGTTTACTTGAAAAACATTGCATTTGGTGCCACCTTACATTCAAATGAGTTGAGTTGAATTCCCTCCACCTCAAGACTTATGATACATTATTGTATGAAAAGTCATATCTTATTATCACTTAAACCATTTTTGAGGGCTATAATTATTATATGTTATTATCATTACTATTTTTGTTAATGTAAGAATTTTTGTTCGTAAGCTTATGATCGGCTAGATTCGCAATTATGAATTATAAAAATTGAAAACTAATTTGTCACTATACATGAGACTTGTTGTATTAAAATTTAGCTTAGACTCTTTTATTGTAGGAGTTCAGAGTATTTGATACAAATTCATCTGTTTGTCCAACGACTTTTTAACCATTTTTAGATTTTTTTTTCTTTTACTTTTTTTCTCATATTGAAACTCTCAAAACTTGAACTCTGATCTCTTGTCATGACCCGGTTAGGCTAACCCTTGTGTCCATATGTTATTATTTTGTCATAAAACAAAATTATTTCATCCCTTTACTTGTAAAAGTTTCTACAAAACTTTCTAAATAAATATTTAATTATTGATGCTTAAGAATCATGGATTCATGGAAAGTTCCTAAATGGGAATGGCAGAAAAACTTGAATGGAAGGGAAGGGAAACTCCTGGCAATAAATTAGTTTGGCAAGATCTGGATTTGCATGGACCACAAACAAGTGCAGGAGGGAAAAGAAACTCAGTTTGTGAGCATGGATGCAGAAAACTTGACCCTTTTGAATACGCAAAGTTTTTGGATGGTCAATCATAGCTTTCTGAAGTATCGAGGCTTGTCCTGGTAGCTGGCTTTTCTGGTCAAGCGAGACAGTGATCTATTTTGCAGGCATGATTACATAGAAGCTGACATTTCTACAGAGTTGTGTGCGATTATAACGTCACAACCGGCCTAACAATCGGTCACAATTTGTTCTTGGATCAATTTCTGAGTTCCGTTCGTTAGTATTACAAATTTAAGGTCATCGTGGGTGGTGGTAGATTATGACTTTGGCTGTAATTTTAGTTAGTATCCAAATTGGGTTGTTAAATTTCTTTGAATTTTAAGGTATAGGGTGATGATTATTGATTTGTGTATATGTTACTTGTTTCAATTTACAAGTAACATATACACAAACAATAAAACTAAATTGAATCGTTCAAAGATTACGATTTAGTTTAATTCAATTTGTATAATAATATGTTTTCAAATGAAAAATTTTAGATAAATGGTTTATAATTTAAATTGCAGATTTTATATATATATATATATATAAAATATTTGTTAGAATTTTTCAATAAATAATTAGATGTATTAATTGTTTTTTATATTTGTTTTATAATTTTCTTTACATATATATATTTCATATGTTTATTTTATGTTCTAAATAACTACAATTCAATAATTATTTATGAAATATTTTAAAGTAAATAATTTTTAATAAGTTTAAATTGTATTCTACACTATATTTTTTTAGTTTGATTTAAAATTTTTTAATTTTTAAACTAAAGAGCACACACCCTCAGCATTGGGTTGGGTTTTTTTTTTTTCCTAAATACTTGCAATTTCAAAAATAAAATATTTGGTAAAAGATCCTTCAAATGTCACTTTTAAGTAAACTTGGACTTCCCACCCCTAACACCATCAATTGAGTCAAATAAGTTTAAGGTTCAATTATTCAATCCAAAAATTTAGCCTTATGTCAAACAAAATTTGAGCCTCGTGTGGTGGGTCTAGACAAAATTTGTTTATTAAGTTTTTAGGTTTAGATTTGAACAAAGTTTATTCAAGTCCGAGATCTAATAGACCTAAAAATTTATTATGAGCAAAGTAAATTTGTTAAAATTTCAAATTTACTAAAAAATTGTAGGGGTGTTTTTGTATGTTTTTAAAATTATAAAACGAACCAAAATATGCTTGAAATAAGCTCAAAGCCTGATAAATTTTAGTAAATTGAATCTCAAAAAAAATTCTTAAGTCTGAATGGATAGACCCCAACCTTGAGCCTAAATTGTTTTTTTTTCAATGTCTGATTGAGAACCATAACCACCCCAGTTTGAAATGGAGGGCTGAACTACATACGTGAAGAAGCAGCCACGTGAGAATTCTATCCTGTAAGTTGGTTTTGTTATCATATTTTATGAAGAGTTGATCATATTTCCCACCCAAGATGTGACCTTAAAGCCCTTTTCAATCCCTTAGTATAAATATCGCTTTCTCACCTAAAATTAGACATAAATAACATTTTTTTAACCCAAAGTCGAACTCTTTTAATAAAAACCAATATTAAAAAGTAAATTTACTATTTTATCCTTACTATCTTATATTTCCAAATTATTATATAATTATAAATTAACAAAAATAAAAAAATAACTATTTAAAAATTGCCTTTTTTTAATTTTTTTCAAATTAATGGATGATAAAATTAATATTTTCTCATTACTTGATCAGTTTTTTTAATAGAGTTTAACATTGGATTAAAAAGCATTATTTATACCAATTAAAGGTAAAAAAAAAAAATGTGTATATATATATATATATATATATATATATGTTTTTAAACCAAGCGTTGGGTGGAAAATTGTTGTTTACTCTTATTTGAATTATAAAAATGCATAGAAATAGGATTTCTTTTGGATTGGATATCTGTGAAAACTAGGGAGAGACATAGGTCTAATGTCGGGGTGTGCTGACAATGTGGGCAAGGCATGTTGGAGAGGTGCTTTATTTTATAGGCCAAAGCACTTATTCCCGCCCATAGTTTGAGGCAGGGGCAAAATCCCACCCTCTAAGTTTTAAAAACCAGTTTTCTCACCCTTTGACCAAATTTAATATTAAATATAATTGTAAACAGTAATATTTCAGGGGTAATTTTATTATTTTACGATTAAAATTTTATAAAATAATAAAATAAATTTTATATAAATATAAAATTTTTAAAAATATAAAAATATATTAAAAATTTTTAAATTTAAAAAAAAAAAGACAATCATGACCGTCTGTCTAACGAAGGCAAGTGACCGTTTTCGATCACCTGGTTGACCTCTCCATTCAATAGAAACGACCAGATTTGGCCGACCGTTTCCAGTTTTAACGAAAAAGGCCAGATCTAATCACTTCCGTCGAAAGCAAAAGCTGAAAATGGTCGAAAAAGATTTGTCTTGGTCCCACTAACCGTTTCAGGCCTTTGTTTCTGACAGAAACGACCAGATCTAGCCGTCTTCACCAAAATTGGAGACAGTCAGATCTGACCGTCTCCACAGAACGGGGTGGCCAGAGCCAGATGGTTGGAAACGACCACCTGGCTCCGTTAGTGACGACCACCACTGCCGACACCGACGACCGTGACTGTCTTATTTTTAAAAATTTTTTAAAAATATTTATATTTAAAAATTATTTTATAATTTTATTATAAATCTTTACCTTTTAAAATAGTATTTTAATTATTTTAATATAAAAATTATAAAAAATACTTTCAAGAGTAAGAGACTGGGTTTTTAAAACTTTATGGATGACACTCTATCCACGTCTCAAACTATGGGTAAGAACAAGTCCTTTGGTCTATTTTATAGGGCTAGGAGACCGGATTTTTGAAACCTTGGAGGTGACACAACTATGGGTGGGAACAACTCCTTTGGCCTCTTTTATGTGGCGTGGGACGAGATGGGCGAAGGAACTAAAAAAGCTACTGTTATTTTCCCTTAAACTTTTCACGTAACTTTCTGTTAAACAGTTCATAACTGCATAATATAACGGGAACCAAAAATTATTATAGTACGTTAGTCTAGGTATATATAAATCATTATTATATTCAATTAATAATAAAAAAAATTAAAAAGATTGTCAGATTACCTCATATATCTTTTATTATCTCTAGCCCATGTATTATCTGTCAAAAAAATAGATTAGTAAAAAAAAAAAAACTAAAAATTAGAAAATATATTTGAAAACTTACAAAATATAAAATGAAGACATCACCCAAATGCGAAGAGACAGCAGATAAATGCCTCTACAAATAGTTTATAGCCCCCAGTAGAGGAGTAAGAAGAAAGAACTTCAGGAGAGCTACCATTTCCCTGTGATATAACCATTACCGTATCTCGTATGAAAATGCCAGCAGCACCAAGCCAAACTCCCCTCAATGTTTGGCAAACATTCCTTGTGTTAGCGACGAAAAATCATAATCCTTTTCGGCTTGTGAAGCTGGTGGTGAAGAGACTGGAGATGCTGTTGGCCGTTGTTTACTAGTTCCAGTTCCTGGAGTTGACACACCATTAGCCGAGGTAGCTTGCCCCATAGCATAAAAGCTGCAAGCAAGGGAAAGTAAGATTGATGCTCACCATGTAACAAAATTTATTTATTTAATGACATGTTAGTTAATCAGAACTCCAACAGCTCTGCGAAACCCCCTCTTCTCATAGGTTGACATAAAGGTCTAAATTTAATAATACTGCCGGTAACCAGAATGGCATTTTCTGCAGAGTTTTATCAACTAAAAGCTCGTGGTTTTGTTTATACCCAAACAGAATGTTAGATGGTTGCCTAAATCATTACAACATGTGAGAGTCCTATAAGGTACCTGGATGTTGGATATGGAACAGCACCGCCCACCTGCTGTGTTGGTGCCATGCTCATAGCCTAATTCAGTAGAAAATTTAGTATAATAATGAAGCAACAAATGATGATAATTAAACGAAATTATTCTTAATAGATAAAATGTATTACGGAATCGACCTGCATAAGCTTCTGCAGCTCAGCCTGTCCTACAACTGGCATCACCATTCCAGGTATTTGGTTGCCAAAGTTTGGCAAATTCTGAGTGGGTAAGTTGGGCCCATTGGCTGCAGCTGCCATCAAAAGTGACTGTTGCTGTGCCAACATAGCAAGTTGGTGTTGATGCATAGCAAATGGTGACACCATATTGGACTGTATCAAATCCAAACAAGAGTGTCAAACGACGGATATTTGAAAGCAAAAGGGGTTCACTAGCCAAAACAGATAAATATAAGATAAAACTTGTAACAAAGGGATTCTCTGTGAGAGTAGGGGACAAAATCACTAGTTTGGACAAACAAGACATTATGCAGTTGCTACAAGCAATATATCACACTGATTGAAATTTTCTTAAAAAGTGTTCCAAAGAATAAAAAAAATTAAAATTGCAATATATACCTTCTCAAAAAGGCTCATAATGTCATTTTTCACATCTTTCTGAGGTTGTGCTGAAACTGAAGGAGTTGCAAGCGAAGGTGAATCTTTAAGTAAGTCCTCAACTCCTGGAGGAGACTGGGGCTTACTCTCAACTTCTCTGGTTGAATCAGTTTTCTCTGCTATTGATGATTCTCCAGCAGCTGCAATTTTTGATAAGGGTCAAGTCAACAACCACCGTGGACAATCAAAATTACCCCTCAGAAATCTAAAGGAGCAAGAAGGACATTGACAAAATGTTGAAGAGATAGTGGGGGTACTAAAATCTGGCTAAGTGATCAGTACAAATTCAGGGAAAGTATTGAGACATACACTGGAAACCTGCCCAAAGATCATCATTGGGAGAAGTAGCCTCTGAGCCATTTTCACTTGTACCATCCACAGAAAGCATATCAAAAAGGTCAGTGGCAAAATCAACTTTAGGATGTGGTGCTACAGGAGTAGGGTTTGAGCTCTGCTTTGTTGCCTCTGCCGGTGCCACAGTTGATTCGGTTTTCTGAACCACCTGTTGAGGCTTTGAAACAGGAGTGACCTGTAGGTATGTCACGTTGCACATTAGTAAATCTGTTATCTTTCCAAAGCATAGAGCAGAAACAACTAGAACATCATTTTAAACCAGCCCAATCAACATAGATTTCTGACAACCACAAACTAAATAGACATGTCTGAACTGGTCTATTATCACATCTTAAACACTGACTGCATTAAGAAACAGTTGTTCACCAGTTCACTTCATAAATATTGTTAATGTTAGGTCAGTGTACTGTCTATGTCATGTGCATGTATGCAATCCATGATCCCAAAGTTGGCAGCAAAAAGAAAAATTGGTCCTCACAGTGAGATATAAACTCAGAAAGAAGCATCTTCATATGATTTCAGTAAGCTTTGTATCCTTACAAAAATGCAACTATATCAATCAATCTAATTCTGAAATTTTTTTATAAAATTCGGAGTATCTATAAAAACAACATTCCCACCCAGATCACGAAAAAGAAACTCCCACAAACTTGATGAGAGATTGATTTTTTTCATTATTTTATATGTGTGTGTGTGCAGGCGTGTGTAAGGCTTTTAGTTTCGCAAAAAGAAGCATAAAAAAGCAGTGAAAACTAGATTTACAACATTTTAGGAGATCGAACAATGTAATATACCTAGCATATAAAATCAAGTCAGTCCCGCCAATAGCTAGAATCAGATGCAATTTTAAAAGACTGCCATGAGAAGATAGAAGTCCACACCAATGGTCAATGTCTAAATGATAGATTTAGGATCTAAATTTTGAAAAGCCAGTATAATAATAACTTCTACATATTTAGGACTTCATTAATTCACCATTCCTTCCTTTCCCGTTTTCATCTGCTTACTAATATTTCTAAATTGTAACATATATTGCATGTCAAACATCTGCAGTTACTCCTGCGAAGCAATACGTTCCAAAAAATCTAAAGACACATCACATGAGGAAAAAAACAAAAGAAGAATGCAAAATGAAAAAAAGAAACAATAAATTGAAAACAGCAGATTAACAGAAGCCAATAAAAATACCTGTTCAGGTCCTTTAGGCGGGGCAGGAAGACTAATTCTCGTAGCAGGAACAGAAACTCTTGTACTGGGTGCTTGAACATGCTTTCTCTCTGGAAATACGTTGTCAGAATTGCTGGTGTATGCATGTCCACTGGGAAGTGATTTTGGCTGTCCATCTCGAGCAACCCATCTTTTCTCCTCATACCTGGAAGAAAATGCAATTATAAGAGAGAATGTAAACCAGTAGCCAAATGCAACGAGGGTTCAACAGATAACAAAACAGTAGAAACAACTAATTGAAGACATACTTAGCACGAATAAAATTCTCAATTCCAACTCTGTCATAGTTGGGAGGTAGTTCAGCTTCCCAGTAACTGTTTGCTTTTTCATTTCCCATTGCTGTATAGATAATGTAAGCCATTGTCATATGTGGCATCTCTTTTTAATTCAATCTTCTAATAAAACATATCAATCTAGAAAGACAAATTCATAACCTATCAGACATGCTTACATTGAATAAATGCAACCTGCTCTGGCAGCCAGGTGTCCAGGGTGGCAGATCTAACCTGAAGCAGAACCATAAAAATACATAAATGCCATAATTATATAACTGGTTTTCCACTAACTACAGTATTACAGAGAATTGAGATATAAATTTATAGGTCAACTTTGCCATTCGGGAGCCAAAAATGATATCTAAATTGTTACAAAACAAGCTTAAATGGAAACCAACAGAAAATATTTCATAGCCGAAGAACAGCCAAATCATACTAACAGCTAACAAAGCCAAATCCACTGCAACAGCCAAAATTACACCTTATACTGCATGAAAGTTACTGATTTATAGCTGAATGACCTGGAGTCACAGCAGTTGAATGTTCAAAAGCATTAACAGTACAAAGATAAAATAGAATATGCTTACCATTACACAGATCACAATAACCCAAGCAGGACTTAAGAAATTCAACTAAAAATATGCTGACAGTTTCATCCATTTTTTTCTTACTGCTAAAAGTCAGCAGACAATATAGCCAGTACATGGATAACCATATCCAGAAATTAGCTAAAGAAGCCTCAACCCCTTCCATAAAACTAACATACTTTTTAAGAAAAAAAGAAGCACGAATTTGAAGAACAGAACGTCACCTTTGAAATGTGTACCCCCAGACTCCTGTGTATTCCAGAACATTGCATGCAAATAAAGATACCTAAATTCACACTAGCCCATCTGGGACCTCTGCATTTCAATCAAATAACTTTTAGCAACTAATCTGATATAATAACGAGAAAATGGGAAATTGCTAATTCATAAAAATATAAATTGGAAGATCCACTGTTATTAAGTCAATTTCTATTTCATATAATTAGTTCTTCAATATTACAATATCCATATCTTTCTCTTCAATTCCCGTAGAGACATACTTGGCTTTGCAGTCAGCACATTCCCTATTCTCTGGCAATTTAAGAAGTCCTTCCAAAATCTGCATCCAAGTAAATTTAGGAAAAATACGAATTTAAAATACAGACAAAGAAACAAAGGCAGAGGAAGATCAACAACACTAAAAATCTGCAACTTTGAAACTTAAAATGGAAAAATCATCAAAATTCTAATGACTCCACAAACTAACAAATTCACAATCCCACAGCACATAAATGTAACTTCATCATCAAACACGGTTAAAAAATCAATGTACCTAAATTAACTTAGATGCCACCAATCTATATACGATTATCCTCACTAATCCGATCTCTCCAGATTTCACAAGGCAATAACCAAAATCCAACAGGTACAGCACTACAGGATAATGCATCATCACACCAAATCAACGGCAATATCAATTAAGCAAATTATTACGCACCTTAGATAATTAAATATGTACATATATAAATTCAATAGGAATTTCCAATAAGCTCAGGCTTCTTCGAATCTATACATTGAATCTCAATTACATAATCATTATTCAATTGCTGCAGTTATATCATTTATCGCATAATAAGATCAAAACAGAATGCTGGATAAATCAATAACCAAAAACAAACAACTGATATATAATAACGAATTGAGAATCAAAATCGAAACAAAATTAGAAAAAAAAACGCATACTTACGAAACACAGAGATCAAGACATGTGAGATAGGTATAGAGAAAATTGAATCTGGAAAACGAGAAACGGGCACACAAGGTGAGGAAAAGGAAAAAGAATACCTTTCTGTGCCTAGCGTTGAGCTCTTTAGAGACGTTGGCCTTCTCGTTCATGGTGACGAAACAAGGAATCGGAACCTGATAGAATGAAACAAAATGAAAATTTTAAAACGACAAGAGGGCAAAATCGTCTTTTCACTCATATTACCTCTAAGTCATTATTTGATCGAAGGAAGAAGGAGAGAAAGGGAAAAAAAAAAAAAAAAAAATGAACGAAAGAAAGGAAGACTCTCCTGCTGGAGTCCTTTGACTTTTTTTAAAATAAAAATTTGTGTTTATACAAATCAATAAAGGGAAAATTATATAAACAAAAATATTTAAATACGAAAAAAAAAAATTTTAGTTAAACAAAGATAACCTCAATTTACTTACCAGAAAAAAAGAAAAGATAACCTCAATTTCTTTGTGTTTTGATTATATGTATTCAAGTATTCGCATTATTATATCGTGTTATACTATGTATTGTGAAAATCAGTTGGTTAAATACATTTTAATTGTGCAAACTGAATAAAAATACGTAAACTAGTTAGTTTCAAGCGTTTTTATCATGCAAACTCGTTGAAAACGTATGAAATTATATAGATTGACTTTGTAGAATTACGAAAATGCTACTGTATAAATTTAGGTTTTGTGTTTGCTTTTTTTATTCACAAAATGTGAGTTACAATGCACCGAAACAATTTATGATTTTCAATTAGCTTTTTCTGACAATTTTTGACCTTTTTTGTCATTCAAAATGAAGAGAAAGCTTAATAAATCGATTTTTGTCACGTTTTGAATAATTTAATGTAAAAATTTAAGGTTTTTGTGTAAATTCAAGGCGTTTTAAATTTAGTTTTTGTTAGTTAAATCTTTATTTACTTTTTTGGTGATTTGAACTAAAATTTTTATTTGATTAATTGTAGAATAGAGTTAAATTATTTCATGATTGATTGGATGCCAAAAAATAGATAAAAAATAACTGGATAGCAAAAACTCGTGGTTCTTCACCACCACGTGAATTTCGTTGGTACCACATGAATAACATGTGGCCAAGTAGATTGAGGATGGGGGTTATTTTCAACTTTTTAAAATTTAAAAGCTAGTGATAAAGAAATTAGCAATGGGATTTTTTATGAACTTGTGAATTTTATTGAATTTAAAAAAAAAAAAATACTACAATAGCTCATTGCCATAAAGGGATAAAATATCGATGGACAAAAGTTTTCATTCTTGATCAAAATCAACTCTTTAAAGTATAAGTACTGTCTCGTAAATAGTATTGAGTTTCTCTCGTTAACAAATAATTTTCATATTTGATCAAAATCAATACTTTATAATGCAAATATCGCTTTATAAATAGAGTATTGAGTTTCCCCATGTACTAGAGGAGTGGCTATTCAGCAAAATTCTTTTAATAACATAGTAACCAAGGAAAAATCTAAATCATTTGTGATTTAAGATTTAGAGTTAGTGGTATAAAGTTCATATTTATCTAGGTTTAAGGTTTATTATTTATTTTTGAGGGTTAATATTGTAAATTTGTATTGCAAACTTATTTTTTTAGGGTTTATAATTGCAAATTCGTATTATCAAATTAATCTTTTAATGATAAATTTTAATGGAGTAAATATCTACTAACTGTAAACTATATTTGAATTACATTACCCCCTCCAATTTATTACAAATTTAAGAGTAGTCCTTCTAAAGTTATGTCGTTACTCCTTACTAACCCTAAAAAAAAAAATTTCAATTCGCTGCCTCTACTTTTAAATTTACATGCAATAAAAAATAAATTTTGAACAAAAATTCGTAGAAGTTTTTGGATAAACAACCTCAATACACAAACTTTTACTCGTGCTATTGACAGAAAATGTGTGTATAAAAAACACTCTAAAAATTGTGAATTGATGGGTCTTTGTAGGGAAAGGAACATGTTTAAAGGTAAAATGAGTACTATCTTTGATATTTTAATTATTTTTATCTAACCAATTACAGTCCTGAAAAATGAACAAGAACTCTCAAAAATCACTATCTGTACGTTCTGATACCCCCTCAAGTTTTGAAAATTGTCTACAACACCCCTTGTCCAGCCTCAATAGCAACATGCAATTTGCATTGTGGCTACAAGGCACATTTGACAGCTGCAAATCTCATGAACTCATAAAACCACCATATTTCCTTAATTTTCTTACTCCAATTTATCACCAACAACAATACCAGTCATTACAATATTATTCCATGAAGAAGAATGATAAAAATTAGAACAAATTCAACTTTAATATCGAAAAATTTGAATTGGAGTTCTAAATATTAGATACATCATAAATATGCATCAAAATAATCAGATCTTTGCGTTAAAATGATGTTAACATAATAACTACAAATGTTCTTAACATTTTTCAGCCTTTCCTTTGTCATAATTCATCGAAACTCATCAAATTTGTCAAAATACACGAGAATAGTGTAAGCAGAGTTGGTGGTGTTGGTGAAAGGATGCATTTTTTGCTACCCAACACCTGTGACAGGCAGAATTCTTGTGCGAACAAGTATCAAAGCTACATTTCTTTGATGCCGTTGTGTAATTTCATTAAAATTGTCATTTGATTTCAACATCAAATAATTTCTAGTAAACAAAAAAAATAGTTTACACTATAATCAAATTTGACTTGACTCTATAAGAGTCGAATTCAAACTCGACTTATTTGAGATGAGCCAAACTCGAATTTGGTTTCACTCGACTCATCAAATGTTTCAAATACCCAAAACGATGTCGTTTTAATGCACATTAGTCAAAACGACATTATTTTTTGTCAAAATAATGTTGTTTTAATCAATTTGAATAATTTTCATCTTACAAGCAAAACCGTTATCAACTCAAATTTGAACTCGTGAATTCCAAACTCAAGCTCGCAAAATGAGAACTAGTTTTGGACTCGTTCAAATCAAGTTTAAACTTGATCTTAAATTAATATGATTTAAATTTAACCCTATTTCTTGCAATATGTTCAGTATGTAATTTTCATTTCCCGCATAATGGGATAACAAATGTTTCCCAGTGAATCAGGGACACACAATCCTCTACTTTCTATTACAGTAAGATTATACAATGAAATTACTTGGCCCTTCTTCTTATCTTATAAATAAAGGGTAATGACATATTTGTCAAATAGATTTGCAGACAGACAATATTTAAATTCTATTTGAACAAAAAACTCTAACACAGGAAACAACATACAAGCAGAAAAGGACGGGAAATAGACATGAAGATGCAAAATCAGTCGACAAATATATCATTACTCATAAATAAAGGAGTACACAATGATTCAAGGACAAAACTTCTAATATTCTATGGTCATGCTGTCATGAACTTTTACTTGCAAGTAACAGAATGAGTCAAATTAAAACAATACTTTATATATAATTATACTATTTCCAATCACCTACGCTGAATCGCACTCATTTTCTAATATGATTCTGGTTTTTGCGATTTCCATTATCACCTATGTTGTTTATGAACACTGATTTAAATCAGAGAGAAAAAAAATGAAAATGTTCATCATTATTTTTAATGTGAAGAGAACTTTCTCATTCATATAGCAACATTCTCAACAGAGTCCAACTAATTGGGTTCCTCTTGAAAACAAAACTATTTTTAATCAATACAATGTGGAGAAAAATTTAGTAGTGAGAATTGAGAATCCACATGGATACAGTTTCAAGTGTAAATGGTAAGCCTAAATATCCTTCAGTTTGTTTCCAAAACCTATATGATCATTCAAATTCCATTGTTTATTAGGATTTCTATGTACAGAATAGAAAGAAAGTTATCAAGCTCAGATTACACAAAGACAAGCTACAGAGTACCAATGTCAAGACTTCTGAATACATGTCCAGTGTCAGGCACCAGCCATCATTCTGCATCTTTGATTTCTGCTTCAACATCAACAATGGCTTTAGAAGAGTCCTTGCCTGCAGTACCATGGCGGCGACAAATCAGGAGCAAAGAATCACTTTGCACAGAGGCAAGTGTACAAGAGAAATATTAAGTTGTGCACAGCCATGGCTTTTATTTGCATAAGAGCTTCAGGAAAAAACCTTTCTTAGAACCAGGAAAGAATTCGCTGAATGCTTCTCCGAATGTTGTAGATTCATTTGTGAACCTCACAGATTCGCGAACAAACTTGTCATCCACAACTGATATTCACAGAAGGCATAGTTAAACATAAAGATATTTCACTGCAAGAGGAAATATAGACAAGTTGATGCATTCTTCTGAATTTCCCAAATATTGTAGGCCTAAGAATCAAGTTTCACCTGAGAAAGGTTGACTGCAGTAGGGGCACAACTGCAGTTCATCATTCAGAGTAGATCTGCAACAGAATCACAATAATTTCAAGGTCAGACAACAACTTACAAGACAAAACAAACCCATAAAACTCCTCACAGATTGGCATGGAGCAAATAAATTTTCTTACTTGAAGATCTGAAAGTCATTTCCGCAGTTTGGACACTGAAAATATGCCATATAGTGAATGTTGATGGAAAATAAGAAATTAGTAATACATCAATAAACCTAGTTCATAAAAAAAATTTACGATGATCCATAAATCAGTAGGAGAAAAAGTAAAAAGGAACCAAAGTTAAAGAAGCCTTACAGTGCCCTGCACCATATCTCGACCTGCCCACCAGAGAAAAGCTCCCAACCCCAAAACAGGAACAAGTACCACAATTAGCTGGGGGAGAAGAAAAGGCATCATTGCAGTAGATTGAACTACATGAATTAGTTTCATTTTCCAAAGGTAAATATCAGAGACAGGGCTTTATCCCTAAACCACAAATCAAGTGGTAGCAAAGCTGGACACAAATGATTAATGAATCTCAACCAAGTCGAGTAAAATAGCACAGTCATATCAACTATATATGAGTATTCTAAAAGAAGAAATTATACCATAAGAAGATTCCATTTCTTTTTTTGCATCTGAGTTACCAAAAACTTCTAGTTAATCCACGGCTCAAGTCACCCTTTCTATCAACTAAGTGATGCTCTAGCTAGAAAGTTACAGTTTTGGTGAAAATAAGAATTTAAAGGAAAACAGACCAAGTTTTAGACAGGATTATCAAATATTGGCGAAAATGGGTTAAAACAGTTTTTGCAACACATGATTGAACGACCATTGGGGTCAGTTAACACATCTAACAATCATAAAATAATTTTAAGTTGAAAAAAAACCAACCGAGAACCATCAGACTTCAGAACCTCGAGCAAAGTAACAACAAAAGATGGTAACACCTAATTAGCAGTACATCAATGCCTAAATTGCATACTAATTAACAAGTTCACAGAAAAGTAACAAAGAAACAAAGCTCCAATTTTGGAAAATAAAAGAAGAAAAAGTCAAAACTAAGCCGAAACTACATAAGCTCGGCAATGAGGGCTAATTTTACATCTACAAACAAGCACACTGAGAAACATATGTATACATACACTTGAAATAGAAGGTTAATAGGAAGAAAAGGGCATACCCAAATGGAGACGATGGCATCCAAAACCCAACCAAGCTGTCCAGTCATTGAAAGATAAGTTAACAAAATAGCCAAAGCAAGATTACCCAAAACCCTTGCATTAGCATTATTATCTCCACCACCACCACCACCAAACCCAAAACCCTGATTAAACCTCACCAAAACCACTCTTTTATTCCTCTTCAACCCCTCCTCTTTCACCAATATTCCATCTTTTCCCTTTCCCACCCCTAAATAACACCAACATCTTTCCTCCCTAAAAGCTTTCAACTTGTAGCTGCTTTGATGAAAGGAACCAAACTTTGTCCTTGGCAGAGAGCAACAAGAGATGGGTTTCCAACAGAAATGACTATGCAATAGTGAAGTGTTAAAGGCTGAGAGATTCATGGAGAACTCGAGAAGTGTTGTCACGGGAAAGTCGACAAATTTACAAAAAAATCGAAATCTGAAGTGAAGGCTTCGGATTTGTATTGCTTATCTGGTGTTTCATAGCATAATCATAAAGCCAGATAGAATTTTCCGTTTTCATTTACAGGTCAAGCTCCCAATTTCTCGTTTTAGATATTGTCAGTCCCTAGTAGCCCGTGGAAGTGCGCCACGTGTCTTCGAAGTATTAGGATATTTGAGTGATTTAAATTAGGAATAAAGATTAGCAATCTGGTTAATGAAATAGGTCCAAATAGTATTTGACCTTTGGGAGGATTTAGATTAAGCTTTGAAGAACATAATTTCAAAGTAGTTTTATGCCTAAGAGGTGGAACACCTAGGGTAAAGCTAATTCAGTTCGAATAAATACGAATTAATTTTTACCTAAATCAACTCAAAATATTTTTAATTTTATTTGGCAAATTCAAATTGAATTTAAGCCAAAGAATATTTGAACCCAATTCGACCTACATCCACCCCTCAGAGGACCATCATAATCTCTTGGTCCAGTGACATCAAGTCTTTTCTACTATCATCTTTATTCTTTTCATTAAATCAGAATTGTTTTTTTACTATCAGTAGCGTAGTGTGAAGACTGATGTTAACAGATGAGAGACGACGTTAATTGGAGGCGCTAAATGCTTTAATGGTGTGGCGTCGTTTTGGTAAATACAGGTGCAAAGTGAAGAAAAAGAGGTTGATGGCTCAATCGTCATTGCAAAAGAAGCAGCTGCGGGTTCTTCTTCTAAGTGTTAGGGTTTATTATCTGAAGAGAGTCACAAGCTGTAGCTTAACAATTTCTGTGTTTGTTTTTGATGAAATCAAAGGGCTGTAATCATTTTGGTAGTTAGAGATAAACGTTCCAGATTTTCAAGTTAGTTGAAGTTGAATCTACAAGTATAAAAGCTGAGTTTCTTGTTTAGTTTTTTTTAAGTTTTTCAGTTGTTCAAATTGTATCAATTCATTTTTTCTTCTGATAAAATTGCTTTGAGGTATATTCAGTAAAGCTACTGAATCTTTATTTTTTCTGAAAAGTCTCAACTGTTCTTTTACGTAGGGATTCTCAGACTCAAGGGTTCTCTTCATTAGATTTCTAAGCTGGGGTCGATTTGGGACTAGTATTATGGCGGCACATTGAAAATACAGAAATTGTAATATAAATTAGCAAGGCCAAGCGGCCCAAAAATTACAGTAATTTCCAACAAGAAGTTTGAGCTGCAACCAGTTTTTCACTACAAAGCTATGTGATGGACCATTTGACATATTGGTCACTCTCAACGCCTAAAATCTTCTACAACAAACATATGAATGAGCTTTCCCAGTCAAACTCCAAGGAACTTATCTCTCTCGAAGTTAATGAATAGCCTAGATCAATTATATACAAAAAATTCGGACCTGAGAAGGGAAAGGCACACCAACTTTCAGAATCCTTTTTATGGAGCCTATGGATACATTACTAGACTCCATACCGAAGTGAGAAGTACCCGAATTACCTAAAATCATGTCTACATGGCAAGTTGTTGTACAACAGAAACGCGGTTTCGCCCCCTGCCTCTTCGGGCACTAGCAATATTAGCAACTATAGAATTATTCGTGCTTATTAAGGCACTAGATCCCATTAGCTTCAACCCAAGTTTATTAATCACATAGGACAGCTGACTCTCATTCCCCTTGGTCAGCTCTTGTAGCTCATATGCCTGCTCACGAGATAACACTGTGTACAGCTGCAATGACTGGCCGTTGTTCTCCACAATCTTTCTTGAATCAGCTTTTGCATTCTCAAATGTAACTCTCATTAGCCCCAAAGATTTTGGGTCTTCTGTTAAAGGATTGAATACAAACATGTAATTTCCAAAAGCTAAATCAGGTCTCCTGAATAGATCTACCAGCACGTCGTGGCTTGATCCAACATTCCTCTGAAAAGACCTCCTAAAACTATTATTCTGACATCTTGTGGCTCGCAAAATGCGTGAAGCTTCTCGTAAGCCACTCAAATAGGCTCCATGCATGGTGGCAGGATATTGCCTAGTTGTGGCCTCTCCAGCAAAGAACAGTCGGCTTCCCACACTTTCGGCAAGTATATCATAATCACTACCAGATGACTGCACTCTAATATGAGAGTATGAACCATAGGCAAAGGGGTCGCTTCCCCATCTTGTACATATTGTTTGTGTGGGATTAGGAACATCAATGCCTATTGGTTTATATATACCTGCCAAAAAAGAGACTTACTTAGAAGCTAGATTTAAGGAAGCGTTTATTATGATAGATGCAGAATGCAAGGGACAAGCATTAAAGAAAAGCAAGGAAATGGCAAGGTGCATGATCACCGCTAATTGATGATATTAAGTACCTCTAAGTACACTTAAAACACGATGGAGCAAAGTGGATGGATCTGTGCTTTCAAAACTTTGTGCAGCTTCTCCGGCCACCAGTGCAATTAATACTGGACCTCCAGAAACAGTATGGTACCCATAGAACAAAAAGAATTCTCCACGTCTACCGCTATGTTCATTTAGACATCCAAAGGTGTCCAGTTCTTCCCCCCAAAATACATGTGGGAAAACCATGGCAACTTTATTTAGGAGTCCAAAACCCAATCGCTCAATTGCAGCAAGCTTTCTCTGCGGTAACTCCGGTTCAAATTTTATTGTCCCTTTTTTCAGAACTCCAAGAGGTACAGTACATAGGACCATATCTGCTTGAATGGCTTGGTCACCTGCAATCACCTCAACCCCTTCATTTCCATATCTTATGGTATTGACAGTCTTTTCATAGAATATGGGGACTCCTTCACATAATGCTTTGATCAGTCTCCCATTCCCTCCAGCAAGAAAACAGTGGTCTCCCCCCATTTCATAAGGATCATCCTGATCCCAATAGGCAGCTGACAGATATGAAAGACATCCAGCATTTGCATATTCCAAATTAGCAAGGTGCCAATCAAGAAGTTTCCTTTCGTCATTACTTCTAGCCACGGTGTATAGTTGCCTGAGTGTCTCCAAAACTGAACCCAGAGAAACATCGTTTGCCAATCCACCCATTATTTTTCTCAGTTCCATGACTTTGTCAAGCAACTTATTGAAGATAAATTCAATCTTGGTATCAATTTCCTCAGCAACAGGTGATCCATCTGGATTGTACAAAGGACACTTATCCCTGACTTTATGAAGGGGAATAGAAAGTTGCCTCGCCAAAACCCCAAGAGGGTTAGCATGAAGTCCAGTTATAACACTGCCACCAAGATCTGCAGCAGCATATTTACCCTTCTTACCCATCTTCTGGGTATAAACTCTACCTCCTGGTCGACTCCTACCCTCTAAAACAACAACCCTGAAACCAAATGACTTAAGCTGCCTGGCTGCCGCTAACCCAGCTAATCCAGCACCAACAATTATCACAGTTCCTTCATTTACTTCCTCAGGCATATATGCTGTAAATGATGGCGCAACCCCGAAATTGATATACCCATTATAGAGAAGAAAATCATAAGCCGAGCTTATTAAATGTTCATACTCATTGCTAACAGTTTCTTTTATCTGTCCTTTTGTAAGCCACAATCTAACATTACTCCTCCACCTGGCAAGAATATGATTCCTCACAACAATGTAATCATTCTGCTCTTTCCCACCTGATACTCTTACTACCCCAGCTAAAATTTCGTCTTCCAGCAAAGCATCAATTGGAAACCCCAAAGATAATGCTATCATAGCCTCAGTTTCAGTCTCCTTCTCCAAATCCTCCTTAGTTCTATTTTTTTTCTTTGATATACCACCTATATGCTTCTCTATCAGCTCATCCATTAAATTTTCGTCGTAACTTCGCGGACCTACCTTCTTCCTCAATGCCCTCTTTGAAACCGAACCATCTGACAGCGGGGTCCCCATTATTGTACTCACCCACAAGCCCAAACCCTCTTTCCAAAAAATTGTTAAACTCTTCCCACAACAATCAATCTCCCAAACCTACCCGAAACAAACTACATGTTCCTTCCAAATGCTACTCATACATCAGCTCAAAACTAAACATAGCCATAAAACCTTTCATTTCCCTAAAATCCCCAAACAATCTACATATTCTTCACACTTCAGTCCATCTTCACCGCAAAAAGAAACAAGAATTACGCATATGAAACAAAACCAAAATTTTTTTTTTTTTTCACTCACAACTGATCTAGCATCAAAGAACAGAAATTCAAACAATTAACCAAAACGAAAAAACAGGTGCTAAGTTACACATAAAATTGAACTGAAAACAACATCAAACAAACATGAATGGAAAGAGGAAGTAAATAGAAGCGTTGAATCACCTTGAAGCGTCTGATTTTGTGAATCAATTAGTTAGATCCAGCCGTTTGAGATTTAGGGTTTTTGCTCTGGTGTGACCTCAAAAGGCGTGGAAACAAGTTGACGCGCGGTATTAGAAATTTGATTGGAGGGAACTTTTTGTGCATTTGGGCTTTTTTTTAAGGCCCAGAAGAGCTTCCATGTGATTATTTTTATTATTATTATTAAATGCGTTCCACCTATTTCTAAATTTACTATTTTGTCCTTTCAAAATCGCAATTAATAACAATAATTGCTCGTTTAGACTTTTTAAAATTTTCAAGTTAAAAGGGCGCTAATATTAAAATTATTAGTATTTTGTGTATTTGAATAATATATCAATTATTTAATTAAATAATTTTAAATTAAAATTAAACTAAAATTTATTATATAATAATATATTATTTAAATACATAAAAAATATATATATATACATAATTTTATTTATTTTTTAAAATTCTTTATTCCTAATATTTTTAGCTAGATGAAAGCCAATATAAAAGGTTTAGAAATTTCTTTTTTATTTTTTTAACAAAAAAAGGAGGCCAAACTTTTCGCTCCTGACACTCAAAAGCAAAAAGATCGTAAAAAATAGTAAAAAATTTCGTTGACTTCTGCGTTTCTGAATTGTCAAGCTCCCAAAGTAATAAATAAAAAAATTAATGTATGAGATGGTCGTCCTCTGTCTCCAAGATTTTTATAACTTTTAAGAAGGCCAAAGAACTTATTTTCACCCAGGGTTCCATTTAAATACAATGTCCACCCTTTAACTTTTAAAAACCTAAACACCCACCTTTTACTCTTTTTCCATCCAATTTTACTAACATATTTTTATAAAATAACTAAAATACCCTTATTAAAAAAATAAAAATTTATAATAAAATTAGAAAATAATATTTAAATATAAATATATTAAAAATTTTAAAAAAAGTTTAAAAAATATTATCAAATTTTGAAAAATTTTTAAATTTTAAAAAGTATTGTTTTGGTATTAGTATTTGTGTTTTTGTGTTTTCTCCAGAAGGCCAACTGCGACAGCCCTGGATCCGCATGCTACGATCCTCGTTTCATTGGTGGTGACGGCATTGTCTTCTTCTTTCAAGACAAAAGCAATGAGCATTGCAGCTTAGTTTCCGACCCCAATATGCAAATAAATGGCCGTTTCATTGGCCACCGTCCAGCCGGCCGCACCAGGGATTTTGCCTGGATTCAGGCCTTGGGAATCCTTTCCAAATCTCACAAATTCTCTCTTGAGGCCACCGAGGCTGCTGAATGGGACAGTGAAGTTGACAATCTCAAGTGCCTGTACAATGGCCAAGACTTAGACATCCCACAAGCCCATTATCCGTCTGGTACTCCCAAGGAAAAGAAACTAAAGTGGAAAGAGTTTCAGCCAAGAACAGCGCCATTGTCTCCCTTAAAGATACCAAAGAAGATGATAAAATCCACAAGTACCAAATCCCAGCTGATGACTGCTTTGCTCACTTGGAGGCTCAGTTCAGATTCTTCAACCTGTCCGCCAAGGTTGGTGGAGTTCTTGGAAGGACTTACAGGCCCGATTTGGAGAACCCGGCAAAGCCTGGTGTGGAAATGACGGTTTTAGGGGATGAAGAAAAGTATAAAACCGAGTCCCTTCTCTCCACAGAGTGCAGCACTTGTGTGTTAACAACAGAAAGCACTGGTAGAGACCAAGTGATGGAGAATGGTACCCTGGACTGCACACGCAGGTCCTCTGCAGGATATGGAATTGTGTGCAAGAAATGAGTGCTGAAAGAAGTTGCTTGTTCTGCTACCAAATAAATATTGAAGTTCTATCTTCATTACTGGAAAAATATCATAGTATTCGACACATAATAAGATTCGAAACGTTTTCTTTCTATATTGTACCGTATCATCATAAAATTATAATCTTATTTACCAAAATTTAAATATATATATATATGAATTATTGTTTTTCTATTGATAAAATACCTACATATATAAAAACTATTTTTATCTAAAAAATACTATATCAGACAAGTTGTAGTTTAATATTGCAATATTGGATAAAAACACATGGATAAAAACACACGGTTGTCGAACTTAGCACCGAAATAAACATCACGGCCTCTCATGTCGTCATCACCCTGGTGGCTGGTTGGAAAGATGAGAAGGCTTCAATTAATTGGCTTTAACCAGATATAATTCATTTGGATTTACTGTACATGTTCATAAAATCATAGCCTGCTGATTTGTTATCATTGAAATGGGAAAGAAAAAGTGAGGCATGGCAGAACTTGCGGTTAACTTCTCTATAGAAACCTTGGGTTCCTTGCTTAAACAAGAGATCAAGTTGCTGGGAAGAGCAGAACAAGAAGTTAAAGACATGGAACGTGAATTGGAGAGCATCAGAGCTTGCCTCAAAGATGCGGACGCAAGAGCAGCAGCTGCAAGAGAAAGCAGTGAAGGTGACTTAGTTTGGGTAAAACAAGTGAGGGAAGAAGCTTTTCGCATTGAAGATGTCGTTACTGAGTTCTCTTTCGTTGTGGCAAAACTGCATCATGGCAGTGGCCCTCTTGCTGTTATTCGTAAAACCACTCGCTTCCTCAGGAAACAGAAGCTGCGGCGTCAAATCGTCACGAAGATCCAGGATATCAAATCATCACTAGCTGAAATCAAACGAAGGGCAGAAAGCTATCAGCAGCTGAGGCCCATAGGTCAAGGATCTAGCAATGGAACAACAAATGGTCAGCATGACTCCCGAGTTGGTTCCCGATTTATCGAAGATCATCTTGTTGTGGGCTTTGATTCTGAAAGAAAGACACTGATCGATGGCTTGGTTGAAGGAACACTGGAACGCTCGGTGATTGCGCTGGTGGGCGAAGGAGGACTAGGCAAGACCACTCTAGCTGGAAGAGTTTATCACCACCACAGAGTGGAAAACCACTTTGAATATTACCAGGTCTGGATCACCGTTGGGAAAGAATCCAACAAGATAAATCTGCTGAGGTCAATCATACAGAGTTTTTCTTGTCCAACAACGAAAGTAATCGAAGTAATGCAAGAAGATGAGCTGATTAACACGTTAAGAGAACACTTGGAGAACAAGCGTTATATGGTTTTGTTTGATGATGTGTGGCTAAATTCATTTTGGCAGTGTGTAGAGCCTCTACCTGATAACAATACAGGGAGCCGGGTAATGATCACGATGCGGGACATGAGGATTGCTAGAGTAATACCTCGCTCAACTATCCAATAGCTTGAACCTCTGTCTTTTCAAGAGGCAATGGAACTTTTTAGCAGAAAGACATTTGGCGTTGATGGGGATTGTCCTCCAAGGTTGAAGGAACTGTCTGAAAAGATAGTGGAAAATGTGGAAAATTACCGCTAGCAATTGTTGGTGTAGGCGGTCTTCTTTCAACCAAAGACAAGACAGAGAATGAATGGGGGAAGTTTCTAAAAGGCCTGGGCTCAGTATTAGGAAACGATCCCTTTCTGAAAATCAGCTGTACTAAAATTTTATCTTATAGTTATTATGATCTTCCTTTCCACATCAAATCATGTCTTCTGTACTTCGGCTTGTTTCCATATAACTACTCAATTTCATGTGGAAGATTAATGCGCCTGTGGATAGCTGAGGGTTTGGTACAACACGTCGACAGCCAAACACTTGAGGAAGTTGCAGAAACTTATTTGATTGAGTTCATTGACAGAAACTTGGTTCAGGTTGTGAACAGGGATGTTTCTGGAAGAATCAGGAGCTGCAAAGTTCATGGTCTAATGTATGAGATCATCCTCCAAAAGACCAAAGAACTGGATTTTTGTCTAGTCCTGAGAGAAGAGTATTCAAGTCCCTACAGTAATACAACGCGTCGGGCTTCAATAAACAAAAGGGCTGATCTTGTTGCAGAGAGTATAAAGGGCTCGAAGATCCGTGCTGTTTTACTTTTTGATAGTCTTCCTGATAGTTTCATGACTACATTTGTTAGGGATTTCAAGCTTTTGAAGGCACTCGATTTTCAGAATTCTTCTCTTGGTTGTCTTCGTGAAGCAGTGGGAAACCTGTTCCATTTACATTACTCAAATCTAAGTCATACAAGAGTAAAAGAACTTCCCAAGTCCATAGGTAAGCTGGTAAACTTGGAGACTGTTGATTGAGATGACTCATGAAGCTATTTTCAAAATAAATTATCTTTTATTTTTAAAATTCAAGATTAGATTAGTTATCATCTTAGATAAGTTATTATCTTTTGTTCAATTTAAATTTAGATAAGATTTTTCTAAGAATTCAAAATTTAAATTATAGTAGATTATCCTGCAAATTCAGTTTCAATTTTGCTGTATAAATAGATGTTTAATTGATCAATAAAATTATCATTTTGCCAATTGAAAACAAAAAAACCTACAAATTGGTATCAGAGCCTTATCTTAAGGGATCTGTGAATTGGAGTGAGCCAAAAACACAAACCCCATTACCCACATATATCAACACAAAAGCTTACAAACAATTCGAAATGAATTCAGAAGTTTCTTTTACTGCAATTGCACCTCCAGTGTTTGACGGAATAAATTATCAAATGTGGGCTATTAGAATGAAAGCCTATCTTGATGCAAATGATCTCTGGGAAGCTGTTGAAGAAGAATATGAAGTCCTTCCACTGCTAGAAAATCTAACTATTGCACAAATCAAAAATCAAAAGGAGAGGAAACAAAGAAAATCGAAAGCAAAAGCAAACTTGTTCGCAGCTGTCTCACAAACCATTTTTACCAGAATAATGACACTGAAAACAGCCAAGGAAATTTGGGATTTTTTGAAAAAATAGTATGAAGGAAATGAAATGGTCAAAGGAATGCAAGTGCTAAATTTAATTCGAAATTTTGAGATGCAAAGGATGAAGGAATCTGAAACAATCAAAGACTATGTCGACAGACTCCTTGGCATAGTCAACAAAGTAAGATTTCTTGGTACTGATTTTTCTGAATCAAGAATAGTTCAGAAAGTTCTAGTTACACTTCCTGAAAAATTTGAAGCTACAATTTCAGCCCTAGAAAACTCAAAAGACCTTTCAAATATCACCTTGGCAGAAATATTAAATGCATTGCAGGCACAAGAACAAAGAAGATTCATGAGGCAAGAAGGATCTGTAGAAGGAGCTTTTCAAGCCAAAAATGAGAAAAAAATACAACACAACAACAATAATAGCAACAACAACAACAATAATAGAGTTTTTCCACCATGTCCTCATTGTAAAAAAACCAAGCACCCACAAAAAAAATGTTGGTGGAGACCAGATGTAAGATGTCATAAGTGTGGTCAGTTAAGACACATTGAGAGGATATGCAAGTCTCAACAGCAACAAAGTAAAGCCAAAGCTGTTGTGGATCAACCTCAAGAGGAGATGTTATTTGCAGTATCATGTTATGACACCAACATCCCAAAAAAGGGTTGGATGATAGACAGTGGTTGTACAAACCACATGACCTATGATGAAAAGCTATTCAAAGAGCTTGACAAAACTGTCATTTCTAAAGTTAGAATTGGGAATGGAGCACATATTACAGTAAAAGGCAAAGGAACAGTTGCAATTGAAGGTCATTCAGGTTTGAAATTAATCTCTGATGTTTTATATGTTCCTGAAATTGATCAAAATCTTTTGAGTGTTGGTCAGCTGCTAGAAAAAGGCTATAAGGTGTCGTTCGAAGAAAAAATTTGTATAATTAACGATGCAGAAGACAGAGATGTATTCAAAATTAAAATGAAAGACAAAAGTTTTGTCTTGAATTTTATAGAGGAAGATGCAGACATTGAACATTAATTAGTTGCACCTTATACTACTCAGCAAAATGATGGTGTGAAGAAAAAAAATGAGACAATTATGAATATGAGAAAATGCTTGCTTCATGACAAGAAGTTGCCAAAGAGGTTCTGGGCTAAAGTTGCAAATACAAAAACATTTCTACTAAACAAATTGCCTAAAAAATCTCTACAAAGAAGGAATCCATTTGAAGTATGGTATGACTACAAACAAAAATTGCCTAATTCGAAATCTTTTGGTTGTCTTTATCATATTCCTCAGGTCAAGAGAAACAAATGGGATAAGATAGCTTCAGAGCCAAGCGAGAGTGTTGATTGAGATGACTCATGAAGCTACCTTCAAAATAAATTATCTTTTATTTTTAAAATTCAAGATTAGATTAGTTATCATCTTAGATAAGTTATTATCTTTTGTTCAATTTAAATTTAGATAAGATTTTTCTAAGAATTCAAAATTTAAATTATAGTAGATTATCCTGCAAATTCAATTTCAATTTTGCTGTATAAATAGATGTTTGATTGATCAATAAAATTATCCTTTTGCCAATTGAAAACAAAAAAACCTACAGAGACTTTGGATTTGAAGCTGTCTCGCGTGAAAATGCTTCCAGCTGAGATCAAACACCTGATAAAATTGCGGTATCTAAGGGTATTCAATTTGCAGGCTTTGAGTGTTGATGATTTTAGAACTGGAATATTTACAATACAGAAGGGTTTTGGGAGTTTAAGGGACCTGCAGAAGCTATATTTTGTGCACGCCGATAATCAAGCACTAAAAGAGCTCAGAATGCTAAGGAAATTGAGAAAATTGGGTATTACTTTAACAAATGGAAGTGGGAAGCATCTAAGTGATCTCATCACAAACATGGAAAATCTCGAATCTCTGATTGTAGATTCAGCATGTAGAGAAGAGATTATTGACATAGAATGCATGTCTTCTCCTCCTCGATATCTTCAACGCCTCTGCTTAACGGGGACTATGAAGAAGATGCCAATTTGGATTTGCGAGCTTGAAGGTCTAAGCAGAATAGATTTGGATATATCGGGATTGAGTGAAGATCCCATCAGCGTCCTTCACTCCCTGCCTAGTTTTTTGGAGCTTAGGCTTAAAGATACATACCACTATTATCACCTACAATTCATGGATGGTTGGTTCCTGAAAGTCCATGAGTCTCCTCAACTTTAGAGGACTGGAATTGGTGACAATTGACAAAGGTGCAATGCCTGATCTCAGACATCTGGAGATTGGCCCATTCCCACTTTTGAAGATAACCGGAATTGAGCATCTAGGAAAGCTGCAGAGTTCTATTTTTAGTCACAAGTTCAGCTCAACTATGAAACATAATCCTTTAGTGAAAATAGTCCTCAAGCTGGGGTCTCTTTGTGACACAAGTAAACACAAAGTCATGAAGACTGCCGCTTCGGTTGGTGGTAAATAGTAATATTTGTATACATCATGCATACAAGATATAGGTACTGAAAGGAATAATATTTTCAGTTTAATAAACTAATCACGGGTTTCTTCCGTTATTTAAATAGGTGCAATGAGTGTGGCAGTTAAAGGTGAAGATAAAAATATACTGGTGGCAGTTGGAGATGATATGGATCCTGTTGAGTTGGTGAAATGCGTAAGGAAGAAGATTGGCTTCGCCGAAATAGTATCTGTGGAACCAATCAACAATAAAACTCTGTCATTCTCAAATTGATATGAGGTAGTACGGGTCATTAACTGTTTGATATTTTTGTAGGACATAGAGTTCATCCTTTCTTGGTTTCTGTTTAATTAGGTCCATCATTGGACAGGTTACTATATAACCAAAGTGTCAAAATATAATACAATTTCCAAGATGGTTAGTCTGTTTCCTTTCGTTGCAAAAGCGAACTGGTATGGAAGTGGCAGAACAAGTTGAAGTACGATTATATTCTTCAATAGAGGAACTGTAATAATCAACATGAAAGTAACACAAACCTATACATTTGATGGGGTTGTCTGCAAAGCAGGAGAATGAAGGTTTTAGACTTATAGATATGAATAGAGTAGCATTTACAATTAAAGAAAATCTAGGAAGCAACATATAACTTTCTAGGGACTTGATAAGAGCTAATGCAGAAGCAGTTGTCTTAGACGTGTTGGTTGTTTCTTCTTATTTGATTCATATGCCTCAATGACATAGATTGAAGTCTCCTGATCTCCAATTCCAGTCAGCCGGAAAGCTGCTTTATACATGCAGAAAAACCAAGATTCCAGTGGCCTCCTTCACCCACTTGCACTGAAATTATATTCCAACACTTACCAAGCTGAACAATTTTCACCTTCTGGTAATTCATATTAGATGTATTTGTACCATAGAGAAATATAAATGACTAAGAATGAAACTGGAAAGACTCTCAAGAGCCAAACTTGAAGAGCGGGACCAAGCTGAGGCCACCATCTCCTTGAACAACTTCCACCTCACTAAATTCGGTACAATCTTTAGAATGATAAATTAGGGGTTAGCAACAGAATCGGGTGGAACCGAAAGTGCAGGATGTCCGATGTTGCGGTTTCAATTCCTACCCGAAATTGACTTCAAAAGGATAGATTTCGGTTATGGATTTTATGGAACTTGTACTGTCTAGGGAGGCTTCGGTTTCACCACTTTAAGGAATCGAAACTGGAGTCAAATTTAGGGGACTCAACTGGGTACCTTTTTTCTTTGCAAAACTTCTTAACAAAAAGTGTCCTTCTGTTACAGAAGTTAGGTTGCCCTAAACTTAATTTCTCACAATGTTTACTGATTTTTTAGACTATCTGTTGTTTGCAGGATTAGAAAAAGACCAATCTGATTATTGAAGGTCCCAATGTTTACTGATTTTTAGACTGTTTTTTGTTTGCAGGATTTTTAGATGATCAAACTGATTACCGAAGGTAACCTGTGGCTGGCAATGTTAACTGAACTGGCTTGAGAGTGATTGGAATTTGTCAACAATGTGTTCAAGTTCTTTATCTAGAAAAAGGTTACGTTTCCCTGAGGTTGAAAGCTCACAAGGGGAGCTCCATATCAAATGCTGAAGTGACAATCAGAAAGTTAAAATATGAAATAAATTGAATCATGGAGGTGCTTATGAACCTAGATTATCCAGAGGGAGAAGTTGATGATTGATGCCTCTTAAAAACTGGAGTGCTTAGTATAATCATGAATAACTTTCTAGCATTGGGGTTTGGTGGTTCCCTTAGAAGACTACTTAGATCTTCCAATTTTATGTGTTGGGATATATCTCTACTGGTTGTTGGTGTTTAATAAATGTATGCACTCTTTAGTGTTATCTTTGCAGGTCCATGTGGAACGTATCTGTACTTGAGGCTTCAAGCTAATCTAATATGGATAACAGGATAAGTACCTGGAGATGTGATCTGCTTCCACTGGCGTTCATAAGAACAAACTAGCAAAGCACCTTTTACTGCTAGATGTATGTTGGACTATTTCCTTTGTTGCTGCATAATGAACTTTTTCATTTAAGCGGTTATATGAATGGTAATTGCCAGTTGACAGTCTCTGTTGAATTTCATTAATTTTTATTGTGGTTCAGTATATTTGTGAAGTCATAGGCTCTTGATACAGAGTAGATATTGGATTTTATTGAACAATTGAAGTTAAGCTTTTTGATTTATTTGGTTTTGCTCATCTGAACAGTGTCGGGTATCTGGAACCTCTGGTAGGTTCCGGATAAAAACTTGTCCTCAAAGGTATGTTGAAGACTAAGTGGAGAATCATGTTAAAGACTAAGGGTTGTTTTTCTTAGTGTTTGTGAATTCATGTCATGGTAGACAATGTTGTTTACAGATAAACAAATTATCGGTCTTATAAACAATCGTTAGGAAAATGATAATGGTTATTAAAAAGATCTTGTATTGAATTTGTTTGATATAAATTATGTTACTTGTGACGAAAATAAAAAAGAACAACAAAAAAAATGATGAATAATGTTAGAAGGAAATGGAACTAGAATCAGAATCAATGGAGTAGGTTTCAGGTAGCGACCTAAATCCTAGGAACCAACTGATTCTCACCCAGTTTAGGATTTTGACAGAACTTAAAAGTGAGCTCTTGAGAGGCAGGATTCAAGGGTTTGGAAGATTTATACTTGATTATTTGAAAATATCAAGACCACCCTTTTGAGACAAACTAATTTTCTCATGTGGGTTCCCTTTACTTTGCTCTAAAATGATGCTTGGCTATGTGGGAACTTGTTAATCACATAGTTCCCCCCATCAATAAAGAGATCAACAGAGAGAGGTTTCTCTCCAAATTTGGTTTCACCTTACACCAACAATCACAAAATAAATGAAAACAAGGGAAGGGGGCAATATGGAAAATATAGAAGATCAAGGAGTGCTTTAGTCATGAAATTTTGTTTTCATTTTATTCTCTCTTCTCTCAAGTGTTTTTTCTCTGCAACAATGGCTTCTTCAGCTTTCAAAGCATTCACAACATATACCTAAAAACTGAAAAAACTATGTTTTTCTATTTTTATTTTATCATCTTATTTTTATATGATATCTTTTTTTTTATTAAAGAGAGAAATTTCAAACTCATCGTACGCTATAAATTTTATTTTATATGATGTAATGTGTGATTCCTTTCACTAGTTTTTGTTTGAAAAAACATTTATAATTTAAATTTCACAGATATCTGGTAGGTCCACCCATGCTCAGCAAAATTGTATACGAGCTTCATAATCTTTATCTATATAAATTGACCCATTTTCAACTTATAATCATTTTACTTGTACCTGATTTGACCTACTCATTTGCCATGTCTTGTATGCAGCAAGCTGATTTGAAACATGCGATAAAGTAGATACAACTTCTTGTGGAAATGCATCTTGTAGCAAGTAAATGTTGGTGCAATCATAGAAAACAAGTTGAATAAGAGGCACAAGACACATGCCAAGCATCTCAAATTAGGGAGTTTTACTAAAGTATAAGAGTGTGTACTAAAAGAAAGTAATGAAAAGTGTAAAATACTAAAACCCAGATAGAGAGAACAAATAATCTCTCTTTCACCGACTGTAATCTTCTTCAATTATAGTGAAAAATTCTTGAACTATTGTTTGTGTGTTCTCTGGACTTAAGTTTTTCTCACATAGAATCTTGTATTTTTGTACTGTCTATTTTATGTTCCATTTGCCGTTTGTTCTTAGGTTAACACTCTAAATTGCTGAGAAAGAATAGTAACTTAGATGGTTACTTGTTTCTAGTATAAAAATTGCAGAAGTCAAAGAATGATTAAATTCTACAACACAGGACCACAAGATAAGCATGCAATAGGAAGGAACACAATATCTATCCATAAGTTTTACGGAGCTGGAACCCAAATTAATACAGATTATTTTGAGTCGACTTGTTACATAGGCTACACATTTTTTGTGGCGTGAAAATTATGCCGTGAAAATTTGCCCATTTGCATGTCCATCGACGTCACCAAGCTATCCTAAGGCCAAAGTTTGCTATATTAACTGTGATTCTCCTACATGCAAGGCTGAGTGCAGAAATAAGATCGTTACCTTATGTTTTTCTGCTTATAATTATTGATGTGATGAGCTCCAATAACTGACCACATTGTCCTTGGCAATTGTGGATAGTAAACCAAACTGCAATAGCCCTGGAGCAGCATGCTTGGACCCCTGCTTCATTGGTGGAGACAGCATTGTGTTCAATTTCCACGAAAGAGAGGTGAGCATTTCAGCTTGGTGTCTGATCTTAGCCTTCATATCAATGCTCGTTTCACTGGCCTCAGGCCAGCAGGCAAATTCAGGCACTACACTTGGAGTCAAGCCCTTGGTTTCCTCTTTGATTCCAGCACCTTCTCTCTCTGGGCTACTTGATCAGCAATGTGGAATGATGAAGTAGACCATCTGAAATTCGGTTACCATGGAAAAGAACTTGTCATACCTGAAGGTCATCTCTCATCCTGGGAATCTCAAGAAGGCAACCTGAGAGTTGAAAGAACTTCAAACAAGAACAGTGTCTTGGTCATCTCCCGGAAATTGCTGAAATCTCAGTTAATGTAGTACATGTGACAAAGGAAGATGACGGAATTTGTAACTACCAGATACCTTCTGATAACTGTTTTGCTCACTTGGAGATACAATTCAGATTCAGTGGCCTATCCTCAAACGTTGTAGTACTTGGCAGGACTTACCAGTCAGATTTCCAGAATCCTGTGAAGCCAGGAGTGGCAATGCCAGTTGTGGGAGGCGAAGAGAAGTACAGAACCGCATCACTTCTCTCCTCAAATTGTAATTCTTGCATCTTCTCCCCAGCTGGAGCTTTTGACCATAAGGGAAAACTAATGTATTATGGCACGCTGGCTTGTACTGGCAGTGCCACCAGTGGAAATGGAATAGTTTGCAGGAAACAAGAATGAAAACTGTAAAATGCTCACAGAACCATTCAATCTTCTGGTTCTTAAACATAATTGAAGATCGGCCAACCGAAAGAGGTTGTTTTGCTCTGTGATGAATAACTAATATTTTGTTCTTCAAGTGTCATTAATTTTGTCTGTAATTGGATTTTCATTGCATAAAAGTAAGACCTATAGTACTTTTTTTTGTTTTTAAACTAACACGACAGAAACATCTTTCTAATCAATCCCTTCTTTTGCAATCCTTGTAATGTAGATGGATGAGCACCAAAATGTTAAGCTGGTTCTTTCAGTATTTTCTCAGCATAAAAACTGAAATTATTTGCATTGCGGAGCTTAAAACGTAGAGGGACTATGGCCAGAAAGGCTGGCTAAAATGTGTGCTAATCAAGGAAAAATGTAAAGACAATATATCTACACAAGTCAATGAAATGAGGAGATGGTAAAAAATGTTTTGTTTTCTCTACTGCTTCAGTGAATAGAAAGACAAAAAAAGGCAATACATTTTTCACTATCTGGTAATTGTGTAAAAATATTAAGGACAACTGAAATCCAGCTAAATTTTAAATCAAGACAACAGAAACTTCTAAGGCATCATTAAACTATAATACAAACTAAATATTGTATGGGCGAAAAATCGAGGTAAAGGAACAGAATAAATGTGATAATTATCCTTCAGTTGTTCACTTGGGATATTACAAAGAAAACTTAAGGCCATGATGACCCAAATTTTCATCAGGAAGGATGGCGAAGATCACTGCTGCATAGGAGTCATCTTCTCATCTTCCGCGAGGATTTACTAGCTGTGAAAATACAGCACTTGTGGCAACATCTTCGCCATCCTCATCAGTGCCAGAGTTCCCCCCATCAATCTTACTAACACTGTTGTCAAAAGGCTCAAGTGGTTCCAACTGAATACTGGGGATATGGTTGGTACTGTTATCTTCAGGTTCCATGAGAGCAGAAGAAGTTTCTTCAAGCTGGAGAGCATATTCAAGGTTCCACAAGACATCTCCCATTGATGGCCTGTCAACGCCGTGATCAGCAAGGCACTTCTCAGCTGTCTCCCCAAACTTCCTAAGAGAAGCTTGATTAACCTTGCCCACCAAATTAGAATCCATAATTTGATCCAACATACCCTTCTTTTGCCATGTCATTGCCCATTCGGCTATATTAACCTGCTCCCTAGGCAAAACAGGATTTAGAGCTGGTCTAGCGCAAAGAACTTCCATCAGAACTACGCCAAAGGAATACACATCTGATTTCTCTGTAAGTTGCTGCCTTCTGAAGTATTCAGGATCAAGATAACCAAAGCTTCCCTTGACAGCAGTGCTGACATGGGTCTGATCAAGAGCAGGACCTGTTTTTGAGAGGCCAAAATCAGCAACTTTTGCTACAAAATTCTCATCCAAGAGAATGTTCGTAGTCTTCACATCTCGGTGAATAGTGCTTTGAGCTGCACCAGTGTGAAGATAATGAAGCCCTCTAGCAGCCCCAATGCATATTTCAAGTCGTTGCTTCCATGATAGAGGTGGTAGATCTGTTCCATACAGGTGGCTCCTGAGAGGCCCATTGGCCATGTATTCATAAACAAGAATCATCTCTGACCGCTCATCACAATATCCAATAAGAGAAACAAGGTGACGATGACGAAGCTTAGATAACATTTCGATTTCAGTGCGGAATTCAGCAAGACCTTGTTCAGATCTAGGATTTCCTCTTTTGACAGCAACTTTAGTCCCATCTTCAAGTGTTCCCTTGTAGACCCTGCCAAAACCACCAACCCCAAGAAGCAGGCTCTCATCAAATTTATTGGTTGCATCTAGGATTTCTTGGAACATGAAGATGCGGCCAAGATTGGAGGAAGCTAAAGAAATGCAGCTTGCTGTCACACTCTTTTGAGAAGTTGTGGACATCTTCGTCAAGGACACAGAGTTTCCATACAAAGGCAAACGTAACCATGGATGCCCTTGGTGAGGAGTCTTCGATTTGCGGGCTACTAAGTAACAATAACAGACAACAATTAGTACCAGTGCAGCTACAGCTCCAGCAACTGAGGCAATTATAGTTACAAGTTTGTTCTTATTAGAGGATGTATTAGGAAGGAGGCCTTCAACAGAAGAAAGCCCATCTAAACTTTTAGCTTCATTACTGATCTTCATGATCTCCAACCCATTCATAGTTGCATTAGTAATATCTGCTAAAGTATCTGGACCAACACTAACAATCAAAGTATCAGAATCTGAGGATGAGTTGGAGACAAAGTCTTTGTAATAGGGTACATTCAAGCCACCGGTCAAGGTTGAGAGGTCAATACTTCCAACGGCAATATCATCATTGATGTATAAATTAAACACAAGATTGTTCAGAGACTCACTCATGATATCACAGAAATGCACCCGAACAAAGTACCTGAAGTTTGGATCAACAGGAAAGACCCAGGTTATGTTGAAGTTCACCCCAGCAACATTTGGATTCCCCATGGCTTCAGCTGTGGCATAAACCCAATTTGGAGCTGTTTCACTTGTGACAGAAGCTGGGTACTGAATGGAGGAAGGATTAACAGAGACTCTCACAGCAGAGCTGTTTACATGAAGGTACTTCTTGTCATCCTCCCAAGTTCTTCCCAGCGTATCGTTTTGAGCAGAGATCAATGGACCCCCCATGTTTAACCGGTAAACAGTTTCAAAGCCAAGATCAGAAAGACCACTAAAAGGGGCAGATGGATTGAGAGCCAATGCCTGGTCAGGGAAGAGTGCATCTGGGATGGAGACAACTTCAATTGCATTAACAAAGGCAACTGAATTGTTTGAGGGAATGAAGTAAAGCGTCAAGATATCAGAAGTCACATTGATTGCATACTCCTTGAACATGGAAGAACCATTATAGTTCTTGAAAGTGACATTGTTCAGGAGCACATACTGATCAGTAGCTACAGTGAATGAAGCAGAATTCAAGCTGTTGCCGGAGTTCAAAAGAGGATAGAAATAAAGCCGGAGCCAATGCCTACCCTTTTGCTTAATTTCAAATTTGTAAGAAGATGTCGCTGAAAATATTCTAGCAGATTGGTAAACGGGAGATGGCACACTAGAATTAGTGCTAGCAACAATAGAACTTGCACTTTTCAGAACAAGAGAAGATTGTGCAGAATCAGGAAGAAAAGTTCTACCTAGATAGGTAACATTTTGCGCAGAACCACAAGAAATCAAGTAGTTATCAACTGGAGTAAACAACGCATATGAACTTTGACATAAAAACTCAAGAAGAACAACAGCTAGAACCATGGGTACCCAAGTCCGTCGTTTCATCTTCGCCATTGGCGATAAAGCCTAGCACAATTTCACAAAGACCCAACTCCCCGAAAACTGTATCTTCAGAACTCCAGATCTATCAAACCAATGCCAATCCAACTAATCTCTATAACTAAGAACTTTCAGAAACAATATGAAAAAAACAAAAACTTTTTCACATAAAAGAACAAAGATGAAAGCTTTAACAGTACACTCCCCCCGGTAAGAGAGCTAAAATGCTTAGAATGAAATAGAAGCTGAACTGGGTTAGATTGAAAGGTAAAAACCCAGTTGAAGAAACAAGAATGCCGCCATCAAAGGCGAAGACGAAGAACTTTTTAGTGCAACTACATTCAATAACAACTCTTTCCAGGCTGTTGATTAGGCTCTGACTACTGAGAAAAAAAAGAGAGGACCCACTAGGACAACTTCATTCAAAATCACACTCAAAATATACATAAATATATAGATAGATACATATGAGTTCCCATTACATCCAAACCCAGCTATTAAATGAAGGATTTTGTTGTAGGGTCCATTCTGATACTGCAAACATTGGAATATTATAACAAGAAGATGCAATGAAAGTTCTTCAACTCAGCTTTACATTGTTGTCAATTTTTGTTCGTATTATCCCAATTTGACAAAAAAAAAAAAGAGAAATTATATTATAGAGGCGTACGTGGTTCAGAAATACGGATGCATTTCTGAAAATAGTAAATATTAAATATGTGAATAAATGCTAGGAAGAGGTGTGAGCTGGGAAACCTGGACCAACGATCAATTGGGACCCCATTTTACGCGGCTTTGTCCCTTGCAAGAGGCAGAGGCAGAGTTGACAGTGTCAAGTAAACGGGTTTACAGCTCATAAAGACCAACTGGGACGGCGGTCGGACCAGCGTGACACTGTAAGTGGTTTGTGGGGTTTCAGGATGTCGTTTTGACGTCACCAGAAGTACATGTTCTAAAGTCAATAACAACTTCTAAAGAATCATGTGCCTTTTTTATTTTTATTCAAGATATCATCAAATACACACACACAATTATGTATGTTATAATTATAATAAAAAAATGGTCAAAGGACTATATCCCACCCATAGTTTGAGGTGGGGACAAAGTCCCACCCTCCAAGTTTTAAAAACTCAATCTTTGATCTATGAAAAAAATTTAATATTAAATAAAACAAAAAACAGTAACACTTAGAGATAATATTATCATTTTAGGATTAAAATTTTATAAAAAATAAAATAAAAATTATAAAAAATTTAAAATTTAAAAAAATTAAATATATATATTTAAAAATTTGAAACAGCCACTGCCGCCACTGCCGCGGAGGTGGTTGCCGCTGACGGAGTCAGGTGACCGTTTTCGATTATCTGGTTTCAAAGAAGGCCAGATTTAGCCTTTCCGTTCGATGGAGGTGGCCAAATCTGGCCGCCTCAATTTTGGCGAAGGCGGCCAAATCTGGCTACCTTCGCCAGAAGAAACTGTCGAAAACGGTCAGAAAGGGCCGACCTTGGTCCCAACAGTCATTTCCGACCTTTATTTTTGGCGTAGGCGGCCAGATCTGGCCGCCCCCACTGAACAAGAAGGCCATATCTGGCCTCTACTGAAACTGCTTGTAACATCCCAGATTCGGGGTCAGTTTGAGATTTTTGGGAATTCTAGGGTTGTGTGTATGTTTTGGGGTGAAATAGTGGTTTTTAGAGAGTTTTGTGGCTTGTGCATGGATCCATTTGGGAGGATTTGCATGCGAGCGCGGGAAAATGACATTTTTGTAAATTTTTCCTGCCATGTACGCCCGTACATGAGAGATGTACGCCCGTACATGAGATAAGTTTCAGCCGCCTTGGTTTTTAAGTCGCGCTTATCCGTTTCCAAACCCATTTTCACCCAAAGTTTGACTTTGATTTTCAGAGAACATCAACCCTAGGAGGGAAGAGCAGCTTCCAGGACCTTCCAATCAAGTTTGAGCTAGAGATCTTCTTGAGAGAGAAAGCATGTCTAAAGGTAGGTGCTTCCTTCCTCTTTCCCTTGTGTTTTGATTCGGTTTGATGCTTGCTTTATGCATGAGATGTGTTTCCAGCATGCTTGTGATGTTTTCCTTGCGTGTTGATGATGATTTGAGATGATTATGTTGATGATTGATGCTTATTTGCATGTGATGAGTGAGAATATATGTTTATGTATGTTTGGAGATTGGGTTGGATGATTTTCATGAGATTTGAAGTTGTTGGAAGTTTAATTATGCTTATTTGAAGTGTTTGGCATGTGATTTATGCTTGATTTGAGTTTGGGTTGTGTTTTTGGCCGGAATCGAGTTGATTCCCGACGGTCATGGAGGTGCAGAGCAGGATGTACGCCCGTACACCCGCAGTGTACGCCCGTACATCATGCCTTTTCTTCAGCATGTACGGCCGTACATGGCTCATGTACGCCCGTACATCAAGGCAAAATGAGAATTTTTCCAGAAATCACAGAATCGCGCACGACACCATGCACGACTTGCTCACGGTCCCGTGCACATTCATGTACGCCCGTACACATGATACGTACGCCCGTACGTCAAGCAGAAAAGAGAAAAATAAGTTTTAAATGAAAAATATGCACAGTAAACCCTATCCAATGGATAGAAAACAGTAAATTGAGCTCAAATAAGATACATGATGCATCATATGCATACGCATAGCATGGCATGCCATCCAGTGTTTTCAGATACGGATCCGAGGATCCGAATTCATGTTTTCAGTTGAAAAACACAGTTTTCAGAGGTGAATACGAGGGGGCACTTGTGAGTTTCAGCACCCGTGTCACCAGGAGTTATATACTCATTACTAGCCCTATGTATTGGCATGTGCCGGGTTGCTCAGCTAGTAGTTTAGTTTTCCTGGTCCGAGGATCAGATGAGTTATAGCGCGAGGCGCTCAGATCAGTTCAGTTTCCAGGCCCAGGCCTGATGGCATCACGTGGGCCATACAGTTTGTGGCACGTGTTTGCAGAGGAAACTCACATGGCCAAAGTGTCGAATCCCTGTATTTCATCAGTCTGCGCAGCACAGTTTTCAGCATAACATGTACCCCAGGGTACTCAGTTTTCAGTATAGCTTTCAGATAAAGCTTTATGATTTTCAGATATGGGATCCCAGGATCCAACAGCAGTTTTCATGAACAGTTTTCAGAAAACTATTTTCAGTATACAGGCCCAGGCCTAGTTATGATTTCAGCATGTTATCATATCATGTCATGATTATATGACACAGTGCATATCATTCAGAGAATGATAAGACAGTAAGAAACTGTAAATGAACAGAATATGAAACAGCGTGTAAAAGACACGAACAGCAGAACATCAGAACATGATAAGCTACGTAATGACACGTGACTTCCAGAAAACAGTAATATTATCAGTAATAGTACCAGTATCAGATCAGAACAGTTCAGTTTATGATTTCAGTCAGAGTTCGGTGCGTCAAGTTTGACCTTTCCGGATTACTCTTCACTCTAGGTTGTTTACGTATACTCATATACGTATTTTACGACCAGTATGAGGTAGTATCCGATCCGTGAAGATGAGACCGTCAGAGTGGTTTTCAGTTGAGCCTGTTCAGTTGTGTTGAGGTGGCAATCCTTCGAGAAGGGTTGGTTTAGGGTCTGAGGATATGAAGTGCTTACTGAGTGATTTTATCACTCACTCCCTACTTTCCTTTCTCTTGCAGGTAGGTTGTTGGGAGCTGAGAGGAGGAGTCTACTGCTATCTGGGATCCAGTTTACTTCAGTTTGTTGTATGCATATGTATATGTTTTCCGCGAATATTTTAATATATGCAAGTTTTATTTGGGCATGTATATATGTATGTATACAATGTACCACAGGTATTTCCGCTGCGATATTTTAGTTCAGTTAAACATTTCGGTCGGGTATTATTGACCATATTTTCTTTATTTATTTATTATTATTTTATTAAACAGTGAACAGTAATACTCTTCTGGGATGTCTTACACTGCTAAAAATTTTTTAATATATTTTTTATTTTTTATAAAATTTTCAAATTTTTTTTTAAAATTATTTATATTTAATAATTATTTAATAATTTTATTATAAATATTTATTTGTTTTCATGAGTTGGAGACTGGGCTTTTAAAACTTGGAAGGTGGGACTTTGTCCCCGCCTCAAACTATGGGTGGGAAATAATCCTTTGGCCTAAAAAAATTATCTAACATATGAATGTTACAATAATGTTTTCTTAATTTACAAAATTATTAATTATAAGATGCTTTATCTTTATATGATTTTACTTAAAATTGATGTTAAAATTTTTGTAAGAAAAAAAACATAAATGAACTGATGATAGAACCAATCACTCAAAACTCTGAGATACAATTTTCAACTATATTATATTAGTGATTAATTCATAACACATGATAAACTTTATATGTATGATTGAAAATACTATCGATATTTATTTGATTTTTTTTCACAGTATAAACCCACTTAAAAACATAAAAACGTACCCAGAAATATATTTTAAGTTTTCAAGATATCTATCAAAGCTTAAACCAGAATATCCCATTACCTTAAGAGTCTCTACTTTTTTGTATACAAATATGAAATTTTTTTCCATCTTAGAATCATCTTTGTGGCTTTCCAATGATAAAAACCTCAAACGGTAAGATTTTTATCAGTAACATTTACATCCTTGTGCATACACTAACACAAGGAATATATAAGGCTATAGGAATTTAGCAGCCCATTTATGTGCGGTAGGCAGGGAAGATGAAACTGAGTAAAAGAATTTCAATAAGGCTACCTAGGGCCAGTTTAAACATGTCCATTCAATGAATGCCCATATTCTATCAGATTTAGTGGTTGGGCTTGTATTGACAGGCCCTGATAAGAGAGCATAATCCAAGACTAGTGGTAACAATTTAAATCCCATTATTGGGTCGGATCACTACAACCAGCTCTACGGCTGGATTTGAGCCGAATCAAACATAAACAGTAACATATTTGTATTCGAGTTCGTTTCATACTATTCAGGTTTGGATTCGTATTCGTATTCGCCCAATATTTTTTAGTAAAGTTTGTATTCATGTTCGGTTCGAATAATTAAGTTTGTATTCAATTCGTATTCGTATTCGATTCGTATAATTCGTTTTTATATTTATTAAAAATTATAATTAATACAAATAATTAATAAAATTTAATTAAAAAATTATTATTTTAAGTTCGGGTTCGGGTTCGTGTTCGTATTCGGTTCGTATAATTCGTGTTCGGGCTCGTGTTCGTTGAATTTTAAAATTGCAGTTCGAGTTCGTGTTCGTGTTCAGATTCATTCGGTTCGTTTCGGACTCATTCGAGCCGAACTTAAAAATCAATCCGAATATATTCGAATCGAATCCAGCCCTAACTAGCTCATTTTGCACACGATTAGGGGAGCTTTTGGTTTGAATAATATTTGATTTTTTTTTATAATCTATCATTTATTATTAATATTATCTTATTTTGTTTCTTAATAACAAAAGATTTCGATAATCTTTCATTACCATTAATGATGTAATAGATAATATAAAAATTAATCAACAGGCCTTAAGGATGTATTTGGCTTGAAGTAACGAGAGATTACTCACATAATTTATCTTTTATTATTAATACTAACTTATTTGATTTATTAAATGATAAAAAAATTACCGTAATATTTTATTATCAGCTTGAAAGAAATTTTGATTTCTTTATTTATTTATGTATTAAAAGATTATTAAAATAATCTTAATTTTATTAAAATTTCAACCATATTTAATAAATTTAGTTTAATATATTAATAATAATAACATTATATTCTTTTATCGTCACAAATCAAATGCAATTGGTTTAAAGAATCATTTACTAAAATTGAAATATTACCGTAAAGACAAATTACTTTAAACATTAATTGGTATGAAAGAATAACGTGTTTAAGTAAATTTATTTAAATAAATAATTATTGTCTTTGATTAACAGTAATAAAAGAACATTATGGCTGAACTCAACCTATGCATGATTTTTATGATCTTTACAAGGACAAGGTACAAAGAAAAACTATGGGATCATGCTATTGGGTTATCATTATAGAGAAGACTTATAAGATTTAAACTCAAGACTTATTGATGTTTAGCGATTATTGTCACTCAAGCCATCCTTTGAAGGTGAGAAGCTTGTGGAAGTAGGTAATATGCAGGCAGAATTCAAGATTTAATACTTATTCAAGTGAGTTTTTGTTTTCCTGGTTTGAAATTTTTTGTTTGGCAGATTAAAGTTTGCTCCATTTATTAATGGAACTCAGTCTTCACAGAACTCTGGTGCTGTGTTCACAGTATGACAAAGATCTTTCAGCCTTTATTCATCTTGATGGATAGTGTTTTATAGAATTATGCTTTAAGTTTTACTTCAGTGGAACTGTATAGGACATGATTAACATTCAGCTTCTCCCTTGAACACCTTGTTAGCATGTTTAACAAGCTCCATATTCTGCATATTTTCCACTCTCTGTACCCCATTTCAAGATAAAAACTGCTTCTGGATTTCATGAGGCTTATCTTCCTTAGAAAAGAGTATCAAAACCTTTTTTCATTGACATGAAGAAAAATCTTCAAAACATGTCACTTGACCATGTACTTGAAAACGACTCGACTTTTATATGTAGACAAATACAAAAATAATCTCCCTTCGAATGAACACAATTTGTTTAAAAATAATAGTAATACTAATACCCTTTCGAATACGAAATAATCTTAAAAATTTAATTTCTTCGATATAAAAAGGGATGGGCTAATGCATGTTCTGCTCTACCAAATGAATCAAAGAAATATTTTGCCAGAAATGAAATATTCCCTATCCCAAAAAAATAAAATAAAAAAGATTATATTATAATAATAACCAAAACAGAGGGCTGTGACTAGGAGCCAAAGCCATGACCATTTCTCTATATATCCAAAGCCAGATCAGGGTTAAAAAAATAATATAAGCTGGCAAATTCAAATTTTGCTTAATTATTTTAACAAAAAGGCTCTTAAACTAATAACTTAATGTTGTAGTTTGACAAATTCCCACATCAAATTCAGAAATAACAATTAATTAGAATCTTAATTATGCATATTTTTTTTTTTTAAATTGAATCAAGATAGTGATTCATTGAAGTCAATGTTAGGTTTAGTCCTAGAATAATTATAATGGAGGGGGTTAGGTAGCTCCATGTTTTGTAATTTGGACTTCCTCCACCTGGAAAGTGTTCAGACCTTGTTGATTACTTTCATGGACAAAGTTTTAACATTTCAATGCCTTTGATTGCCCTTTTGTTCAAAGTTTGAAGGAGGAAACCTTGAGGATGAGGATTAGAAAATTGGTTTAACTTGGAGATATTGAATGAGTTTTGACTTGGTGGAGTGGTCAAAAATTCATCAATTATGTTTTATAAAATCATAATTTATAATAAAAAAATATAAATATAAATATAACATTATACCGGTATGATTGTTTATACTAATAATAATAAAATATATTTACTAAGCAATAGAATCCAATAATTTTAAAAACAAACAATTATCGTTCTATTTTGTTATAAGTTATCTGTTTATGGGGCATATGCTAAATTAATCATTTCTCTTAAAATAATTTATTTAAAAGGAAACATTGAATTTGTTTGAGCTGTCACCCCCTTTCAAAAATAATTTAGGATAAGACATTTTACAATTTTGGCTTCTAGTCTTATTTTCGTATTTTAAGTTACTTTGACAATTTATCGATGCCCTCACCAATTTGGTTTTTATGACGTTTGTAGTTTTAGAGATATGTGATTATCTTTGACTCATAACCATAGACAAAACAAATTAACGGTTGCTTTCTTACTATATATTAGGGTTGGATACGAAGCAAACCGAATACGAACACGAGGTTGTTAGAGTTCACTTCGTTTGGGTCTGCTACCATATTCGTATTCGGCTCCTGTTCGACGAACAACTGTGCTGAGGAGTTTGAGCTTCACGTTCATACGAGCCATGTGCGGATTGGTTCGTGAAGCTTGGTACAATTGCTGCGAACGAACATATGTGAACGAACAGAATAGATGGCTACCAAACTGGAATAGAACGAATAGTTTGGATGAAAGAAATTCTAGTTTCTGGAACAGAACGAATAGTTTAGATCAATCAAACTGCTTGTCTCACAACGCAAACTCATATTTGTATTCGGTTCGCATAATGCTCAACTCGTTTTATCGGTAAATGAAGCAAACTAAAAAACGAGCCCGAACGGGTTCGTCTCGTATCTAGCCCTACTATATATGAGACTTGTTGTCTCATCCTTAGGCCCTATCCCCTAACTAACTATTCAAATTTCTATCATCTTTTTCTAGATTAATACTCTCTGTTATTCAAATTCTAATTTTTTATTATAACTCTTTGGTTGTTTGATCACTTACGTAAATTACTTTTAAGTAAAAGAATTAATGAAGATCGTATATATAAATAATTTTGATTAATCATTATATATTGCTCGTTTCACTCATTGTTCGTGATAACTAGAATCTTTATAAAAAAAATCATAACCTTATTTCTTTTTAAAAAATTAAATAAAATAAATATATTTTTTAACTTTACTCTCCAAATGGGATTAAAATAAATAAATAATTTACAGATGGCATCAAGTACATAGATAAAATTGCATGGAAAATGTGGACATGCAAATGAGTTGTAGATAAAGATAGATTAAAAAAAAAAAAAAAGAAAAAAAAAAGAAGCAAATATTTTAATTGAAATACAGAATCAAATTTTATTAATTTAATATAAAAGTATATAATTGTCAAAGCCAATCATAAAATCCAGTGGCTTCACATGACAATTAATAAACAAATAATTAACGCTAAGGCCACACCTTCCCTAGAACCTGGATTTCACAGAACTCCGAGCTGAGTTAGACTCGCTTTTATTATTATTTTAAATTTGATATGATTTTATAAAAATTAAATTAAATTTAATTTATTAAAAATTTTAAATAATTAAAATAATATTATTATTTTAATTAATATAAATAATTTTTTTATTTATAAATTTTATGAACCAAACTTAATATCACCAAATCACAAATTTTAAGTTTGAGTTTACGAAAAACAAGTTCATTTAAATTGAGTTTAAATTCAATTATAAATTAACTTGATTCAAATTAGTAAATTTGTAATTAGATTGATTAAAATATTAATAATCTCTTAAAATTTTTAAATTTATTTAATTAATTCTGACGAGGAAATACACAAACAGTCAAATATATTTACCATTTTACCCCTACCTTACCGACCCGATATGTCCTCCCTCCCGCTGCACTCAAAAAGTCAGTTGGCTCAGTAACAAAACAAAAACAAAAATACAAATGCGACGACGTAAAAGCGCGTGAATTGGGAGTGCACGATATTATATATATCGTCCTCTTCCCCTGTTCATTAGCCAATCGGCAGACAATTGCCTCAGTTGTTCTTCTTCGCTATCTGTCCACTAAAGCAAAACGACACCGCATTGATTTTAGCGTACGAATTTGGATCTGGTGAGTGAATTATGTTACGTGTTTGTTTCTTTGGTTGAAAGAAATGAATTATGAAATGGATGGTTTTCACTGACTTTGGATGTCTTTTTAGGTTTGGAAATAGTTTTACTGGAATAATGGGGAGTAAAACGGCGTCGTCCACGACGACCAGCCGAGAGTGGAGACAGATCTACGCAATCTACGGGATGGAGCAGTGGCAGACGTTAGTGTTTTTGTTGTGTCAGGCGATTTTGTTCTCGGTGTTATCGGTTCTTTTCCTCGTTTATTTCGAGCCGATATGCGTGATGTTTCATTCATATCTAAGCCTCGGCGCGGCGTGTTTCGCTGCCGGTTTTGGCGGCGCCGTCTTGGCCTTGTCGGCGGTGTGCTTGTTCTTCGCGGCAGGGAATTTCTTCTACTCCGCCGTGCCTTTGCATTATGACATGGCGCAGCGCATGGTCGGGTCCGTCAACGAATGGTCAACGGTGAAGATGGCGCTTGATATTGGCTGCGGGAGGGGGATTTTGCTGAACACGGTGGCCACTCAGCTTAAAAAGACTGGGAGTTCGGGTCGGGTTGTCGGCTTGGACCGCAATAAACGAACCAGTCTCTCCACTCTCCGAACAGCTAAGATAGAAGGTAACTTCCAAATTCAAAAGTAAATTATGTTCTTATTTCGCAAAACAGTTAAATCTTGTCAAATGTGTATTGTTCACAAGAATCAGAATTTTTCTGATCTTGGGTATTGAAACCCTTCAGATTTCTTCTTTTTTCACTTTCTCAAAATTCCCAGAATTTTTTTCTTTTTTCTTTTTTGTATAGTTTTGTATTTAGTAGATTAACAAAGTTAATGGTACGTGGAAATAGGTGTACAAGAATACGTGACATGCAGGGAAGGCGACGTCAGGAGCTTGCCATTTGGGGATAATTATTTTGATGTGGTAGTGTCCGCCGTGTTCTTCCACACGGTGGGAAAGGAGTACGGCCACCGGACGGTGGAAGCAGCTGCCGAGAGAATGAGAGTTTTAGGAGAAATGGTCAGGGTCTTGAAGCCCGGTGGCGTTGGCGTCGTGTGGGACCTACTACACGTGCCGGAATACGTCCGGCGATTACAAGAATTGAAAATGGAAGACATTCGGGTTTCCGAGCGTGTGACTGCCTTCATGGTCAGTAGCCACATCGTATCCTTCAGGAAGCCTAGTCAGCATTTCGCGGGCCCCGGTGAGGTCCGACTAGACTGGAGAATATGACGCGGCAATACATAATCACCAAAACCAAACTTGCTTTGAAATAAATAAAAGAAATTTAAAATGTATACATATAAAACCTGTCTCTCTTTTTCCTTTTGTCTTCTAAAGAAAAAAAATCTGGGGAGACGAAGCCGCCCCAGATGCTTGTGATTCAGTCCCAGTAATGAATTTATGAAAGAACCTGTGGTAGTTAGTTCAAATGTAATTGACTGAGATGTATATATTGGGTGGGATTGAATTCAAATTAATTTGGAATTGAGTTTAATTCAAACAAACCTAAAACTAGTTTATTTTACTTGAATTTAAAATTCATAAAAGAGCTTGAGCTTTTCACAAACTCGACTTGTGAAACTCGTGTACTGATAAAAATCATTTAAATTCATTAAAATGATATTATTTTAATCAATATATATATATATATAAATGACATTGTTTTAAATCATATGTATTAAAATGACGTCGTTATTAATATTTTAAATACTTATAAATAAAATAGTATCAAATTTGAAGTTAAATCACTTTAAATTAGTCAAGTTTGAGTTTTAAAAAGTTGAATTCAATAAGTTTGAATTTGGGTTTTGTAGAGTTGAACTAAATTTAACATAAATTAAATTTAAAATTTGATTTAATTTGAATTTAATCTTAATATTAAAGAAGATATTAATGGGTCATTAAGCCATTGCCATGATAAAAAGCTTCAAATTTTAATCAGGGTGATTGTTTTCGAGACAAACAACGAAATGGGTTTGTAAGGATTTTGTTCATGTGAAGTTGCCTGACTGATTTGGAAAGAACGTGATAATTTTGGGAGGATGTGATGCCATTTTGTGGAGTTTAAGAGGTGGGGCAGGAGGGAATTCTCAAGTCACTATCTTAGATCTGTGATTGAGTTGGATTTCTAAATTAAATTGTGTTGTTGGAAATTAACTGAAAATTTGGTGCTGGGTATTTGTCTCAATTAATATGAAATTTCACCTATTGAACAACTCAATTGCCGTAAATTTGATTGATGGGTTGGTTTAAAATTAGAGATGATAATTTAGTCTGCGAACGTTAGTCTTTGACGAAAACTGAAGATAATTAAAACTTTTACAATCAAAGAAAAGATAAAAACAAAAAAAGATGACTAAAATCTTTCTCATACATGTTTTCTAAACCTTTATATGTTAAATTATTCTTTTAAAGACAGGACGAAGACAAAAAAAAATCTCTATTTATTCATTTATCATATTTATTTAATATTGGATAATTTGAAATGGGTTCACCCTGAAATTAATGTATCTTTTTTGGTTCTTGGAGTTGTGGATGATCCAAGCTTCGTGCTGGAGAAAAGATTTAAATATAACGAAGAACCTGAATGACAATGGAGATCCATCTTGTGGAGTTGTTTTATCAAAGTCAAGAAAGCATCCTACTTGCACAACTAACTTAACTTTCATGTTCCCTAATAACTCAGACCTCGTTTCTTGAGCTAAGCTAGTTTGGCAATCATGTGTTCATAAATTTGTGAGTTATTCAAGGGTCAAGTTGACATTAGCATTGGAAGGCCAGGCCAGTGAAATATACTATCAAAATGTTGAGGAAATGGCTTACAGGTTGTCTCGGAATGGAAAGTACTGTCAAGTTTCTTTACAATTGACACTGACAGGGACTTACAAAGGGGGAAGCTGAAAACATGTAATAGGCACAGAAACCTAAAAATCGGAAATTGAAGATCTTGGTCCCAATTTTCGCAATCAACTTCTGTGATGGCTTAGGAAAATCCTCCTTGGTATTGGGATGCCAACATCCTCCTTAGGTCCTAGTAGCCCGAATTCTAAGGTAGTGTCCTTTTTGGGTCCTAAAGGATTCTTAGGGGTGAAGTATGTCAGACATGCAGTAGCCTGAAGGGGTCGAGCTTGGGAATAGTCACAGTTGCTTGAAGGGTTGAAGGGACGTCAACGTCCACGTTGGATTCTAAAGGAGGCCGACGTCCCCTTGAATCTTAACGGCCGAAGGATTAAGCTTTGGGAATAAGAGATGTTACAGTAAAGGATCGATGGATTCCAAAAGGGGCCAACGTCCCCTTGAATCTTAAGAGAGATGTTACAGTAAAAAATCGAGTTTGGGACGAAGAGATGGTCACAATGGTTCATCAAAGGGGTGAGGGTGAATTTTTGACAGACAGTAGCCTGAAGGGATCAAGCCTGAGATGCAGTGTTACAATATAATTAATAAATAAAATACAATAAAGAGAGAGAGAAAATAAAATTGCTCAATCAATTTATAATATTTTGAGGCTTCTATTCGAAGTTTCGTAAGTCTACCTCAAGACAAACTCACTATCTTCGTATTACACCAACATAATAGTTTTGTTAGGTTTTTGCTTTAGTTTATTTGAAATGTTGTCCCAACTTATCCAGATTTTTGCCTTATAATGATTAACGTGGGATTTCACTCAACAAATTTTTAGAAAAAAAATTATGAGATGCAAATGCTTCTAACTAGGTTGATTACGCAAACATAAAGTGTATATAATTTGGTTTAAATGGAAAAATAAAATAAAATTGTTTGAAAATTATAGTTTAATTTATAAATAATTTGGTTTGGGTCAATAAATTTTGTAAAAACAACATATGACTTGGATTATGATTTAGGATGTTTTCAACCCAAAACCGGGAATTATATTTTTAAAAAATATATATATATAAAATTATATTTAACATAATTTTTTGATGTACAATTAAATGTAATATTTGTTTTTTATATATTTTTTTATGTTTTTTTACATATTTGTTCCGTATTTATCTTACAAATTTATTTCATATTTTAAATAACTATAATTTAATTATTATTCATTAAGTGTGAAATATTTAAAAAATAAATAATTTTTAATATATTCAAATAATAATTCAAATTAGATTAAAATATTTTTTTTAATTTGATTTGATTTAAAAATTTTTAAACAATTTTTTTTTTCTTCCAATTTGGTTTGATAAAATTTATAAACCGTACCAGTCAGACTATGTATATCCTACACACAACAAATTTTCTCTCGAAGAATGTAAGTTTAAGAACAAGAGAGATAGAGTTGGCGTAAAATACTTGAGCTTTGTGTACTTTGAACTTAGATTTCGGTTGATTTCTTTCTTGTGCATTTCTCTAACCCTTGAATGGCTCCCATGACTTCCTTTTAGACTGGATTTTTGCTTTGAAACTCAATTTACTGTTTGGCACATTCCCTAAAAACACGGAAAATATTGAATGGTTAGAAACTATAGATTTGGATTCAACTTTGTATAAAAAAAAACTACCTAAATTAATTTGTGAAACAAGCAAATCATGTGTACAATGAAGAGCACATAGTTCCGCTGTACATAAGCCAGAGCACTACATGTCAGTAACAGCCCATGTTGAGAACTAACACAGAACTACCTGAAAACGAAATGCGGCTGCTCTTGTGATTTTTCTGATAATCGAGAATATACAAATTTACAAATATCATAACTGAATGCCTAAATTTATCTCTGCTTTGATCAAAATGAAAAATTTCCAATTATTGTATAAGAAAAACACGATAAACTGGGAAAAGAAGCATGCTGGACAAGTTCAGAGATATTACGCTGGAATGCAGAAGGACGAGCTTAAAGCTGCAGGCAAGACACAAATCAAATGGGATCCAGGAGGATTGCGACTTATATTTGCCTCATTCACTTCTGGGAGGCCAAGTTGAGGGGGACGAACATAACCTGCGACCAGTGGCACACATAATATAGAGATAAATATTCTTGAACCTGTCACGATAAAAAGAGACGGTTAAGAAGCTACAGAAATGGGAATTTTTGCTACATGAAAATTTGAAAGCAAGTGAAAGTTCATTCGGTTACCTTGCTTTATGGGGAGAGATACATGCCCTCTTTTCCTCCCAGCGATCATCCAGTTGTCAGAATTAGCATTCACTTCATATAACAGGTCATCCTTTTGCACAATTAATAAGTGGTCAGTAACGAAAATAAGGTTTCATTTGAATAATATCAATCTTTTCTTGGGAGAAAAATTGAATTTTCCTGTTTTATGCAGTCTCAGTCTCCAAACGATGAAAACTCACCTTAAGTACAAAAGTTTTCACAAGGCACATATGTGGTTTCCATATTTAAGGTCCATGAATTGAAATCAACTGGAAACTTGTAAACTTGGTTAAATTTCTTTCATACTTTGCTTATCAATATAATCTCCTTGCTTAAATGTGTGACAAAAAAAAATTAAAGACACTATGCCACTTATGTTGAATAAATTTAACTTTACTATAAAAGACATGTCGGATCCCCTAATGTTCTAACAAAAACTTCCTTAGTGCGTTCATAAAAATGAGAATGCTCAATTGGCTTATTTCGTGTTCGTATAAATGAGGATGTTCAATTGACTTACTTTGCCTTGAGAAAATTCATTGTCCTCAAAATACTTTAACCTTTCGACCCTCCATTGCAAGTTAACAAGCTGTCCAACTCTAAGGCCACCAGAAGGAAGAGGAAGAAACTCAACAGCAAGGCCAAGATCAAGCACAGGGCGCTGCAAAACAAGAGCACTCCTGAAGATCAAAGTGTCTTTAGCATCTTCAGTTCCAGTGGAATTTGAAGTCGTAAGAGGATGTGCTCCAACCCTTCTATCACCAGAAAAATCATATTGGATATTTAATATACTATCTGGTCTCGCTGCCTCAACTTCGGCTGTAAATCAAATAATGGCTTTGGTTACTTGTCATAAATATAAGGCATCAGATCACAATTAAAGTGGCAAAGATGAAGCCAAAAGTCCAGCAGAGACTTTGAATCTAGTTTGAACGCAAATGTCTATACCTTTAGTAGGTGTTTTCTCCAAGCCTATACTAAAAAGGAATCCTGCTCTAGAAGTTGGAGAAATGACAAGTGGAAAGAAGCCTGAAATTGGCCTCCCATTACTTTGTCCTGTATGAATAAATCCATCTTGAAGATCAAGCCAAGCATCATATATAGTCAATGCGATTTTCACTTGTGAGTAAATTATCACCTGAAAGTAAAAGTGGAATTTATAACTAAACAAATGAAACTTGACATGAGAATTCAAATGCTTTTTTCCAGTCACAGTGATGAAAGTAAAATGCAAATCTCTAAAGATACCCTTTTGAAATAAAATACCCTCTTCAACCAATTTTTACATAAATATGCACATCTAAATATGGGGAATTCTGAGCCCTAAATGTTTGCTACTTTTAAGCTCAATTCCATCCAGTAATACAAATAATTTATATGACTAGTGCTGCTCAAATAAGTATAACCATACATGAAAATCAGAATAGATACCTGCAGAAGTATAGTATCATCAATGCATTTGTATGGAACACATGTTCGCACATGGAAAGGGTCAGTGAATTGCACTGCTATTGTTCTGCAAATCCAAGCCGGTTAATCCAATTAATTTATACAGATGAATAACAAATGAGTAATCTCACACACACGGAGGAAACAGAAACAAAATTTAAAATGATATCTGAAAGAATGATGGAAAAAAGAGGATGCCTCTCAAATATCTGGTTGAAGGATATTCCGAATTCAAGTTTTAGTGCAATCGTCGTCATTCCATCAATGTTGCTCTGTGTCTGGGGGGTTACTGTACATTAATATATATTATTGTTAACAACAATTGAACAATGAAAAAGAAATATATACAGCAGACACAATTGTTGAAACCATCAAAAGTTTCATTTCATTCCCAACCTGAAGATGCAAGACTTTTGTTGATAGCATGAATTGGGATCCACATAATAGAATTCACATTACTTGCCCAATCTGGAAGTTGTATTCTACCATCATTGAGATGCAGCTGCTCAAAGTCTTCATTAACAGCCAATGAGCTGTTTTTTTGAGTACTATGACGGCTTATAAAGTTGGCAACACTCAGTGATACACTAATGTAGCTCTCCATCTCAATGAAATGTGACTCTTCAATCTTCAGACCTGGACCGGCATCAATATGCAGGATAGCACCTTTTAATGAGTAGTCAATAGGGCGTATAATAATCCCAACCCACTGAGCTTCATTTATTAACAAAGGAGATGACATTGCTGCAGCAAGATCAACCAGAGGTCTTGGATTGAGAACCTGAAGAAAATAGTAAATTTAGGTTATTAAATAATATTACACTGTTAGGACCCAAGTCTACATCTCCCGCAGAAAGAAATAAAAAAGGCTGAGGAATTAAGAGGAGACAAGTGGAGGGAGCATGGTTCGTGGAAGGGGAATAAAAAGCTGGAAGGAAATCAAGGAGAAGGGAGTATGCAGAATCAAGAATAGAGAATTAGGGGGAGGGAGCCGGTCTCTCAAAAGCCTGGCAATTCTTAGCTAGTTACTGTTTGCTTGTATCGAACATCTTACAAAGATTATGTAATGAAGATTTGTGGGAATGAAAGTTGAGTGGTTTATCTGTTAACGTATGTTGTGTGTTGAATAAACTGATTTGTATTGTTGAGATATTGCTTGAGTGTTGCTTGGTTGTGGCTGAGAAAAAGGAAGAGAGCAGCTTGGGTTCTGGATGGAAGGGAGGAAGAAAACTGTTGCTGTGTGGAAGAGGAGACCAGGTCTGTCTCATGTACCATCTACCCAAACTTGAATGAGTACTCTTGATTCAAAATTAGAAATGGAAAGATTGGAAAAAAAAAAAAAAAGCAGCTAGACATCAAATGCATAAGCATAGTTGTCATCATAAAATGATTAGATACTACTAGTCATAAACTCTTTAAAACTCCCACTTTATATTGTTTTATTGCATGAAAGAAACTACCTTCAAAACAGGCCTGATTGGCTTTTCATAGATGACAAAATCATCACTGTCAGCTGAACCAACCTTGGAAAAGCTATGAGATCTGAATCTCAAGAATCCAATCTGCCCAGTAAGAACTCCAAGGACATATGAACCTGGTTTTTGTGGTGGTAAATCAACTGTAATGGTATTCTTACCAGGCTTTAATAAAGTAGCATTAGAACCCTTTAATGCCTGAATTATCAGATGTACTAATTAATTAATTAAGAATGCAACAAAATGTGTCACAGTAACAAATATAAGTATATCTATATTTGCAAGTGCGCACCTTAGCACCTTCATCAGCATTGTATGTAGCAGTCAAAGTGAGACAAAGTGAATCAAGGGTTATATCATCAGGAAAGCCACTCCAAACAATTACCGATAGAGTACCGGGATCACCATCACATAATTCCAAGGGTGGCCCAGGATTACCAGAAAAAGTAATTAGAGATGATACATCTAAGGGCACAGGATCCTCCATTTCACTGTGAGCAAGACTAATAACCTCTGACTGAAAGGCTTTGCGTTGCTTTGTAGAGAATAATCCTTTATCTAGTGAAAGCAGTCTCACACAAGATAATAGGTAACCAGCTTTATCATTTAGAATCTTCTGACACTCAGCTAAATTGGGCAAGACTTCAGCCAACAAATCCTGCCATCCTTCTCCTGAATAAAGGGCACAAACCTTCTCATATGATTTTGCAGCTAGATCAAAGTTTCCATGCTTAAAGCAAATAGAAGCTATTTCACCATCAAGGACAACTCCATGTCTTTTCCACCATGACCGATGATAATTGTCTGCAGCACCTTTTGAAAGATCCCAATATTTTTGCTGCCAACAAAGTTCAAAATTTATAAAAAAAAAAAAAAAAAAGAAGAGGGAGATAGAAAACAAGGTTGCAAGAGAGATAGATTAAATCATGAATGCAACTAAATCCCCCTGACATCTGGATATAACATGTTTGTAATGTATAAATTCTGGTATTCTAAGTAAATCCACTAACAAAAAAAGCTAATTTCGTAGAAGTTCTTAATAAAATTTGATTTGGAAGGAGCTATTCTATTTAAAATAAGCCACTGTAGTGTATCTTTTTCACCAAATCATCAGGTCACCTCATGAAATAAAAGTTTAAATTGAATATGAGACATGAGAAGAATGTTTTCTTCTTATTATTTATTATTTATTCATTTTTTTAATTCGTGATAGGATCTTGTGAGCTTAAAATTAAACCACAAAGAGTTTTCTTTAAGCAGAAATTGCATGAATTTAGTACCTCAAATTCCTCCACAGATGACAATGATTTCCAAAGGTCAGGATTTGAAATTGTACTCTTTAGAGCAAGCTTAGAGGCAACAAAGATCTCAGCAAGTCTCATAGGTTGGTCAATTGAGCTCTCAAAGGTTCCAGGAGAAGAGTTAGTGTGTGACATAGCAATTGCTTCTAATTTATTTGAAGGGGATATCCTTAATGATGCATCTGAACCTGATCGGCTAATTGACACACCATTACAAATAAGAACTTCAAATGAAAACCCTTAAAATTCAATCAACATCAGACAATGTGGAAAAACCCAAAACACTAGATTTAGTTCACATACGAATTTGTATTACCCATAAAACATTTCTAACATATATTCACCACTAAGAGAAGCCCTTCGTTGATTGGCCTCATGCAGTAGTACAGAAGGTTGAAGAGGCAAAGGTTTTCTGTGGATACCAAAGTACTTGACCTTTGGATTTTCTTGAAGAGTCAACTGCATAATGCAAACAAGCTAGAATATTTCATGAATCAAATTACAACATGCCAAGGAGACAAAGTGTGTCAATTAAAACTTGATGCTTTTACAAATATAAACCAAAACATTCAATGCTCTTTTGCAGCACAACTGCATTTGTTTTAAGAACTTGCCTTTTCTTTAGCAAGCACTTCAGAGTGAGCTTCAGGTGGAACTGAAGGCCAAACTGATGGCTTCGGCCAAGGTAGCATGCTGAGAGAGGCACTGCTCAAAGGAAGAGAAAATAAATTAACAGATGAAAACTAGAGGGTCAAAACTTGACACAGTTTAAAGTATTTTAGCTTCAATTACGTGGTCAAGCTTATAGAATAAGCAGCAATCATAATAGAAGGCTCAAAGTGATATTGATCTTAAATAATCAGTTCTTACCTGTTGAATGGGCTTCTTTCTATATCTGATCCATATCCAATTACGTATGCAAGCCTCATGAACTGCGATCAACCTAAACCTACTTAAAATATCTACATAAAGTATAAGGAAAAAAAAAGAAAAGAAACAAGTTTCATGGTCCCTAATGGTGTGAAATTCTACAAAAAAAAAAAAAAAAAAAAGGGGAGGTAGTAGCTGGTAATGCTAGAGTTTCTAGCCCCAATATCAGTGGAAAACTGAATCAGTCACTTTAAAGTGAAGACAGAAAACACTAGCATCTTAAAGAACACTGTTACCAAAAACCAGATACGATAATTCACTATAAAGTGATATAAAAATTACCATAGTTCTACATAAAGAGTATAGATCACCAAGGAGCCGGTAGAACTCCTTTTCTATATAAAGTGCTGCAAGTCCTTCATTGTAACGAGAAGAGGTTGCACTGATTAAACCCAAGCATGCAGTAATTATCCAAACTTCTCGCATACAAAAAGGTAATATATTCTAGAAGAACTCCAAGAGGAGTGAAAGAAAAGCACAAAAATGCATGATTAGAACTAATACTTCTTAACAAGTGCTTAATATAGAATATTATAAATTAACTAAATGAATACAAAGATATTAGATACCTCATGTTGTGTCAGGGACTTTGAAAAGGTAATTATAAATGAATAACCTCTTGATGCAACCTCAAAGGGACGATTCAACTTGAATAAAAGCTACAAGTTAAAATAAAACATTCATGATAAGGTTTTCAAGCTGACCAAAATTGAAAAACCTCTTTCTACAACCTCATATTGAGCTTAACAATAGCAATTCATTCATAAATAACTAAATGCAACCAATTTAAGGTTGAACAAAAAATTCCCAGTCTTGCACACCTTTGACTGACAAGCAAAAAGATACTGTCTAAATTCAAATTCCCTGAATGAGTCATCTTGAACAATTTGTGTCAATGCTTTATTTGCAGGATTAAGCAGTGCTGCTTGATCATCACCATGTTCTACACCTCCAAATTCCCTCTGTTTCCTAGTCAGATTAACTGAGTAGAATTGGAATAAAATATGAATACATGAGAATAAGGCTAAAAATGAAAAGTAGGTATTGCTTTTACCAATAAAAGGAAGCATCAAATGTTATTGGTATGACATTGCTACAGAAATCAGTAACATGCCCAGATTTTCAAACTATCATTTAAATTTCTTGAACTCCGGAAAATTGAACAACTCATGAAGAACAACAGTTAGCTATTAAAACTGTTAAAAAGAAGTAGGACATGTTTAAAAAATATTATTCAGAGTGCCTTACCCTGACTATTTTATGGGCAGAACAATTTTAGCTAATTAAAACATGCATTCAAGTTAGCTTTTTCAAGTGACGATTACACGATCAATGAAGTTGACATTTGCATTCCAATGCCTGATTGTGAATGCTTGTATATATTTGATAGCTTAGCTCCAACCATAGGGTATTAAGTATTTCTTTCAGAGATATCCCCCATACGGAAACTTATAAGCCAGTAAAATCCAGAAACAAAACACAAAAGTTCAAAGGTATCTAGTCTTGTACAAACTCGACCCTGTTTACGTCCTACCTGAGCAGAAAAGAGGATTTATCTAGCAGCACATAAGAAACAATACGCACCTCTTTCCAGATAGCACAACTCCAATTCATCATATTCACATAATGCATCTTCATAAAGATGAGCTATCTCAAACATAAATGCCAGGATTTCCTGATAACAGGGAAAAAATTTGTCAAGTCAGAAACCTTCAATGTGCAATTAAGATTCAAACCCTGTTTTCCATCCCCTAATGTTAAACTTCAAGAATGTAATTTAAACAAGAGATCAATGGCTAAAAATGAACAATTTCTGAGAGTTGAACTCCAGATTTATGGTCAAGTATGAAGCACTATCTCTTTCATACAATTATTGAATATGAAATCAAGAATATGCACTTCCATCAAAAACATATTTACATGAGAAATAAGAGACACATCATTATAAAGCAAACTAATGTAATTGACAATTAGGACACATGCTTCTTGCAGCCACAGCACCTTCTTATAACATTCTGATGGTTTAAATTTGATAAGAGAATCAACCTTCAAAATGAAAAAATTATAGAAGTTCCAGACTGGCATGAATCGCTGCTCACTTAGTTTGCGTATCTCATCCTCATAAAACTGCACACGCCTATCCAATGTATTCCGAATGGACTCTATAATCTTGGATTCCAAGTCTTCCCAAAAACTTGGTTCAGGGCGATGTAGATCTAATTTGCAGCACCTGTAGTATATATTTAAACTATTAAAAATAAATAGCAACTTCAAAAAATACCCCCTTGGTACACAACACATTTTAGGGAAGAAAGGATTTCGTTGATAGGCATATTAAAACCCCTTCCTACTCCAATAAAATATTCATATTTTATCCCAGTAACATAGCCATATTTCTGAGTTTACAAAAATATTATGCCTTTGAATCATCAACCATAAGCATCAGAAAACTTAAGATAACTAAGCTGCTGTATTTTAATAATTTTTTTATTTTCTGTTTGGGATGTGTTTTGATAGTTTTACTGTAGATTCACTTTCTTTTGTAATTTTGGCTTCTCTCAGTGATAAAATTTTACTTGTTCATAAATAAAAAATCATAATCATTGACAGTGAAAGTGACATTATGAATATGCTCAAGAACACATAAATTCCTTGGGTGCTAGTCCCAGTGACATCACTGACATCATTACTACTAGACTAGTTAATATTTAACTTACAATACCCTAATATCACATTGCTCATTACGTGAATACTGAAATTGTAAAGCAAAAGTATATACTGGAGTAAATATTAAATTAAGTATGATGCAGAAGATTTGTGCATTGCAGTAGTTAAAGTACAAACAAGATGTTGAAGACAGCAAGATTACCTCTTTCTCTTCTTGGAGTTAAAATTGACTTTAATTTTCGCATATACTTTTTTTGCCATTGAGGTGGCTTGATCATTGCTTGGATGAGCTTTAGACACAAATACAATCAACCATTCCTGCTCATCATTTTGGACAATCAATTTCAAGCGTGGTTTAAGGCTAGTTTTGAACTCATCAAGATCCTGAGGACAAAATTAGTGTAGCAGAAAAGATTAGCAATAATACAACAAAACACAAAAATAGGAAAAGAAAACAAAATTTACCTGCAAGCAATGAAGTCCAAGTATATAAGTTAATAAGGCAAAATGATTTGAACTAGCTAGAAGAATCCAACATCTAAGATCATGTAGAGTTTTAAACATATTTTAAAGTATCTTTTTGAGTCTAAACTAATGCTGAAACTAGAACATATGAAAGATACCCTGTGGCAGAATGAGTATCATTGACAATGTGCCAATAGCTTCAGTTCAAAACCTGTCTAGCTGTAAGATCTATACACTACCCAGGAAAAAGAAATTGAATATTATGGATGACTACAATAATTTGCAAGCTACCTCACATGTCACAAGAACCACAGTTGCATATGGCTCTCGAAACCAAAACAACAGTTGCTCCAGTGGTAACCTGCTACAAAGCCTTGAATCTGGTGTTAATATAAATTCAGCAGGCAATTTCTCCACAAACACAAGATTGCGTGTCTTGTTATTCAAACAGGCTCTCTCAAACAGCAACCGTTCCTCAAATCCACTCATCACAGTTGGCCACAAATCACTCACATCTTCAACTGCAAACCAGTTCATAGTCAAACCATTAACAGCAAATATAATAGAATTAATTTTATCACAAGTCAATATTCATGTAATTTTATATTCTGATTTCATATCACTCCAGAATCAAAATAAATAAGTAACTAACTCATGACCATAAATTAATTAGATAACATCAACAATCAACCAAATAATAATTTCTCTTACTTATAGGCAGACATATTTTCTTTAGAAAAAAAAAATGCTAACAGAACTTTTAAACAATAGAAAAAAAAAAAAAAAAACAGAAACTAATATCCAGCAACTCTAAATTATTAAAAATCTAAAATTCTCCTACTAATGCTATACAAGCATGTAAACATGAATTTTTCTTTGAAAATTTACAGTTTATACTAATTTGAATGAACTAATTGAGCACTAAAGATTAAAAAAACAGAGCACAAACGTAAAATGGACTCCTATTTGTTCCTCATAATACAGCAAATTCTCCAAATAACACTCTAGACACATACTAACTATACAATTTTCTTTAAAAATTACATTCTATACAAATTTGAAGCTGCCAATCGAACACTTAAAAGCAGGAAAATAAACAAACCTTGAGCCAGGTACGATCAGATAAAAACACAACAAAGTTGTCACTAAAACTGAAACAAGTTATTTGATATGAGATGAGATTTACCAGCAATTACGATGCGATCAGACGCGCTCTTGATCGACTGAAACTGAGCTAAGTAATTCGTCATTTCTGTTAGCGATTTACAACAACTATAAGCAATCAGTGGATCGATACATACACAGTTACGAAATAAATGTAAATACATGGTGTAAGCGAGCAATGTTAGAGTGAGAAAGATGTCGTTCAACTTTTCTGTTGTGCTCGAAAGAGCCCTGAGAGTCTCAGAATGAGTGATGGTATCTGTCTATGGAGAATTAATTTGGTAAATCCTTAATTTAAACCCAAAAACTTATTCCCGCCCACAGATTTGCTGGTAAAATCTCGTCCAAAATTAAATTCACACCTATTTATTACAAATTTTTATAAATTATTAAAAATATACAAATATTTTTAAATTAAAAAGCATTTGACCTTAAAAATTTAAATATTATTTTATTTTATTTTACATTAATTAGAATTAAGTTAAAAATAAGATCAAAAAATTATTTCTTCCAAAATTTGATAAAATGATAAATTTTTATCTGTGAAATTTTAAAAAAATTACATTAATGGTAAGTAAGTAGGTTGATTTCTTATTTAAAAAATTGGACCCGCCAAAATCCTTCCAATCTTCTACGGCCTACCAACTTCCGTTCGGTCATGGCCTTCTCCTTATCCTCTCTGACCCTCACTTTCTCCCACATGCTCTCTTTCACTCTCTCCACGACTCCAAACCGCACTTTTCTCACCGCCTGTTTCAGATTTCCTGTCAGCAGAAAACAATTTGCAAGATTAGGGCACCTCTAGGTTCGACGCAAGTCTAAACATGATGATACGACGGTTAGTCTTCTGATTTCACTTTAATTAGCTGTTTTGTTTTATCTTTCGCTAGCTCATGCTTTTATCAATGGTAAAATGTGGGCTGCTCATGCTTCTGATTCTCCTGTAAAGGCAGTGCTTTGTTATCCTGGCACCAAAGTCCAAAGAACTGGAGAACTTGCTTTAAGAAGGCTATCCCTGCGGATTAGAACATGAAGGCAATGTAAAAGCTCTAAAGGTATTTATTTATTTTTCAGTATATTGGTTAAAGATGAGAAGGAATTTCGAATGAAGGGTGGTGATAGTAAAGACTTGGTCGTCTAAAGCAATTCAAAAGATTCGTGTCGCAGGGTTATTATGAATTTTTTATGTTTCAATTGTAATTCCGGAGTTTCTGCTTTCAGATTGTGCTGGGGTTTCTCCATTTTCTTGCTGCCAATTGCTCTACCCTTTTCGTTATTTCCTGATAATGCAGATTGCATTTGATTTAGAAAAGTTCTCTCTATTGCTATTCTTTTCTCTGAATATACACATAGTTGGAATTATTATCTTGTTAAACTTATTTACTTCTGAAACCTTAAACTCTCAATCTCTTTACTCATGCCATATTTTATTTTTCATGTAGTACTCTTTATTCCAATAGATACCTCTATGTTTCTTTTTTGGTAAGTATAGATACCTCTATGTTCTTTTCTCCTTTTGTACATTAGATATCATGATTCAGAATGGATAATTTTCATTCTTTCTCCTGAATTCAGATAGCGACAGATGAAATGGATTCTATACTTGCTAGTATCCCTGTGGATCTAAAAGAAAAGGGTTCTAAGTTGTATGCATCTCTCATTGATGGGAAGGTATAAGTCTTCAGTCTTAAAGAAGAAATTGAGATTAACTTTTGAGGAGAAAACTACCAGATTATACTAAATCTTCTTTTGTTTGTCCTGACACATATACACTAACTACAGCCAGTGGTGGATTGACTGAGAAATAATTATAATTTATGAAGACCTTATTTGGACATTACAAGCATTGTAGAATTCCCTCTACACATTTTGATATCCATTTTTTAGTGCCAAGTCTACTTGGTATCCTATCTCTGAAGAATGATAGGTGCATGGCCAGAAATCAGCATCTTGTTACTGAAAACATTCTTATTTATTGTACTGCATCTCATGACATGGCCTTAGTCTTCCCGGGAACAATATCTTGAGTATATAATAAAAGTCACTACAAAGTCTTCATTTTACAGGGTCATTGCTGAACGCACTGGAATGATACAGTTTTCTCTTTTCATTAGGGTGGATTGCAAGCACGCCTAAACTGCATTAAGGATCAGGACCCGCATAAAATATCTGCTGGCCTTGTGGCTTCTCTGGATACTGTTGCAGAATTGGAGTTGCTACAGGTAACTGCAGTTGTTCTGCTAATTACATGTGACGTTTCCGTTGCGTGAACAGCATGTATATTTGATAAACGAATTTTTATTTCTTTAAATTTTAACCACTTCATTGATAATATTTGTCTGAAATAAATTTGCCAATAAATTCAACATTATCAAGTAAAAATTTAATTAGGACAACGTAAGCATGTTAAAATACTTCAATATTGTTTGCAACGGGCACCTGGATTGTCCTTTTCATTGCCTGAACAATACTTGAAATATCCAATCTAAGTCATCTCCGAGAAGAATTGGTTTATTTTTTATTCACTATTGCAGTGGCATTGCCGTATACTTATTATGTATGGAAACTGAAGTTACTGTAACTATTTATTTTGATGCTGAAACCATTTTAATGACCATTGCTTTCAGTGGAGAACTCTGATATATTTGTTTAACTGCTTTGTGATAAGAATTGACTTATTTCATTCAATTGTGATGGACTTTGTTGTGAATGATAAGTGGACCATTTGTTTCTAGCATCTGTCCTGGAATTTGAAATTGACGCTCTTTCATTGGTAGGCTAACAGGGCAAGGAACTATTGAACTCGCCATTGAGAAAGGAGATAGCTCATCATTTTCCCCATAAGGTGGGGGTTCCTAGAGGAAAACTGTCACGGTCCAGGTATGCAAGCCATTTTCCCCAGAAGCTGGGGGTTGCATGCAGAGTATGTTTTACAAAACCAGAAACTCTTCCTCTGTCCAAATTGCTCTTCTCTTTCTCTTTCTCAAGCACATATCTCATCTGTTGTCACACGCTAACTCTACTGATTGCTTGTTGAGCTATCTTGTGGGTTGCTTCTGTCATGGGTTGTTACTCAAAATCATTGTGGTTGCACAGCGATAGTTACCTACAGGGCCAATATATTTATTCCTGTTTTGTTTTCACACTTTTAGACTCTTTCATCTACCATCAATGTCATCTCTTGAGTGATTGCAGAACACAATCACCAGACCAATCTCATATCACTCAAAATGGGGAGCACTTGAATATATATAGTTATATGAATTCAATAGATATAATACTGCAGTTGAAGCAATATAGTTGATGTTGATCGGGTCAGAGCGATAGATGACATGTGATCTATTTTATGTTATTTTACCTTTGTATTTGGCAAAATCTTGTCACATGGAGATGCATGCTTAAGTATAGAAGTTGAATTTAAAGATATGACACTTACACTAAAGCTTCGGTAACCAATTCAATTATATTGTGACAATAAAACCATATGTGATATTGTCCATAATGTGGTTGAGCACAAGAATCTAAAAATTCTTAACTATTTTCATATACAAACAAAAATATCTAGTACTTGGTTCCTCTTCTCTCAATTTAGGACCATAAAATATTGAATGGTTTGCAAATTTTGAACCATCTCTACAAGTTACTAGATTATTTGTTTGGTTATCATTGACCAACCAACCACAGACACTTGAGAAGCGTAGCTTTCTTTCCCACAGAATCTGTTCGCCTGGCATGGGGCCATAATGGCCCATAATGCTAAAACATGTGGACACGTTATGGGCTTTACATGTCTGCATGAGGCGGGGCTTGTTTTCTCCATAGAATTCCTTCAAACGGCGTCGTTTAAGCTGCTATCCACTATCAAGTGGCAAGATAACAGGTTTTCCCTTTTTTTTTTTTTTTTGGGTTTTCTACATTTCCTAATCTCCTAATTCTGCGGTTCTTATGTGGACAGCGTTTCTCATCCCCAGAATCTCAAATCATCATTGAGCAACACCACACACACCCAAAAAAAATCCTCTACATAACAATCTAAATTAAAAATTCGCAACGGCAAGGATCTTAGCCACTAATTGTGAATCTCTGAATCCAGTACATCATCTTCAGCGTTCGTATGATCTTGAAGTAAGATCAATATACTGTATCAACATCAACTCATCCACTTGATCACCCAGCATTTAAGCCGATTTCTCTCCAATTTCCAACTCGGAGAAACAGATCCAGTTTAATTTTGAGATTGAAGAAAGGGAGTCAATTCGGTGAGCTGAACTCGGTTCCTCCCAAACTCAGCCATGGCCTCGCTTTCACTTCAAACCTTCTTCTCTCTATCAAACCCCAAAAAAATCAATTCAAAACCGTTCTCAACCCACGCTACCCTCTCAAAACTTTTCCAGAACCCCATTTTATCGAGAACCAAACAGAGAAATCGCGACAACTGGGTGCTGAACTCAGTGGTTCAAGAAGAACTTGACGTAATCCCAGTAAAGAGCCAAGACTCTGTAGATATGCAAGAGGGCGTTGTGGTGACTCGAGAGGACGGTGAATTGGCGAGTCAGGTGAGTCATGTTGGCGGGTTCAGTGATGGATCATTGTCACTTGAAGGATTCTCTTCAGCTTCTGCCTCGAGTTCATTTGACGATGGAGAAAGAAGAGATAATGAAGAAATGGAGAAGTTGGTTGATAGAACCATAAATGCTACTATCGCTCTTGCAGCTGGAACTTTTGCCATCACCAAGTTGCTCACTATTGATCAAGATTATTGGCAGGTAAGTTTCTAAACATTACTTATAATTTTGAATGTAAAGTTTTAAAATATATTAAAGCCTCCATCGAGATTATGAAAAAGGTTTTGACTTCTTGACTATATGCCAAACCAAGAGGTTTTTTTTTTGGTGATTAGGTGAAACCGGGGGATGGGAGTATGTGAGATTTAAACAATTTCTGTATGTTTTGCTCCTAGGATATCTAACAGTACAAGTTACATGGAAAATGCTCAGTTATCAACTCCCGACTCCATCCATTCGTCTTTAGCATGATTTCATTGTTTTAGCAAAAACCTTTTGCAAACTATCGTCTAAACTTGTTATGTGTTCTTTTAGAAGGGAAAGAAAGGAAGCAACTTCAATCTAGGTGAGCACAGCTGGAATTGTTTTGTTTAGATGTATTAGATGCAAGGTTGAGACAGTAATTTGGAGTTAAATCCACGACGAAATATTAAGGGTTAAACCAGCATCTGGTTAGATTAGGGAAATAATTTGACGGTTGAAATGAAGAGAGATACATTCACCAATTTTGTGATGATTGAATGGATGTTTAGTGATCGTATACTGGTAAAATGCATTTGCAGACTGTCATCGCTCCATAGATGTTGTGGTCTGAGAGAGAGAAGAGAGAGAGAATAATTTGTTTAGTTGTACCCTTCAAAATTTTTTGTGGTCAGATTCAAGAAATTTTAACCAGATTAGGTAATTTGTAAACTGAGGAATGAAATTCATTTTTTTTGAACCTTTTGTTTTTGTATGTAACTTAAATAAAAAGATAGTCTCTAATTGATTCTAGCTTTTAATTTGTGTTCTTATTTCAGATACAGACGGTTGTTGTCCTGTTTTTTCTGCTTTTGGGTTGAATAATTTTATTGATCATTTATCAATTTGATCTAGTTATACTCATGTTGGTTTCTTTTTTAGGGTTGGACCCTCTATGAAATAGTAAGATATGCACCTCTGCACAACTGGATTGCATATGAGGAAGCTTTAAAGGAAAACCCGGTCTTTGCCAAAATGGTTATCAGTGGAGTGGTTTATTCTATAGGAGATTGGATTGCACAGGTTAGTGCATGTTGTGGAATAGATAACGTCTAACATGTTTTCATTTAATTTTTCATTTCATAGTTTGCTCATTAATGTCATGTGATCCGCAGTGCTATGAAGGAAAACCTCTTCTTGAGTTTGACAGAGGGCGAATGTTAAGATCAGGCCTTGTTGGTTTCACTCTACATGGTTCCCTTTCGCATTACTACTATCAGTTCTGTGAGGTGATTGTTGTGCAGTAGCTTCATATTTAACTCAGTTGGCCTCACCAATATCTTATCTATTTGGTTTACTGAAATACTTTTGCTTGTTTTCCAGGAGCTTTTACCTTTCCAAGACTGGTGGGTGGTTCCTGCCAAAGTAGTCTTTGATCAAACTATGTGGGCAGCTCTTTGGAACAGTATATATTATACAGTTTTGGGATTCTTGCGTCTTGAATCTCCAATTAGCATTTTTAAAGAGTTGAAAGCAACATTCTGGCCCATGCTGACAGTAAGAGAATTTTCCCCCCTTTCTAGTGTACCTTGTTCTCTAAGTCAAGAGCCATACCTTTGAGCCTAACTAACTGCTCTTCTTTAACTTTCTTTCCAATTTAGTGAGATAGTCTTAGTATCCAAACATTAAATTTAAAGCCAAATATATTTTACTTTTCACTATTTTCTCTTTCAATTTAATTACATTTGATCTAAGTTTTCAATTGTAAACCGTTTGTGTACGCATAACCTATGTTTTTTATTACAGCAACAAAAATTTTAAAATGAAAACCAAAATATAAAATGGAAGCTTTTTATTAAATTTGGAATTATATAAATTTGATGGAGGTATTGTTGACAAAAAAAAATATTATTGATTAAGATTTTTTATTTTTTTTTTGTGTTCAGAAAAAGCCAAATATTTTAGCTTTTCACTTTTATCTGATAATTGGATAAAAGCTAAAATACAAACATAAAACATCTTAATTTATTAAAGTAGTTGTATTCAGACTTAAGAGGAAATAATAAAGAGCCCCTCAGTTTGTTGCATGTTATTTGCAATTTGGCTTTCATCTAACTGTATCCTCGTATGTGGTTTACCATGCAGGCTGGGTGGAAACTTTGGCCATTTGCTCATCTTGTTACCTATGGTCTGATCCCAGTTGAACAAAGGCTTCTTTGGGTGGACTGTGTAGAACTTATTTGGGTGACAATACTTTCAACGTAAGTGTCTTATGTGGTTTATCCTGCATAATCAATGTTAGGCTCAAGATTGATATATTTGTTATTATTGAAATCAATATCTCCAATAAAGACATAATTAGATAGTAAAGCAAGCTACATAATCTCATCAATTGGAAGATTCACATTGGGCCAACATTACACCTCTCGCTTCTAAAACAACATATCAGATATGCTTGGTGTTTCACTGTGTCTGGGCTATTAGATGTTTAGCTTCGAAGGACTCAAGATTTTGTCTTGTAGAGCTGAAGTTGGTTATTGTACCCACTCGGTTTTGTCCTTTTTATCCAATTCAAATATTCTTGTATAGATAATATAAAGCTGACATTATTGAACAAAGTTTCACAATTCTTAATTTTTTATGTTTGAGATTTGTGTCATGCATATTGTTGTGGATAGAAATGGAAGGAGTAAGAGAGGTCTTGTTTTGCAAGCAAAACATCAACCGTCCACATTAGTTTTTGTCCATTTCCTTTGTGTTTTGGAGACACATTCCTCTATCCTTGTTGAATGCAACTTGTCGGCCCCAATGCATTGTTTTGCCAGAGAAAACATGTGATGTTGAAGAATAACATATAAAAATGGATCTTGCCATCCTGTCACCTGTAATTTTTTCTCAGGCAAGGGGCAAAACTATTGATTTGGTTGTTTCTTCTGCTTCTCTTCCCTTTTGGTTCCTCCTTTTATTTTTAATCATTAAGATACTTAGGGAGTGACAATTAAACTTTTGCCTTGTCCAAAGTCTGCACCACACAAACTTAGATGCATAGCTGTTGATTGGACCTGTATATTTTGACTGGTTTTATATTAGACTTTGACAGTCTTTCTTCCTTAATAGTTATTCAAATGAGAAGTCGGAAGCAAGAATTGCAGAAGCACCAACGGAAGGCACATCCTGTTCTCAATCTCTAGCTCCTCCCAAGGTAATTGAAGTAATAAAAGTTGATCTAAACATTCCCATGTCCCTTGATCCACATGTTTACCGTCTTTTTTTTCCCTTAACCAGGAGTAAATTAAGTGAAAACAATGCAGAAACAGAGGCCAAAAGCGAAACAGTTGCTGTTTTATAGTGTAAATTCCTCATCCCTCATGTGAATTGCAGCAATGAGTTACTGTGGCATGGCTGATTGCCAGTACATAGTACATATATTATGCACATCATCTGCGCTGGCATGTGAATGTATGTATGAAATACTCACATTTTTCGGATAGCATAACCACTATTTGTAAAGAACATGACAATCTACTCTTAAAAATTTTCATTAGAATATCGAAATTTCTCTTTACAATGTATAGAGAGTCAGCTTTTCTCTTTGAAATATTCACAAGAAATTCCAATGCTTGATTAAGAAAGCTAGCTGTCAATTCTTACAACTCTACGATGGTGGGTGAAAAGTCTACCAGGTTTCAACCAGAAAAAGTCCACGTGTTTGTGAAATAGAAAAGACCGAGTCCTCTGAGATGCTTTTTCTGTATGCCAGGTCCCAGCTTCTAAAACTAGTTGCAATAAGGTGCAGGGCAACAGAGCAATTGAGGCTGATGTAGAGAACAGGGTGGCTAAGGGCCCTCCAATCTTTGCAATCAGTCAGTTCGAGAATATTTGTGATTTTAAACCATGGTCTTTTTTACGGTGAGACTTTTCTCTTTTGAGTCCAAAAAGTCCTTTTTTCAAGATCCTAGATATAGTCTTTAGTGGGGAATACCCTGAGTCTGTCTTCTTGCAGGTTTTATTATTTTAGTGAAGAATATTGAAACTTTCAAAACACATTTTGATATAGAGGAGCTTTAAGAATTCATAACTGAAATTCAATAACATATTCACTAGTCCACTGACCAAGAAGTCCAATTTTACGTACGATTCAACTAAGCCAGTGACATGTTACGAAGCCTGCTAGGCGTCGGGTAGAAATCCTAACAAGACTAAGCCAATGGCTTGTTGGTGCCAAAGCTCGCCTTATCACCATGCTCCCACCACACCATCATTTTATAACCTCATTGTTGTTGTCAACCACCTTAAAATCGAAAACATCTAATTAATGATTCGAAAGAGTCAATAGAAAAATTACGAAAGACATCACAACTTAATCAGATACGATATAAAGAAGACAACGTCAATTCATTCTGAATAAACACGATAACAGAGAAGATTGTTAGAGTTAAAACTTCACTTAACTATTTTTTTGTAAGATTTAATTTATATAAACTAAATAGAATCACTCAATCTTAATTTGTAAGATTCACACATTGAATATAAACAGTAAATTTAATCAAAGACTATAGGAATACCTGATATGTCATGTTTTTTGAATCCATCAATTTCCTGAAACATTCTTATATTAAAAGTAACAAATATTTCTTCCCTGAAATCCCTTTAAATTACAGCTATCAATAGGTAATGAATAAACTTGTTCTGTTATACTTTATGTTAAAGAACCTGATAAGTATATAGTAGATTGTTAGACGTCCGTTAAAAGTATTATTGGGGTTTTGTTCACCTAGGTATAAGATTCCTTGTAACACCTTTTGGGCAAACGAACGCCAAAATTGAGCTTTATTCCAGCGACGTCCCACCAAAACCCTACAGCAAAACCACACAATCCCAGCAACAAAACACACACAATCGCTTAGGCCATCACTCATTGTGTCTCCTTCTTTCCATTTAACTTTGGTGGAGTGGATTTTCTTCAAACTTTGATATTCTGCTTGTGAAAACTCGGCATCACCAGATTCATTTGAGATTGAGAGGTGCCATTTTTTCAGTGCTGTGATGGCTTTCATTCTTTCAACCCGCTTTTTTCCTTAAGAGAAGACCTTATTAGGAGAGTCAGCATATCCAACTCATTGTTCTTGACCAGAAAATCTTGATATTGTTGGCTTAATTTTCAAGCTAAACAATTGACTGATTAATATTAGTCCATTAACAAGGGCCTAATTACAATCTGCTGTAACATTAATTCACTATCATCATCAATGGTCCACACTAGTTTTATATATATATATATGCCTGGAACAGCTCAGGAATCATCTGTCAAATTGTGGGTCACTCATAAAAATTAGATATCTATATGCTTTCCATGTCGATAAGGGGCCTAAGTTTTTGCCAAAGAAATTTAGTTGCTTGACAAAGATTTATCCTTTAAACTTTTCATTCACAACATAATCATCTTTTAGTTGAACAAAAATCAACAATGTTTGGTTCACTAATCAAAAGTGTCCCACATTTATTATTAACAAATTTAATCTGTCCTCACCATGACTCTTAATTATACCTATGGTGAACTAATTTTTATCATTACTTTTTGAAAGGGGAATGGAGGTCTAGATAATGTCAGCTCAAGAAATATATGTGATCTTATATGATAGTTGTTTTATGACTTGTTATTCGGTGACCAGCTTGACAATCATAATAATTAGTTTTGTTCATTGTATATGAATTAAATTATCATAAAAAATTTGTTCGTATGACTAAATACATATTTAATTTAGTATCAATAGAAACAAATGTAAACAAATGTCTTATAGTTAAATACTCGTGGCAAGTCAGAGTAGCATAATGGAAATGAAGAAGAATTTTTTTAGTTTTCCCATGAGGAAAAATTAATAATTAATCGGTAAATTCTTTGTCTTAATATCGCAATAAAATTTTAGTGTATTGTTTATAATAATAAGTTTTATAAGTTAAACGAAGTTGATTATTATTTGTTTTATTTGACGGTTATTTTTGACATATCCACTTGATGTAAACTATTTTATTTTAGTTTGGATACCTTCACTTTATAGGGTATTTTACCTAAAAATTATAGTTTTCTTATTGGTTTATTTGACTATATTTTATAGTTGATTATTATTTAGTTGTTATTACGCGTTTAACAGTGCAAAGAGAAAAAATAGTATTTGAATTTTGGCTAATAAGAATATCATTTTATGATGAATTTAAAATTATATTTTTGGGCCTCTAAACATAGCTCTTACCTATGTCTTGAATCGGATCTAGTGGGGGTATAAGAAACTTAAAAAAAAAAAAAAAAAAAAAAAACCCAAACCATATGAATAGGGCGATGATGGGAGTGGAAAAATGAAAAAAAAGAAAGGTAGGGGCATATGAAAAGCATCGTCCAGAAGAAGGGATTAGGGTAACATCTCATTTTTATGATTGAATAATACGTATTCCAGAATTCAGCAGCAATGAAAGGAAAGATTGTAAAGCAGGTTTGTACATTTTTCTAGTAAAGGAATGCGATTGAAGATGATGATTCCTTTAGAGATCGATAGAGAAAAATAATTATAAATGGTCCCGAGAGTCAGCATACATACTCAGCCTTTACCTCTTTTCAATCAATCCAACGATAATGACTCTCGAACCCTCAAATACTTCCTTCTTCCTACCGAAAAAAACCAGGGAAATTCTGACCAAACTTGATCGTCTTGGTAAACCCTAATGCAACTTTCACTTCGAGTGCTAGAAAATGCTGCCCCCGGTGGACTTTTTGTAGCCATTGTTACAAAATATGTATTGGTTATAAAGTAATAATCATTTTGACAAATATGAGAACGTCACCATTAATGGTAAATTCGTAATGGCTCCAAATTTGTCATGTCAGTGATACATCGTGTTCATTTTCAACCAATTTTTCAAAGTTCATTTCCATGGAAGATAGTGGTTCATTTCCTTTTTTTTTTTTTTTTTGGAAAGAACAAATCAAAGAAAACAACATCAGGGTATATTCCAAAGAATAGTTAAACAATGATTTACAAATCTTTCCAGTCATTTCTTCTAGTTTTACCCTCTAACTTGTAATATAATTAAGTTGGTTTTTTGAGTTAATTCCAAGGAAGATGAAGTTATGACCTGATCAGGGGTTTCTGCAAGCTATAAATATGTATACATTTAGATACAATAAATGAAAAAAGCAATATATTTTTAAATGTGAAGCAGGAACAAAGTTCTACAACAGAGATCATTTCTGTACAAAGTTTAGTTTAGAGTTTTTCGTATATCCTAATTAACCAAAATAACAACACTGATCAGTTTTATTTTTCTACAACAAGACCAAGCACCAGAATTTGCTTTTTCCATATGTGTATTTGATAATTAATCATATAATATAAGTTTAATTTAATATAATATATAATATATATACAGGGCCTCACCCAATGATATTCTGGCTGCAACCTTAACACTCGAGGAAACCCGAGGCCATTAGTACCCAACTATTGAGTCTCTAATCTGTCTTCCCTAACAACCAAAATCTCCATACAGTCCAACTTTTCACAGCTAATTGATCTCCTTTTAATCCCCATGTATATATATGAAAAATCTCTCTCTTTTTTTCTTTTTTTTTGGTTCACTCGAGCACAATTATGTAAACCATATTTATATAGATTGTTGAACTAAGTGTACTATTTATTACCAGTTCATTCCTGGAAGCTGATATGGAGGCCGAAAAATCGCATCTCCCAGTGACCCTAACATTGACTGTTGGTGCAATGACGTCGTCTGTGACAGATGGCTAAGTAAACTCGCAATTGATCCATGTCCATCTATTCTCTCAATGCTTCCATCGTTACTTTCTAAATGAAACTTTTTGTTCAGTGAAGGCCCTGCCGTCGTGTTACCCTGGTCGTCCGTCCAATTCATGGAGGGGAGAGTTCTTTTGAGAGAATGATCCCTAGGCAGCTGTGGCTTGGAGTTTGAAGAAGCAGCCAAGTGTGGAATACTTGAGACATTATGAATACCATGGCCTATTATACCTTCAAAAAAATTTTGTTCATTTCCCATAAATGTTCCGTAGCTTGCTTCCTTAGTTGGAAGTTGCAGTGTTGAGTCCTGGTGACTGTCGATCATCAAAGACGGCGGTATATGCCTAAGAATCTCATCCATGGATTCTTCCTTATCATGAATATCCATTGATCTAGTTGTGTTGTTCTTCTTGTATATTCGACATAACACCCAATCATCAAGCTAAAAACCCACACCAACATACCATTTTTAGAATAAACACAGTAGTTAATTGCAAGAATCAAGTAATTAATTGAAAAACAATTACCCTTAAAGAGTTTTTCTTCTTGCCCAAATCACATCCATGAGGCTTGTTGTTAACTTTGTTGTCAGCAAGCCGATACTCGTGCATAATCCAATTGGTTTTGACCCCTTTTGGCGGCTTTCCTTCATAGAACACTAGCGCCTTTTTCACACCAACTTTTTGATTCCCTGCAGAGGATAAGACTGGCTTATCTGTCCCTGTCGCCTTCCAATATCCAGATGTGGCCGCCCTGTTTGGCCTCGCTCCGTTCGGATACTTCCTGTCCCTCGGACTAAAGAAGTACCATTCTTGCTCCCCAAACGCCGCCTTAGCTGAAACAACCATAAACACATAAATTAAAACTTTCTATGTTAACACATAAACATATATTAATTTCTCCACAATATTCATCACACTTCACAAACCCGGAAGCTCCCATGGATCAAACTTGTACAAATCCACTTCTGCGATAATTGCCACGGGGAGCGGAGCTGAAGACTTCTTCTTTTTGAGGTAGTGGACCACGAGCTCTTCATCGGTGGGGTGGAACCTGAATCCCGGTGGAAGATTAGGCTGCAGCGAGCCTATAGACGAGTCGGTGCTCTCCATGGCCGCACCTTTATTGAAAGAAACGAAATTTGAGATCTTTCTGGTCACGAAAATTTCACAGTGAAACGGAAAATTTCCTGAAAGAATCTTATAGGCTGCATAGAATAGCCATGGCCATGCTTTTATACGAGCAAAGAATAATTCACAGCGATAGGTGGGGAAGTGTTAAATACAGTCAATTGACATTAAAGCTTTGCTAGAAACCAATAAAAAGTCGACACGTATAAAGATTCTGTAATTTAGTCCTGAAGATTTTGTAGTGGGTAGGAGGGGATGGATCCGAGTGATGACGTAAGTAGGAAATGTGGCAGTATCGTAACAATGACACGTGGATGAACAGATACGAAGGAGGTAGCGACACGTGGGTGGGACAGTGGTGGGAGCCACAGAGCACAAAAGGTTACAAAAAGATAATAATAAGCGTGGGGTGGGAACCAGCTGCCCTGTGCTTTGAGAAGTCATGCAAATCCCATCAATCCAAGATGACATTTTGAAACGCCTTTGTTTTGAGACAATCCAAAATAGGTCTCGGTTCAAATTGAGAGTCTGAACTTAATTTGAATAAATTCAAAACGAATTTAATTTAAATAATTTGGTGTTTAAACTTACAAGTTTAACATTTTTAAATTTAAATTTAAATTTTAGTTTAAAAATATTTATAAATTCTATTAAAATTGAACAGATAGACGTGATCTTATAGGTAGCATTGGATATAATACGAATATATCTATGTATGATTTGCACGAATGTCATTTGAACTAATAGTCGATGAATCCAAATATAAATACAAGTTTTAGATTTGATGACGAATGAATATGAATATTTGATATGAATGACTCATATATTTATATTTAGTTTATGCTTTAGAAAAAACAACATTGTTTTATTTAATAAATAAAATAATATCTTTTCATAATCAATATATTAAAATAAAAAAAATTTATCCTTTTTCTATAAAAATGAACATATTCGTATTTGACCAAAACAAATATATATACATCTTTTTACACAATGACAATACACAAATTATATCATTTTTTATGAATATGAATTCTAACCTATTTTATTTGCATTTGATAACTATGAACCGAGTGTAAATATATACTTTAAAGTAATTAATTGAACAAAATATATATATATATATATATTCATGGAGTGAGGTGAATGGGGCTTTTTACTGAACAAGTGTGAGTGGTGGTGATGATATTCATGGATGGACCCGGAAGGAGAACCGTTGGATGTGACTATTTTTGTTGGTGGTAAAGAAAGAAGATGGAGATGTGGGGTCGAGATGTTGTTTCCGAAAGAGACCATACGGTCCCATTTCTTGTCACATTAGGGTACTGAATTGGCTTATCATCATCATCGTCGTCGTCGTCGTCAACAATCTGCCTCCACCTTCCCATGTCCCTTCATTCTTTATGATCAATTTTACACCATGCATCACCTATTCATCTTAAACTTTTGTTATTCACAACCACCATTCTTGTCAAAGCTTAAACTGAATCAACATGGGCCCTGATGCTGCGCCACTCCACCTCTTTTTCTTCTGTCCTTTTGGTATACATCTCGTCAAGTCTTTTTATTCTTTGTTTGAGAGATAAATTCGAGTGTGACTAATCTATCGACATTATAAAAAAATTTGTACCTTTTCGATCAACTTTATTTCTTTGCAAAAAATAATTGATTTGATTTAAACTATAAAATTAAATCAAGCCATTTAAAAATTATAATTTGATTTGCTTTGATTTACACAATAGTTTGATTTGGGATGATAAATTAAAAAAAAAAAAAGATTTGAATTACAGTTTTGGATAGTTTTCAAACTAAGTTGTAAACTATATTCTTTTTAAAATTCATATATAAAAATTGTATTTGACTAGAGTTAAATTCAAACTGAATTAATTTTAAATTCGGTTTGATTTATATCACAAATATTCAAAACGATGTCTTTTTGTTATATATTGATCAAAATAATATCGTTTCAATCGATTTAAATGATTTTTATCGGTTTATGAGCTTTACAAGCCGAACTCATCATAAACTTGAGCTTGTAAAAGACAAACTCATCTCAGGCTAGTTTGGTTTGACTTCATTTTGATTTTTTCCAAACTATTTTTTTTCAATGGTTTGGTTTGGATAGCATTTTGATTATGTTGTAATGCACTCTTAGATGTATTAGGAATGAGATCCTCTTCTACATTTTGATGGGATATATATATATATATATATGTGTGTGTGTGTGTGTGTGTGTGTGTGTGTGTGTGTGTTTTGTTGAACCCTAAAACACAAATAGCAAATAATCTAGAATGGTTGAATAGTTTATATAAAAATTCTTTTGAAAACTTTAAAAACTTTTTCTATTATCAAAACATCCAACCAAGCATAATAAATAATGCAATAAGTATAAGGCAAATAAGAATAAAATAAAGAATGAAGGGAAAGAAAGTGTTCAACTAATTTAGAGTGATTCAGAGTTTCTCCAAGCCTCCTATATCTATTACTTTAAGCAATCTCGTTTGAAGATTTTTCTCTAATAATTTTAACACCTAAAAATTATAATAATTTTTTATTGAGGGATTTCGCCCTTATACATTAGTTTTAATAAAAAAAGATTGCGTTCTTAACTTAGTTTGTATAGTAATTATGTCATACACTACTTTCATATGATTACACTCAAGGGTTTAGAAATTACAAAGAAATTTTATGCCTTTCAACAAACGGATATACAAATGCATTCACAAGGTTTCTCTCAAAGATTATACAATTAATTTTAGAGAGAAAATACAGAGAAGATAAATTAGAGAATAAAGAATGGAAGTTGTATGCTTGAATCTTTAACCCTCTAATCTTCAAATCATCTATAATCTATAGCATTTGGAAAGAAATAGCCAATGGAGATGATTTAAGAGCCACTGAAACGAATCTAGACAGACGTATAGTTGTGTGCGCTTCGTGCACGATCGTGCTCTTATTAAAGTTTGATTTATGATGGTCATTTTTTTCCTATTGCGTGCACCATACATGAGCATATGCTCTACACACATGTGTGTGTCTTCAACTCTTCAATGCTTCAGAATTCTAGAATGAGACACAGTTTTGCATACGATACCTACACGATCACCATACGGCCAAGTTTCTTCAATACATATGGGCGTGTACCTAGTGAAGTCTAATTGAAAACAAGCGCAGTTTGGTCTACACGACAGTGAGTCCTTTTATTAAGACACACAATTGTGTGCTTGAAAAATGCACGATCATGTGTCTTTGCTTCTTAATGCATGAACACTTTGCATGACTTAACCAAGTCATGTGCTCTCCTTATAGGACACACACGATCGTGTGACCTAGTTATACATAGTTTGTGTCGGGTAAAATCTACAAAAATAAAACCTTTTGGTTGTGTCTTGTCATGATCATTTCATGTAAGGACCTATTAGATATTTTAATATATATTTTTCATCAATTATAACACACAGAGGTCCAACATATGTATATATTCATATATTAAAGAAATTCATTATACCAAAAAATAACCACAATTTTAATATCATACTACATTTATAACGAAAAGAAAGAATAAACTTTCATACCTTCATACAAGGTTTTTAGCCAAGGAAGGTTCCATAAACAACATTTAGATGCATCATTGTACTAGGTATGGATACGACCCTAACAAAGCCCAAATTTGAGTTGGTTTGAGTTTAGTTTAGAGAAAGAAGTTCAAAGCTCAAAACTCAATTTGTGTTCATGACTCATTTTAGTTATGGTAAGAAGGATATTGTTTTAAATCTCAAAATGATATCATTTTTCTATTGTTAGAACGATATCGTTTTGATAAAAATCAAAATAATGTTGTTTTGTCAATTGTTTAACTTGACTTGATTCAATATATAATTAAACTTGAGTTGAGTAAAAAAGCTAGCTTGCGGGTTGGACATGGCCAAACTTTCCTCAACTTAAGCTCAACTCATTTTACAAATAAGCCAATAACCCTATCTTGTGTTTAATTTAATTTGACTCATATGAATTTGAACTGAGTTTTCTTAAACTGAGTAAGTTTTTGAGCTTAACTTGACTTAGATCCAACCCTAATTATATGTCATATTTTGAGAGTACCCAAGATTTGTTGAAACTACAATTGCCAACTATCAAACTCTTAAATTATTAATTCTCACAAAAAATCCAATTTTATTAATGAAAAAGAGTTTTGACATTGTTTCAGAAAGGTAAATGAGCATATAATCCATAACAAATTAATTTTTCTGAAATTATTATTTTATCCTTGATTGTGGTCACCAATAATTTCATAGATAATAACACTAAAATCGTTGCCACGATGCCATCTAGCGAGATCACATCTCTCGGAGTGTAATTTTGTCATAACCACATCAAACATTCAAATATGTATGAGTCTGATAGATTTATACTTGTAAAAGTGCAAACAAAATAGCATTGAGAAAAATGCAATCATATTAAATCATACTTTTTTTATGTAATTCGGTGATGAGGTTGGCTTCAACGATTTTTTTTTTTTTTTTTACAAATTTTTTTTAAAATTTCAGAACGGAATATAATGGTTATGCTTTTATACAAGTAGTAATTTTCTGAAGGAGTGGGTTTTAGGCGTGTGCTTGTAGTTTACTCCATGTCAAAAAGAATTAAAATAAAATTTTGGGATTTTATTTTTTTAATTTTAAATGTTATTATATTTTATATTATTAGTGCATGATTGATTATAATCATATCAACCATTAAAATATTGCACCAACTTGTTTATTTGTCCAGATTTTTTTTTTTTTTTTAATATTCAAATGTTATTGTATCTCATATATTGTCGACGCAAGATTGTTTATAAAGGTGATCATGGTCGTCTTTGTTAGATGCAAAAGATATTATAATAGAAAATAACATAATAGTTTATTGGAAAAAATTAGAAAATAATTATAATTTATCTTGACATGATGTGTAAATATTAACCACTAAAAAAATACAATCTAGACAACTATGAAACCCAAAAATTTCTTATCATATTAAGAATGATTAATTGTTATGTTGTCTTTTATCAAAATTATATCAATCATTTGTTCTTCCATTTTTAACATTTATTGAAAATTTGAGAAAATCATGTCCAATATTTGGTTCGGGATCAAATAGATCTTAAAGTGATACTAAATAGAGTAAATATATGACATATATATATATATATATATGACAACTGAACCTTCAAAATAATTTGAGAGATAATATCAATTTCTCTCAAAGACTAATATTGAATTTAAATCTCGTCCTAAAAATATAGAGGAGGGTAATTAATCTCCTCGAAATGCATAAAGAGAGGATAATATTAATGTAAATGTTGATGATCTCGATTTTATAAATGTGTCTTGTTTCAACTTACTAAAAACAATAGAAGATTTGGTTAAGACAGAGAAAGAAGAGGTATAAAGTTAGGGTTGATTAGATCATGATGATGAAATGGATTCGAAGAAACAAAGAATGTTATAGATGGTGCCAGATAGTAGCCAAAACCAATTACATTACATATGACACCCAAGCACGTTAATGAAGTAGTATCAATTGATGATGGAAAGATTAAGGCAAATCCCTAATCCAATGCATTGGTTACGTTCCTTCCTTGATTAACCAATAATGTCTATCACCAATAAGGTAGTAAGGTACATGTAAAATAAGCGGACTATTGATTATGTAAATTTAAATTATATTTTGTTTGTATATAAAAATCATATAATTTATATTCTTGTATGACATTAACTAAAAGATATATTTATTTTTCTATTAGGATAGTAGGATCAATGTTGATTGACATATCCTCTCTGAAGTAGATACCATTGTCATGAACTTATTTGAATAGTGCAACCTTAGCATACAAGCACAAGATCCAATATTAAATCTAAATAAAACCTATAACTCTCAAGCAAAACTCAAGAATAGGATAAACAAAGATAATATAATAAACGTCAATAATTTTGATGCAAATGATGGCGAAAAAACATTTTTGATAGAAAAGAGATTTTATCAATACTTATAAATGTCAGTAAAAGTTAAAAAAAAAGGTCGGTAAATATGCACCCTTTAATGGTGATTTTTTATTTTATATGTATTAGAGTTTGCAATAAACGCCAATAAATGTTATATCAATGTAGAATTTAATAGCATTTGTACAAACATCGATATCAAACACCACTAAAGATTAATAAAAACATCAATAAAAACTTTTTCTATTGTAGTGATGGAAATAAGACTATTTTATTAATCCCAACTTAATACTATATTACGAATAAAATGTGAATTATATCAATCAAAACTAGCTATTTATACAAGTTTGCGAAGAAATCTCTAATATCCTATATTTTGTAAATATATATCTAAAAATTATTCATCATAAAAATAGTCGATAAGGTTGGTCAAAAATAAAATATTTTGTAAATCTTAGCTACTTTCTAATATAAGTACTCTATCACATTTCTTTTTTGCTATTATGCGCAACAACAATATACAAAATATGTAATTAGGAAAATGGTTTCGACCACAACTATGCTACCATGATGTTGATATGAAATAATTGTTAAGTTGTTTATATCATAAATGCAATCCTGTATCTTGTTCATGAATGACATGAAGAAATACTTAAAAATAATTTACTGCAATCTTCTCAATTTGTGCAACATTTTTTAGGTCACGAAGTTGTATAATATAGTAAAACTCTGGCAATAATATAAAAGGCTCTTTAGATGAACCTTTTAACGTAGTTAATACCCAACTTTTAAGGTTACTATATAGTATGTTTTGCACCTTTTCATAAAATGAACCATAATTTTGTTTAGTACATGTACTTGATTTATCATTACAAATGTCATTTTTAAGATGTGTCTATTAGACATGCATTTGTTTATTTATGATGGAACATAATTTGATCTTTAGGACATGTGTGACGTCAAAGTTGAAAATACTCTCAACCATTCAACTCTATCACTCTTGTACAATATAATTTCTGATGACACATAACCTCTAACCTATGCTTTGTTAACTTATAAGCTTTAAATTGAAAACTAGACTCTAAAACTTGTCTTGTAAGACCTCTTTATTTTTTAAAATATCGATGATCTATGAGTCAAGGATATTTCTATGCCTAGCCTTGGCACATTTTTTCTACACTAAGCTAAAGAATTTTTATTCTTCAGTTGGTATAAAAAGTATTTCAATTGGGAAATATACATCAATTGTCTAAGAATTTTATTATCGTTAAATTCAATCATGTTATATAAGTACAAATTGCTATACAACACACAAAGCTAACAATGTTAACTTGTCCCATTAAGTAGAAACTCAAACAGTGAGTTTCATATCACGACTGAAACTCACTTTTTCATTTACATTGTGGAGAGGATACACAATTGTTGATCATTTTGTGTTAAGAAAAAGAATAATCTTTCGTCTTTAACAAGATGAACAAGCAACTAAATAGAAATCAAACAACTAAACAAGGTAAGTTTGTGTTTGTTTCAACATGAAATTAGTGGTCAAATGTAAATTTTGATGGAATTGATGCTCTAGAGCCAATTCTCCCAATGACACAAATTCATTGTTGATTTGTGTATGAATAACTCCCTGTGATGTTTTTTTATTCGAAAGTGTAGAAATGTTTAAATAAATGTTCTTAGAATGGTATTAGATGACTAATCGTGAGATTCTTATGCACACATTGGTTGTCATTCTAAAATCATCCATAGTCATGTTATTACCATGACCCAGGTCATGTGTCAACTTTTAATAAGGTTAGTGGCTTAGGGGTTTTAACAAACACCAAAAGATGATTATTTTGAAACTTTTAGTTTCATGGTCAGGGTTGCAACAATTAGAGTCATTTTGAGCCTAGTTGTACATTACAATTGAAAAATTAAATAAGTTGACGTCAACAATGCTTTCTTAAACGATGAATTAGAGGGGAAGGAATTTACGTCTCAATTCAAAGAGTTTCACTGCAATGCCAATAGCACTAAGACTTTTCATCTAAACAAAGCCTTGTATGAACTACAACAAGCTTTAAGAGTTTGGTTGGATAAGTTGAAAATTGCTTTGATAGCTTGGGGCTTTATAAGGTCAATTGCTAATAGCAACCTCTTCATTTATAAACTAGACCAAAAGGTGATCTATCTAGTTAGTATATGTAGATGACACTTTGTTCATAGGAAATGACACAAGGTTGATTGATGATCAGTTTGCTCTCAAAATACCTAGTATCCTTCACTATTTTTTAGGATTAGAGGTTTATGAAAGGAAGATGGATTGCATTTGTGTTAAACTAACAATTCACTATCTTCTTTGAAAAGTTGAAGCTCGATCTATTTGAAAAAAAACATGTTGAGAAAAAGGTGAGTTCGTATTTTTTTTTTTTAAAGGAAAATATTGAGAAGAATGTGAGTCTATAATGTTTTAAGAAGAGAAACATACAAGCAGTTCAAACTTAAAATAGGTATTATTTTCCATGTATCACAATACAATTTTTTTTTTCTAATAAACTTGAACGTGGATTCAAACTTTATGAATAAATCTCAAGTATTTATCTTTGGTCTAACATTATGTTTCAAAGTTGAATTTGAAGATACTAGATCATTTTAATATTGAAGAGGATAACTTATTAGGAGAAAAATCATTGTAATTAGCTTATCACATTCAGTCAAAATTCATAGCAGGAGGTACACTTCTATAATATTTAATTAATTGTTTAGTTATCATTAAGATAACATGTTAGAAACTATTTCTATCAAAGAAGAGAAATGTACAACCAACTTAAGACATATAATGGTTATTCATATATAAACTATCAAGTGTACAAAGTTAACGATGTTATCCTATCCTTTAAGTAGAAAATCAAATCAGTAGGTTTCATATCACAATTAAAAGTCACAATCTTACTAAGTGTACAAAGTTAACGATGTTCAACAAGATGAACAAATAATTGAGTACAATTCAAATAGTGTAAAAAAGATAAGTTTACGTTCGTTTGAGTATAAAGTTAATAGTCTGATGTAAATTTCACATGGATTGCTAGCATAGATTATAAATTGTATAAATTTAAACAGCATATTCAATTCAATATAAGAAAAAAAAACATTATCGAGTTGCAACTTCTTAAGTGTTCTTTGTTTTTTCTTTTAGTTAAGCTCAAAATCTTGCAACAACTAACCTTCCCATTTTGTAAACTCAAAAACACTCCAACAAAGAGGAGTGATATAGAACATCGAAGAAAGTTGGATTACTTGTTAACACCACATTTTTCTATTAAAAATCCTTCAAAATACACAAAAGGAGAGTTCTCTTCTCTTTGGTGTGTGTGTGTGGGTGTGTAGGGGTGAAGAGAGGGGGCGTGGTGTTGTGTTGGTTGGGGCACGCAGGAAGTGTAAAAAAATTAAGACAATCTTTCATTACAAGTTATAATGACTTATTTATAACTAAAATCCGAAGCTGTTGCTTGCGAAGATGTTGTAATAGTGCATGGACGACCAACCAATTTGTTTTCTATATTAATGCTTGGGTTCCCATGGGTAGACTTTTCCCACAGTCACCAATGTCTTATACAGTCACTCTCCCCAAAAGAGAGTGGCTATGCATTATTTTTTATGTATAGAAATAGATTAATTTATTTATAAATAAATTTTACTAAATTAAAAATAGAATTAATTTATTAATCAATCCATCTTCATCAAAGAGGAATTCATTTATTAACTTGAACTCAACCATGTGATAAAGGGTAAAAGAACGATTACCCAAAGGTCACTTAGCTTTTTTCCAAATTAAAGGCTTTTTTCAAATTAAAATATGCATGTCGATTCCCGAAAATTACCACCCAAAGATCCACTTTCACAGCCATTCATGGCCCCATGCAAAATCCCCAGCCTCCATCTCTAAATCATCATTTTTGTTTTCATGATTTCGTGGATCCCACTCCACAATATATTATTTGAATTCAAACCCTAATCAAATAAAGTAATTAAATTATTATGTCAACTATTATTATTATCATTATTATTATTATTATAACTCTCAAGGCAAATCTAACTATGTCCTTTATCCTTCCTTCAACGGGATAACTATTATAAATGCATGTGCTTTTTTAACTTCTTTCGGTCCTTTTTTGAGCGTGATATGGCAATTTCGATTTATTGAACATGTTTTAGTTTCACATTTGAACAGATATTCGGTTCAATTTTTTTGGGGGGCTTTCCTTATTTTTCATCTATCTTCCTTCTGCCCCCAGCTTCACGGTACAATTAAGGCCTAACTGCCTCTTCGTCCGAGGGATTGGGCACGTCACAGTTGCATGAGTCTTTCACATGTGATCGCGACTTGTCTTCGCAGTTGGCACCCATCTTTTCTCCATAGGTTTTACGCAACCATCAATCAGTTTGGTACAGTGATCTGCAACCAAATTATTAAAAGAAAGTCAATGTATGTATTACAAATCAAACCCATCCGTGGAAACCCTAGCCTTATAAATAAATACTATTCCTTGTGCGTTTTCATCTTTAACTTTGGCTTTACTCCTTTCGTTATCATATGTAAATCAAGACGATTTACACATGAGGGCTGAATTCTAATCAGATGACAGAGAAGAAAGAGACTTCAATACCAACAACAAGATATTATGCATAATAATCTTTACTAGCTACATTTAATAACTAAGTTAATGAACTCATGGCTGATGTCAGTAATAGCAACACTCTGAGTGCAGAAGGCTTGATTCTTCATCGCCATTTTTTTTTATTGAAAAGCATGGGTGGTACTTAACGCAAGTTATTCAGAAGGCTTAAATATGCAAATCGTTTTTTATTATTATTGGTTCATGATAAGTAATTATCTATATTATATAATCCAATAAAACTTTTTCTCAACCAAGCTCATTGAATAGTATCTAGAAAAGCAAACAGTGCTAAACATAATGACTAACAACTTAATATACGAATAAATGTTCCTTGCTCAAAGAAAGTGATTTGTCAGTATACATTTTATGTAACTAATAATGGCCTGCTAAGTCGGGATCTCTAATGTAAGAGATAAGATTAAACCTTTGAAAACGAAAAAAATTAGAATATCTATAACATATTCTTTTTTTCAGCAACCAACCACACAAAATCCAACCAATCTTTCTCATATAATGTTTGCAAAGACAAATTGGCTCCGTGTCATAAGATAATCATTACCATCCAGAATCAACTATACCTGTATGTACGGTATTCATCAGCTCAAATTTTAAAAAATTATATTCTAACCACCGAACCGCTATGTAACACCTCTTCGGGTGGAATGAAACTAAAATGGGTATCAGGAGCATGAATAATTTAGAAATATGCTAAAATAAAACATAATTCATGAATTAAATCATATTCATTTAATAATTATAAATTTGTAGAAGTAAAATGATTTTATTCATCAAATCAATGCGGCAAAAAAATGTATCAAACGTCATTAAAATTAGTTAGAATTTGTTCCTCAAATGTCATGTACGTGGATGACGGTGTTAACTAACAGAGAAAAACAAAGTTTATAATTATACATTAGAGTCTATATGCCCATGTATGCCTATGGAAATAGAAAGATTGTGACATGGACATTATACAAAGGACACGTATGATTTTTGATGCCATATAAGCAAGGTTGCAATGCACGATCATACAAGGATGGTTCACTAACCTACATTCAAATAAAGAAAGGGTTGTCATGCCTTAAGATCTTATGTATGCTCATACAAGAAGCATTTATGGTCATAGTCTAGAACAAAATATGAGATCGAAGTTACTTATTATGTAGATTTGATTATAGTTTCGTCGTGATAGTTTGCAGAGGCAAAATAGTCAATAGAGGTGAAAGCATAGTAGTTCATGCACACAGTACATGAAAATATATCATAACATGTTTTACATGAGATAAATTTTATTATATGTTTTCATAGTTATATGGGTGTATAGCTTTAGTAAAAACTTTTTGACACCTAGATTTACTAGCAACATGCAAATATATGTGAGACTTGTTCTTGCAGATATACATTGGAATCATTTTATCCACAAATAGGTGTAGGAATTGTTTCGTAGTATTTAGTTTTATACCACCCAGAAAACATTTTTTCTCATGAGTTTTCAATATTTTCATGAACATACATACAAGGGAGCATCTGTGAGATTCTTCTTACACACGTTCATAGTAATACAAGAGTGCATCATAGTCCAATAGTGTGTATAAGGAAAAGAAACTATATAGTTGCAACTCATAAGGCCAATGTGTCAAATCTCTATGTCTTACTTAGTTTAATCAATATAGTACAGTTTTTAATAGTTTTTCAGATACATGGTTTTCACCGTTTATGGATACAATTTTATATGTATGTGTTATGCATAGCCATACCATGTAAATAGTTATTGTAGTTTCAATTTTTTAGTTATCATAGTTATTTTGATGACATAGTAAAAGAATAAGTAAAGTGGAAATGATAAGATATAAGTCGTAAGACATAGTTATTCTTACTCACTGTTTCCACTCATCTCTTTCCTTTTATCTTGCAGGTGGTCAATGAGTCGGGGTGGTTGCATGTGTTGTCTAGGCCGATATGGAGAAGGACATGGTGGCCAAGACTTATCATATGTTTTAGACATTATTTTCCGAACTATGTTGTTAGCATATTATTTGGGATTTGCTCATAATGGATTTTATATGATGAGTCTTTCAGTATAATTGGTTTTCTTTTCTTTCGAGTATGGCTTTGTAAATTGTTTTATTATTGCATGAATAAAGGGTTTGAGAATGTTTTCAGATATTATAACAATCTTTCTTTGAAGGGTAGTACTTCTAAAGGGAAGTGTTGCAAAAAGCAATAGTATCCTATCAAATGAGGATATGATCATACCAATATCTCCAACGTAAATGAATATGAAGATAGTTTCTTAATTTAAATTTGAATTGTAATCGATAAAAGACTACTTAGAGAAATAGGAGATTTGGCGTAGAGGATTACACAAGAATCATTTTTATATAGATGAGGAATCTCTTATAAAGGTACAATTATCCTCTTTAGAGATTTTCATAATCAAGTCATTCTCATAACATCTTTCCTATAAACATTTTTCACTCTTTGTCGAAATACTTTTTTTGAACCGTTAAGAATATAATCATAACTAAACTTTCAAATAATAGGTCAAATTATATAAAAAACTTTTTTTTTTTGTCCAATTTACTCACACTCTCATTTATTCTCATATAATTAATACAAAATTGTTCATCCAATTCTAACCATTATTATTATAATATATCTTACACAAAACTTAAAATTATGTACTTTTAATATATTTTGTTTTATTGTTAAAGAGTTATGAAATCTATATTGAAAAGTGACTAGGATTTAAATTTTAATTTATTTTAGTGATCAATTAAATGAAAATATACACAAGTATCTCATTAAGATCATACCTTTATTAGAAGCAAACCAGATGTGGCCCTATTACAAGTTCCAGCTATGCTTTAATGATCTGAAAAAATGACCAAACGAAAAAAAAATGCCAGCATGGTCATAGCTGTTAGCTCAAAGAAATTAATGAAGCTTCACTTTCATGGTGGAAAGCAACAGGTGCTAAGAGTGATGTGTGATTTCATTAAGGAGCTTCTTTCGTTTTAATTGAGCTATAGCTTGTTTTGGCAACAATATGCTAATTTTGTAGTTAATGACAAATCATGATTAGAGCTTTTGGCAAAGATAAAAGAAAGTGCCATTTTTTAAATACATATACATCCCCCCTTGAGCAAAGTTAGCAAGGGTCATTTTTATTATTAGACTAATATCTAAAATTGGGAAATTGTGGAAAGTATTAGATAAGAACAAAAATGAAGTATTGAAAGAAATCAGAAGATACATGCATTCTTAAAACAAATATTCTGTCAATGAACTAATAAATATACCTAATCCTTAATCCAACAAATCAATATACCATGTCTTTACTAGTTGTTGTCGAGATTTTTATCAATAATCGATGTGCGTAATTTCGATTCTTACGTAATATAAGTTATGATAGCAATAGTTAGAATTGATTAAACTCTATTATCTATTAGAATGAGAGTACTTGAAAATATGCGTGGAGATTAGATACAAAAAAAAAAAAAGTTCTTAATCTAGTTTAACTTTAAAAATGTGTTCTAACAAAGCGTGAACATAATTTTATAAAGAATGTATTTCAATAAGAACTCAACATTGGAGAATTGTCTAAGGAAAATAGTTGAATTTTTTTAGTAGTCATCTCACATATCTTAACATAATGTTTATCTGATCTTAAGTGTGGGATGCTAGTCATATGAAGTAATGTATCCAATTCGTTATTTATGTATGTTATGTCTTGCTGGTTTTATAAGGGTGTTTTTTTTATTTTTCCTCTCATCCTTTAAGCAATCATTCATATTTATAAGACAAGATAGGAAAGTTATAATATTATTAGTTATAATTTAAATTTAAATTCAAAAAATAACTTTTTACTATGTTACATAAAGATAAGATAACAATATATCTTTTTATAGTGGAAAATTATTCTTTTTCATCGTGGGCATGAGATACTAATAAGATACAAGATAGTTGGTTGCTTTGGCCCACCAACCATGGAACCAAGTTAAATTAGAGTTGACTTATTCTGGTCCATGACATCTTAGTCTTGGCTTGGGTTGAAATTGTTTCATTGACAACTTTTTCGTTATTCGAAACATTCTAATATTTTAGTTCAACGACCTCTCAACCCGCTATTAGGGTTATTTTTGTGTTGTTCCATTGATTGAAATTCTGCTACTTGAACTCTAACTTTCTGTTTGTGACATTTGACTTTTCACCATTTGGATCAACTTTTACAGTTATCGAATCGCTAATTCCTATTCTTGTAATTAATTAGTCCCTCGAGTGTTGTTTTTTGAGTTCGGTAATCAAGGAGTTTTATCATATAACACTAATTAACAAATATATTATGATTATTTAAGAATGAAAGAGCACGCATGGACCATCCCTCGGCTACAATATTTTTGGATCGTTCTAGGCCCGTTTACTGCCGTCACCAGCCCAAATATCAATTCACAGACAACCCATTTTCTTCTCTGAATCATAAATAACCTAAAACTTCTTGTTCAATTATTATTTTAGAAAGTAACTTGTCAATGGTGACATTTCATTCATTTTACTTATTATATATATTTGAATAAAATTTTTTAGTATTTAATCATTTATTTATTTAGTGACATGCCACTTTTTAAGTTATAAACTGTATGCAAATTAACTTTGTGTAATATGATATTAAATGATTTTAATTTTTTATTAAGAACTCAATCATTCGTGACATACCACACATATTCATCATCTTGATAATTTCAATAATGGATCACATATACTTGTCATGTGTTACACATTATGTGTGGACTTAAAAATGTCAAAAATGCTTTTGATATAGAATAAGTACTTCAATTAAAAATTTTAATCAATTTCGTATAACTACTTAATCACATACCCTATTATACGGAAGAATTGTTAAAAGTCGTCGAAAGTTACATTTATAATCTATTTAAAAGTTTTAAAATATTCACTTAACATCCTTTTTTTTTTTTTTTTTTTACTCAAGTTACCATGCATAACACATAAATTCGGACTTATATATTTTAATTCAATAGTTATCATTTTGTCACATAAATAAAGTCTAAACAAAAGATCAAGTTTTGAATAAGTCCCCTATTATCATTGCCAAAATTAAGGGGGAAACTAAAGTTAATTAAAATAAATTTCAAAGGAAGTAACCAATTTTGATAATACGATAAAGTTTGGTTGGTAAAATAGTGTTAAGAAGGACAATTAGTTTTGAGATTAAGACTTTAAGCTCAATTTAAAACTAAATTAATAAAACCTAATCCAGTGGTCAATCCACAACTTTAAATACAACTGGCGTTCATACTAATTAATTACCATGTTTAAATCCACTAAAATAAGATTAAGATTTTTATTTTTTTACCTTAATAAGACCTTCCTTCTGGACTATTTATGTGACGCAAGAGCATTCGTGGTAATCCAAGATGAAAACATAAATGCGAAGAAAATTCTATGTCCACAAAGACTGCAAGACAATACCGACTAAATTTATAGTCAAAAGGCAGGAAATTCAATTAATATTCCTTTTAAAAGAATGGATTTTTCTAAAATTATTTGAAGTGTTGAAAAACAAGAGACTTTGTACGTAAATTAAGACGTTTTCATGCAAGGTTGGCAGATATTTGGTGGAGCTATAACGTAAGGACTCTTACTGCATATGGAGAGCCAACATTATCCCGTTTAAACAATTGGACGTTGATTGATATTACAGTGAGTCTGATCAGAAATTAGAAATTAAGACGGCTACATGAAATAAAATCAATGTGCGAGGAAAATGACTAAACATAGGGCTGTTAAAGGATCTGACATATATATATATATATATATTAAGACGACTACACATGAAATAAAATCAATGTGCAAGAAAAATGACTAAACGTAGGGCTGTTAAGGGATCTGAAATATATATATATATTGGAGAAGTGTCAAACCACAAGTACTCAGTATGATTTTAATTTGTTGCATGTAAAACAAGGCTGAAAGACTAGTATGAAAGGATAAAAAGGATAAAATTTCGCCATTTTGAAGTTGGAAAAATTAAATTTTTATTATATATTAGAAAGTAATTATTAATTTTAACAGTTAAAAAGTATTTATATCATGTTATCTAATTATTATAATATAAATATATTTTGTTTATAAACATTATTTTTTCAAATTTAGCAAAAGTAAATAAGTAATTTTATTTTTTATTTTAAAAATTATTATATTCACTCATGTATTTTAAAAAGATTTTATGACTTTAATAGTTTATAATATAATTTACACCCCAAATTTTTTCAAAATAAAAAAAAACTATTAAAATTTCAAAAATTACCTAGATTTTTTTCAAATATAAAAATCCTAAAATTATAAAAATATATATTTTATCCTAAATATATATAATTTTATTCATATATTATGATAAAGATAAATTTGGGATATCAATGTCCTTTTTTTAACTTGCCAAGATAAATAGATAATTTTTTTTATCTTATTTTATAAATTATTATATTCACCTATGGATTTTAAAAATATATTATAACTTCAATAATTTGTAATAAATATATATACCCAAATTTGTTGTGATTCTGGGTACAATTGTCATTTTCAAAAACATTAAAAGGCATATTGAAATTATTTCCCAAAACACTCCTAAACTTTTTAAAAATTTCAAAAAAGACCTCAAATTTTTTAAATTTAAGAATACGCCAAACTTTTTTTTAAATTCAAAAAGAATCTCAAACTTTTTTCAAATTTGATGAACCCTAAAACTTTTAAATATTATAATTTAACCCAATGTATAATTTTTTATTACTAAACCCTACTTATAATTATAATAATAATAATTTTTATTATTTTTAATTTTAACTTGTATAAATTAAAATCAAATGTTAAGAATAAAATATTTTTAATATTTTTCAATTTAAAAATATTTTTTAATAATTATATTAATAGTTAACAGAAAAATTTTAACTTAGAAATGAGATTTTATTATATTTAAATTTAATAAATAAAATGTTATTATTTTGACAAATATTGGATGATTTCAATAAGTTTTTTGGCCCGAGCAACATGACAAAACATATGGCTGCGAAAGGATCTGAAATAATTCTTTTTTGTATCTTGCAAAAGTGTCAAACAAGATGTATTTAATATGATTTTAATTTGTTTCATGTGTAAAACAATTATTTTCTTTTATAAGACGGATGAAAAGTGACTGAAAACGATAATCCAACCTCAAATAATATTTCCATGGCATCCTCTTCATTTCCTGGGTTTGTTTGGTTTGTGAAAGTCAAATTTAATAATTTTTTATGACATTAATACCAACCACAGGAACATTAGCTAATGGTTTAATTTAGTGTAAAAAAATAAAGAAAGAATTTTAATAAGACATATCTATAATTATGTCATTGACTATTTAAAGAGAAACTATGTGTAGAAAATTGGTTTTAATCTATTTAGATTTTTTTAATGATAATAATTAACAAGTTTTTAAATGGAATTTTTTTTTGGTAGATTGAAACCCGAGAGCCATGAATAATGATTGGATTGTATGCATGTACATAGACTTAAACTCCTGAAGCTCATAAAACACCCATTAAACCCTTTGTTTTTTTTTTTTTTTATTTATGAGCAATAGTTTTAGGTCGTATCTTGGCCTGTTTTGAGTCATTTTGGCATTGTACACAGACAACCTTAGTCATGTGCCTTGGCGATCATTTTGTTCATGTCTACGAATGAGTTGTTAGAATCTACGTACCAACCTATTTATTTGGTTTTTATCTAATTTTATCTCTTATTCTTTTTATTTATTTTTATCCTTATCTCTTCTGATAATTCTAGAGGATTGAAGGTAATCTTAAAATATGTTTATCACTTAAGTATTTTAAAAGCCTATATAAAGAAAGATGAGATTAGCTATAAGATGACACTCTAGGGAGAACACCCTTCAATTACTTTAACAATACTATGAGAGAACAAACAAAGAGAGATTGACAAGAGAAAAAGAGAGAAACAAAAGGAAAATTTACTAAAACTAGAATTCCTTTGCAACAAAGATCGTGTCCTTAGTCCGTTAATCTATTCTCGAGTTCTCCAAGCTTCAATTCATCGAAGGAAAATTTTAAAAGGGAAGAACTCTCTTTACTTTTGAAATCTTTATTTGTTTTTAAGTTGAATATGTTTATCCTAAATACATCATGACTGAATATTGAATGAATTGGATGTCCTTAATTTTGTAATTATTACTCGTTTCTCTAAGCTTCAATCCTTAATGAATATTGAAATCCATATTACGTGTGTTTTTTCTATGTATTTGATCAGCTTGTGGACACCTAAGACCAATAGGCGGACACCCACTTTTGTAAGTGCCTGCACACATTTCTAAGTCTATCCACGGATCAGTCATAGTATTCTGGTTAGGATTCCTTCTATGGGTTTTTTGCATATTATAGGCATTTGGGTTATATAAGAATGACATGTGGATTAGTTTTTTTAACTGTTATGGATTGTGTGAAATTATTTAGGGTTTTCCTGAATGTTGGTTAAATCTATGTTTTGGACATTCTAAAAGTATTCATGAAACCTTATAATTGGTGAACAAATGTGTATGATTGATAGTCCCCCGCCCATTAGTGTATATGGCGTCCACTAGTGATTCCAAGATGTTATTCCAAGCCTATAATTTAATTCTTATAGGTTTAATGTTTTTCTCATACCTTGTCTTTATGTTCTAACTGATTGGTTTGTAATATTATCTCGGTTGTAATTTAATTTTTATCAGTTATTTTTATAATTCATTTATTGTTTTTGTGTAAAATAATATGTTGCATTTTGTGGTTAAGATAAGAAAACTAGTGAATACATAATATAATTAAAACAAATCACAAAATGGAGGTTAATGTCGAACACTTTTCCACATCATACTTAACTCTACGAATCTATCCATTGGACAAACAAAAATAGTTTAACTCTTTTGCAATAAATCAGAGTATCAACCATTCTTATCATACTTTTTTAAGTGTAACTTAGGTGACAATTAGGCCAAAAACCTGCTACATGCTTCTCTTGATCATATTGGAATAATTAAACAAAAGTTATAAGTTTGTCCACTTATCATAATATGTTATAGTTATAATAAGAATGCTAGAAGCTACAAACACTTATTTGGTGTTCTAAGCTTATATACAAACTTGAATTTATAGGAAAAGAGAGTAAAGATGAAAGTGCATACCAATATAATAGAAAAATAATTGTTCTTCAATTATAAGAGCCGAAGTTATGGAAATTGTTTTATAATAATCAGAATTTTTTAATAAACTTATAACAACTACCAACTCTAGTTCTCTCTATTGCTTCTAGATAAAATGATTTATCTATTGTTTGTCGTCTGTAATATATTGAATTTGTGGGTTTGATTGAAAAAGAGTTTTGACCATATAATAATTATCTTTTTTTTTTTTAGAATGCGACCAAAATTTCAAAAACTGTTTGCTTCTCTACATGTCTCAAATGATAAGGAATGCTTGTGTGCTCTTTAAATTCGTGGGCATCTTGTACATTGCCTTTATTCCAAATGAAAGAATACAAGTTGTATAAAGTTTTTTTTTTTTTTTCTTTTTAAGTTCCTTGTTAAATCCTTTGCTAAAAGATTTCTGCTTGGAATTTTTCTCTTTCCTATAATTGTTAAAAAATATATATTTTTTTGGTCAATAAAACAAACAATAATATGTCCTTTTATTCATGCCTTTGGTTTTTCAAACTTTTTGCAATGAATTTAAACTTTTCTGGCAATCGGGTCTCACCCAAACAACTCAAACCTTCGTTTTTGGGCTCTACTTTCGATGAATACTTTTTCCCCCCCTTAATGTAATAAGAATTACTTCGCATGCAAGGAAATGTATTGGATAACTTGTACGGTACAACCCACTTAACAGGGGTTCGATTTCAAAAGCTTCATGGGATTTAGTCAAAAGTTTTTACAAAGGTTAGCATTGCAGCCAGGTTGACCACACGTGCACGTAAAGAATTTTAAGATTGACCGGTCAATGCATATCTTCAAGTTCGGGGATTTTTGTTTTTGGCATCTGGTGTTATCCCTAAGGTAGTATTTGATGATAATGTATTTATCTTCTAAATTTCTTCCAATGCCTTTTTGACGCTTTTCAGCCGTTAGATTCTTTCCCAGATCAAATGATAAGGATGGTCCCTCTCCTTCATCCCACAAACCAGTGGATCTCATTTATTAATGTTTTTTTTTTATATATTATATATTAATAATACAATGGAAAAAAATTAAATTAAATTAAATTAAATTAAACATTTTCATCAGACGGCTATAGATGGTCCTACAGTCTCATCAAAAATCATTTTCAATTCTCAATAATCAATCATAAATAATAATTGATAGTACTTTATGACACTGATTTAATTTAAATAAATTTAATATAGGTTTTATTTAAATTTAATTTTAATTTGATCGAGCTCAAAACTAAGTTGGCCTAAATTAAAGTATCATTTATAAATTCGTTAATTCAAATTCAAATTTATAATGAATTCAGTTTATAAAATTTACAAATTAAAAAATTTTAATTTAAATTAATTAAAATAATATCGTTTAATTAAAATACATCAAAATCTAAACTCTACGAATTCAATTTTAATTTTAATTCAATTAGAATGGAGCCCTACTAAAAGATAAAATAATAAAATATCAAAAAGATTAATATAAAAATTTATAGATTATAATGACAAACAATATTAGAGGGGAATTTTAATTGAATTGAGTTTAAATACTTTTTTTTATTACAGATCGATTTAAATAAAAAATAATTTTATTCAACTTTAACTTGAATTCTTCGAATCAAAATTAATGATCACTTAATTTTTTACTTGAATAAACATTGTTTCATTTGAATTTATAATTCAAATTCATGATTCGAATTTATAATTCATTAATAAAATGATAATTATATGATATAAATCGAATCAAATCGTGAGTCAAATTAAAACACAATCGAATCATATATCCAGCTCATAGATCAAACAGAATCAACTTCTTCGATTTAATTTTAAAAAATAACCATCCCTTTTAATTATAATTCAATTTAAATTTAAATTAAATAAATTTAATCAATTATATTAAATAATAATAAAAAAATCGAAGTGCTATTTCACTCGTATACATTAATGTTCAACCAATGTTGGTGGTTTTATCTGACCCAGTTGCAGCCCCTGGATTAGATGCCAAGAGTTTTTATTATAATATAATTATTTGGATAATTAAAAAATATAATATATAATTAAAAAGCATGTAAAAATAAAAAAATATATATTTAAATTTTCATAAATAAAATGTTATGGGATACCGCAACTACATGGTTTGAAAATGAAATTACATGCTAATTAAATTGAGATTAAGTTAAAATTAATTGTAATCGAACTGATCTAATCTAACCAGGAAAAAAGAAGCAATTCAATTTTGCACAGCTCGCGCGACAAGCCAGGCCATAAGCCATTTCCCCCCAAACATCAACTTAATTCGCTGGAATATCCGTAGCCGGAATGTTAATCGGCGCAAATAATCCCACATTTACATATTTACCCTTCCCTTCTTTTCAACCCGACCCGCTCCACCATCATCCACAAGTTATACGATAAGCAATCTGTCTTGTCTTGGTATTTTCACTGTCTAAACCCGAATGGGCCTTGCTGAATCGGGTATCTGAATCCATACGGGTCAACCGAGTTAGAGAAATTTTGAGTCAAGACGCTCGAGTTTTGCGGATAAAACCCTGAGTTATCAACTCGTTGATTTCTATGTCCACTTCGGACCTCCTCATCTGTCACGTTACCAATCTTTTCAGAATCCACATGGCAAAGCTGAAGCGTTGAAGCTACAAACACGTCATTGTCTGCATAATTCATCATCCCCTGACTCTGAGTTCGGCCACTCGGGACGAGTTCAGGCACCGAGTTGAACCCTGCAAGATTCGCCCAGTCGAAATTCCCCGAACCCAGATTGTTCAAGTTTATCTTCTCGTCCGGCTGTAAAGTTTTCAATGATTTCATCCCTGGCAAAGCGAAAACTCCATCGTCAATCTCCGGCAAAGACTCCAAGACGTCATTAAGGTGGGACGTTGAAGACGAACATGATCCATTACTGTGTTCTGTGCTTGAAAGAGTAGTTGTTAAAAGTGACTTCTGAACACTCGAATTCTTCTTATAAATTCTGCAGAGAACCCACTCATCAAGCTGCAGCAAATAACAAATTAATGTTAAACACAAATGAGTTATAAGAGCGGCTAAATTAAGCTGGTTTTCCATGTATAAAAGGAGATGCTTGTTTGCACCTTTGAGCTTCCACTTTTACGAGAAGATTCGAGGAGGCGATACTCATGCATGATCCAATTCGTTTTGGTGCCTTTTGGAGCTTTGCCGACGTAAAAGACTAGAGCTTTCTTGATACCAACTTTACGACCTTCTGTGGTGATAATTTTATCGGTTCCTGTGGCTTTCCAGTACCCGGAACCGGCAACTCTATTCGGTCTTGACCCGTTTGGATACTTACGATCTCTAGGACTGAAAAAGTACCATTCTTTTTCACCAAATATTGCCTTACCTGCAATATGAACCAAAGAACAAAAAAAAAAAAGAAAATCAAAATCACAACCTGTTTCTTCCAAAATGAAGCAAAATTTTTCACAAATTTAAGCTTTGAGTTGGGTTTCTTACTCGGTAAAACCCATGGATCAAACTTGTACAAATCAATTTCACCAATGATTTGCAGAGAAAAATTCTGCCCTGCAACTTTGCGACATAGATACTGAACAAGAAGCTCTTCATCAGTCGGGTAAAACCGAAAACCCGGCGGTAAGTTCAACTGAGAAAGCGGGTCTGTCTCTGGCACACCCATCTCTTTCTGGCCGAAAATGGATTAGAAAATACACGAAGAGGCTAATGCAGAGGGAGAGGCGAAATGGAGACGAATTTAAATTCCTATTCTTCTTTTTTTTTTTTTAATAATTCGGGGATATGCTCCCATTTATAGGTACGGCCGTCCTTGTCATAAAGATGGACCCACTTTGAGTTTATCACAGCCACGTAGTCACATCGAACGGCTGAACTACTCAGGAGAAATGCTGACTCCGGTGGATGAACTATCGAGAAAGACAAAAGTGAGTCACCTCGGCGGCTCGGACACGTGTCAATCGCACGACCAAGTCTTCTAGAATCTTTTAAGAAAAGATGTTAAACACATGCTGAAGCCACGTCATCTCCATCTGACACGTGTCCTGAGTTAGGCTGGAATTTTGTCAGGACGCAGCGGGTGATGGGGAAATAAAGAAAAAGATAGTGTAACGGCAGCTTATTTTTCTAACAGGACAGCACAAGCCGTCTTCGTCCCTTTTTTTTTTTTTTTTTTTTTTTCTTTTTCGGATGGTCTGAAATTAGGGTTTCTTCCACTCAAAAACCTCTCTGAATCAGCCTCCTTACAAGTTTACTTCTATTTATTAATAGATAATATAAAATTAATTATATATTTAAAAATTCGAGATTTAGATTTAGATTGAGATAGAAGAAATTTCAATTGAAATTCCATTTTTTAAAGATATAGAGGAAAGTTTATAAGAGGTGGAAGAGACACACAATGATGAGCAATGATAAATGAGGACTAGTGATGTCACTAACGATGGTGAGAGTTTGTATTGTTGGTAATGGGTGCTACAATTTTAATTATATTCATATAATATATAAAATAAATAAATTAAAATAGTATAGTATTATTAAAAAATTAATTTTATTAATTAGATTTTTAAAAAAAGTTGGGAAAATAATGGCTTTTTTTATATAAGATTTGATGAAATGACAAATTATCAACAGTTAGTTTAAAAAAAAAACCAAAACTATATTTTTTAATAAAAATTAATTATTATTTTTAATGGTCATATGGTATATATATTATTTTATTTAGATATTATAATAAAAATGTTTTTGAAATATAAATATTATTTTTTCAAACTTATTAAGGATAAATTGATAATTTTATTTATCATTTGAAAAATTATTATATTTACTCATATATTTTTAAAACATTTTATAACCTTAATAATTTATAATATAAAATTTATGTGCTTAATTTATTGTATTTTTAGGGGTATAATTGTTTTTATGAAATTATTGAGGGGTATATTAAAATTTTAAAAATACTCCAAACTTTTTTAAATTTCAAAAAGGGCCTTTAAAATTTTAGAAACGCCCCAAATTTTTTTTTAATTTTTAAAAACACCTAAAATTTAACCTCAAACATATGTTATTTTTATCTAAATAATGTATTTGAAGTATAAATATTATTTTTTAAACTCACTAGGGATAAATAAATTATTTTATGTCTTATTTTAAAAATTATTATATTCACCCACATATTTTGAAAATATATTATAATTTCAATAGTTTATAATAAAATATTTATACTCCCTAACTTAATGTATTTTTGGGGGTGAAATTACCATTTTAAAACTAGTGAGAGAAATGTATTAAAATTTAGAAATTTTAAAGCATTCCAAACTTTTTTTAAATTTCAAGGCAAAACCTTATAATTTTTTCCAATTTTAGATACCCCTAAAGTTTTTAAAAAATCTCAGTTTAATCCTAATATTTAATTATACATCATTAATCATCTATTTATATCTATACGAACAAAACTTTTTATTATTTTTAATTTTAATTAATATAAAATTAAATAAAAATATTTTATAAAATTATAAAAAGAAAACATTATTTAATTTAGAATTTTTTGCTATTCAATAATTTTATTAAAAAGTAAAAATTTAATAAATAAAATTTTATCATTTTAATAAACAAGAATTTTTTGGCAGGTAAAATATGTTAAAAGTGGATGTTCCTAGTTTTGACGACTGGATGATTAATTGTTGGGTAGGTCAAAAGGCACGAAAATGTGTTTTAATAGTCTTATCTTACTATGGATTGACATATGGTCTTTTTCTTAATCCTAAAGATTAGGTTTGACAAATTATATTTAATTAACATAATACATAATTTATATCATAATTGGATGTTAGAATCAGAAGGCCAAACCCAAAGTTTTTCCTAAATAACAATTCTTACCTAAAGACTTTTAAAAAATCAAATATTCATTCATTAACCATATTCTTTTTTATTTTATTAGCAGTTTTAATGAAATGAATAAAATTTCTTTAATTAAAAATAAATAATATAATATTAAAGTAAAATTTAATATAAAATAATATTAAAATAATAAAAAAATTTTAAAAAATAAAATTTTAAAAAAATTGACTATCGCTACCAATGGTGATAACCGCCTAAATCTAATCAAATGACAAAAAATAACAACTTGATTTGAATAATGGTTAGATCTGACAATCTCCACTAAATCTTTGACGGTCGAATTTAGGTATCTCTGTTATTGAAGTGGCCTAATCTGGCTTTTAGTTGAACCAGGTGGCCATTTTCGACCACCTGGTTAAATTTGTTTTTTCTAAAATTTTATTTTATATATTTATTAATATTTTAATATTTATTAATATTATTTTATTTTTTAAATTTTTATTCAAAAAGATAAAAATATACATTTGATCAGTTAAATTTAACAATTAATAGTTGGTTTTCATCAATGAGTGAGTATTTGATTTTGTTTAAAATTGTTGGGTGGGATTTTGTCATTTAAAAAAACCTTGGGTGGGAATAAATTACTTGGCCAAATCACAATAAAATGATTAATGCCACGTGCATAAAAGTGAAATCGAGATGGCGTCAAGGCAGCAACCTGAGTTCTGTAAGAAACAGCGCTATCAGGTAGTTTGGAAGCTTCATCCGCTTTTGGTTGCAGCTGGCATTTGAATTCTCCATCTTTATCTTCAAGGCCTCACGCGTAGAAACCCTAATTTTCTAAAAGAAGCTCGACTTTGTTCCTCTGGAGACAGAGATCGCTGGCCAATGAGGAGAAGCCATTCGGGGAAAACAAGTTCCAAACCCAATGGAATAACACCACGTGGATCATGTTATCCGATAAGAATATATAAATAACGTGAATTCTAATCGATCAGCATGCTCAAAGCAGTGACGCATGGACATGCATTTAGGGTTTTAGAATATTTTTCAAATAACTAAAAGAAGAAGCCTATATTTTAATGGGATATATAGATATTGGATTATCCCTAGTTGGCAATTTCGTCTATATATATATATATATATATATATATATATATATATATATATATGATTTTAAAAAATATAGTTTATGGACTTTTCTGTCAATAATTAAGATATGTAATTTAAAGTTTTATATAATATAAATAACGATAATAATAATAAAAATGGATATTCAATTATGTTACCTACTACGGCAAGAAATAAATAAAATATAATGAGCATTGTACATAAAGAATTTTTTACATTGCTTTTGTTATTGATAATTTTGAAAAAAATGTTTTGATAAGGAGTAAAACGAAATGTCATGAGAAGACTTGATTTTGTACAAGAATCTTAACGAGAGTGGGTAGATTTATGTGAGAGCTTTGATTTGCTATTTAGTTTTTTCTTCTCTCTTTTTGCTTAAATAATCCTTTTTATATCTATAGGACGTAAGAGAAAGAATTTCAAATTTTAATCGTTACATTTCAAATTTTAATTAAGGCCAAACGACTTATTCCCACACAAAGTTTCCCTAAATGACAAATTTTTATTCAAAAATTAAAAAAAAAGCCAAATATTCATCCATTAATCAAATTTCATTGAATTTTGTTAATATTTTAGATAAAATGACTAAAATATCTTCTACTAAAAATATAAATAATATTAATATTAGAATAAATTTTAATATAGAATAATATTAATAAAATTTTAAAAAATAAAATAAATTTACTGATAGTAATGACTATCATAAACATAATTAGGTAATTGAAAATAGTCATCTGATTCGATTGATGATTGGATTTAACTACCTCGATGACTGAGACGGCAAAATCTAGTTTAGCTGCGTCTACCATCGAAGGGGGTTAGAAATGATCAGTTTCAATCATGTTGACTATGTTAAGCCATCTCTGAAAGTGAAGGTGCCCAGATCGGGTCTTCAATTGAATCAAATGGTTATTTTTTTGTCAACTAGTTAGGTTTACGACGGTCATCGCAATCGGTGATGGTGGTCTTTTTTTTTAAATTTATTTTGAATTTTTAAAATTTTATTATTGTTTTAATATTATATTAATATTATTTTATATTTTAATTATTTTTATAACATTAATTTTATTATTTATTATTTTTAAATTTTTATTTTAAAAAATAGTTCTTTAATTAGTTAAATTTAACGGTTAACCGTTAACCGTTAAATTTAACCTTTGACTTTAATCAACTAGTGGGTATTTGATTTTTTTAAAGTTTTTAAATAGAAGTTTGTCATTTAGGGAAACCTTAGGTAGGAATAAGTTGTTTGCCTTTAATTAAAAAATAACTTCTTAAATCATTACATATCGAAGATAAGAAAATAACTGCATTTTCATTACATTAGAAGTTGTTGTGTTTGATTATGAGAATGTAATATAGAAGAAATACCAATTAGTGTATAATGAGGTATATTTATTTGTAGGTTAAGGTACGAGTTTTTGCTTCTATGGTTAGTTGCTTTCCTAGAAGTTACTTAACAGGTAAAAGTTTATTGTATAATGGTTGTCCCCCAATTTCTAAAGTTTAGTAGGACTTCAAAAACTTTCAAGTTTTTTGCTCGAATGAGTGTTATATAAGGATTCGAGATCTTTTACGATATTTTGTAATAAAACTTCTTTATCTAGTGTAATCACTGTCTCATATGCTTCACACTGTGCACAGGTCGTGGTGTTTCACATTGTGCACAGGTCACGGTGTTGGGAGAAAACTCATAAGGAATACAAGATTTCTCATCAGATTCAGTTAAGATCAAAGAGGACAAAGAGATTTTAAAAACCCCATCAGAGCATAACACCCGAACTTTCTGAAAATATTCAATTGATTAATTAGTCGATTGAATAACCCTGGGTTTATACAAAATTACATGACTACCCCTAATGTATATTTTAAGACACATATATAACATGTATCTTAAGGTTCACTTGGATAATCATGATTGGTTCTTATTTAGTCTTGGATTTGGTTATAGAAGAGAAACGGTTTGTTTTAGTTTTCTCGCACTTTGAACATTCATAGGTCTTCATTGGTATGAGACTCTTGAGAGCATGCTTTTGTCAGTCAATTAAATAATTGTCTACACCTGTTTGTGAACAATTTGAGATTTCTTCATTATATGTTTTTCAAGATGTTAACGATGATTTTAGACTTACTTTGCCTGTTTACTTGTGTAAGTAAAAATTGATATCACACAAAATTTCAATCTATTTACGGCAGAAAAGGAAAGTTTAAAGTCATATTCCTCTTCGAAAGATGATAATTTTACAGATAAACATTCTATTGATTTTCTAAAACAGTTAATAAGAGACAAACATCCGATTATCGCTATGATGAATAAGAGTATGCATTCTACAAAAGTATATAAAAAAAAAAACTTGCATCATAATGACTTACATAATATGGATCCGATGAATAATCAAACGTGAGTTTATTTCAGATGTAAAAAGGTGATGTATTGTTTTCTTCTTTCTTTGCTATCTTGTGGGTGTGTGTGTATAGAATGAACACCAATTAGTAGATCATTATCTTTGGGCAAAGCATGTTTATCCGAAAGTCGAGATGCGGCTTCCACATTGTTATTTCTAATCTATCCTTTGGGTTCATTTCAAGATAAATATCTAGCAATAATTTAAAGGGGCTTTTCTCGCCAAGCAAAATTCCAAGAATTACATTATTGGAGCTTTTTTTTTTTTTTTAAGATGCTTGCTTTTAAATCACTTCTATCAATAATTTCTATTTTGTGATCGAGACATGCTGCCAAAGTCATAATCTTTAACTAAAATATTAATTGGAAAATAACACATATACTATTTTCAGAAATGACCAAAATATTTTAAACAATCTATCTTCATTTTCAGTGCGAAGAAAGTCAAATACAAGAAACAGATCTCTTTGGTTCATATTTCAATCAGCTAAATTTTTTCTAGCATTTTCCTTCATCTTTTCTTGCTTTTTGACTATGGTTTGCCGTAAACGCCGCTGTTTTTTTTTTTTTTCTTATTTTTTAAGTTGATGGCTTCAATCTCCAATTGTTGAACCAATTGATGATCTTGGCTCCACACTGCCGTTTGCCTTTTTTATGGTTTGAATGTTTATCTTGACATTTAATGAATATCATGGCCGACATGCATGGCTGATAAATTGTACCAACTTTCAGCCGTTGGATTGGATCAGTTTAGTATTTTGAGCACGTTTTAAACGGACTATAAACAAATTGATATTGATAATTCTACTGGCCGGTTATGACCAAAGGTTGAAGCTTGCCATGAGAGGGAGATTGGCTCACTAGTTTGGCAGTGGCGGCTTGTGTTTTTGTTGTTATACGCAAGGATCAACTAATAGAATAACAATCACCTAAACTTATGGTCACTGTAAAGCTAAATTGTTACTTAATCTAATATTATTTGACCATTGATGTGGATATCAATTCATGATATTAAAGACTTTCTGAAGTAGACATTAAATTTATATTTTAATCTTTAATAGATATCAAATAACTAAAAAGTTATACTGTACAAATAACCATATCATTGATAGATTAAAAGTTAACATTTTTTCAATTAGAAATCAATTTTGATCTATGCATAGAAAGCTGTTGAATAGGCAATTCAATACAAACCCTGTATTATTGACTTATCGAAAAATTTATAGGTCGCACATAAAAAAAAATTAATTAAACTCAAATATATAGAATTATTTGAGACCAATCGAATTTGATATTAAGATCAATAATTTTGAGTCTCAAAAAGTGTTTGGACTCAAAATATATTTTATAGTTTGAAAATAAAAAAAACTAATCCTAAAGTAATAGGGCATAAGTGGAATCGTGAAATGTTAGCCCCATCTACTAGGATAATGTTGTAAAATAAATTTGATAATTAGGCAAGATCATGGTTATGTATAATCAATCCATTGTCATGTATTATCCTTGTTTGATATTTATCCAAATCTTATCAGATCACATGTTATTTGGTTGTACAAGATAAGATAAAGATTAAGTACACGATTATGCATTAAGCATGAATGATCGTACATTGTCTCTTATTCAAAGAGATTTGATTTCACAATTTTAGAGTTTTTGCCTGTTCAGTGCTTGTGGTGGATGTCCTTTATGCACTCACAGTCATGCTTAGACTTCTAGTAGACATTCTAGTGTCCAAATAACCTCTCTTAATGGTGCTTCCTGTAGCTAGCGGAGCACAGTCCTGATTTTGGATTAAGAGTATCACTTTGGTAGCTCAGAAGCGACCACTCAAAGATGAAAGAGCCATAGACGTTGGTATAATCTCCTTCAACCTTGATTCATATGCATGTTTGCAATTGAATTTCGGAAGGTAGTCTGTTCAATAGAATGCCCGTTCTACGCATTTGGTCATTAAGGAACGACCTTGTTCACTTACCTACTCAACTTCCCAACGGCCTGTTCTATTGAATATTGATTAAAGGGCTTCTGGAATGACCAAAGATACATTTTTGGAACAACCTCCTCCCTTACCCATATCTTCTTCCTCTGCCCCACGTCGCTAAACCGACCACTGAACACACAGGAAACCCAACCCCAGGTCTGCTTTTCTTACCCAAAGTTTCGAGCCTCTTCTAAACGAACCCAGATCTTACAGAGCGACACTTCAAGACGGCCTTGAATGCCAATCACATTTGGTAATTGCCGCCGCAATCCGAATCCATGAATATAATTGGGAGTAACTGGGTCTTTAAGACAAAGCCTGCTGTTGATGGCTGGGTTGATAGGTTAAAAGCCCAATTAGTTGCGAAAAGATTTTTACCAGAGGATATAGATTATTTGGAAGCTGCTACAATTCACATCATTCTCTCCATGGCTACTGTCCACAATTGGGAAATTTGTCATTTTGATGCTTGGAACGTCTTTTTACATGGTGCACTTGTTGCACTAGTTTTTGGTTTTTAATCTCAACCTCCCAAGTATGAGGATCCAGATCATTATAATTATGTTTAACTACACAAGGCCTTGCATGGTGAAACGTGGCTGTGCATATTGCACAAATGACAAATTTTTAGAATTATCCTTCCAAGGAAATTAGTCTCATCTGAGAAGCTGCAATCACACTGATTGAGACACTTCAGTCTCTTCGATTTTGGCAGCCACTGGTAAGCTCCAAGGTCTTATTGGTCCAATTAACTGGTACCATGACTGCAAAAGCAAGGAAAATTATAAGCCTGCAGTTAAACAGAACAAAAGGAAAAGCACAGTGAATCCAAGAGAACAATAAATCAAGCAAAGCAAAACATTTAATAAAAGAGATTATGTCTCCCCAATTCAACATAGTACCCCAGGCATTGAAATTAATACCTGGACATGGAATATTTGCAGTAAAGATCAGTAAATCAATTGGATCTTAATGCATTATCTGATTTCACAGTTTGCAAACCATATCATGCATGCATTCACTGAAAGCAGAAGCACAATGTTTCTTATTGCAACATGTAATTTTATTCCTGTCAAAACAGTTAAACTCTCACTACCAATCAGAAGCATCAATCACCTGAAATTGCCGAGTTCACAAACTGAAATAACTGATTTACTAGAGCATGCCCTATCAAATAATCCTCAAGTAATCAGCAGAATCCAATCCTGCATGTACAATGCTTCTGGCAGCCAGCAGATGAGAAATAATGAATGAGCTCAAACCCATGAAAAAGTATGAAAATTGCAAAATATTGAAGAATAAACCAATTGCTTTAAGGGGATAAACTTCAAAACCATAAGATTTTCTGCCATTTTTCGGTGCCTCGAAAAAACCAAAGAAAAGACTCATCAAATGAGTAGTTTGTGATGAATGAAGCCGGAAGAAGAAGAACCAAGCAAAGGAGCTTAAAATTGCATAGAGAAAGCTTTGGGGTACAATACTACCTATAGTTTGAACACACTTCAATTATCACTGTCCATGTTCTCTGCCCACCAAACCCATAAGCATGTGTTAAGGTCAATCTGTTATCCAGTAAAGAACAGCAAAAGCAAATCAGACATATCTTTCGACCATATATATAGACACCATAGAATATAGAAGTATTTTGGACTATGAAGTTCCTTAATAGTGTTATCATAACTACAAGAAAAGAAAACATCCATTGTTGGATGCCACTAAACCATTTTCACATCTTCTGCATGTCCTTGCAACACTCGAACTAATTCATTCCCTGGCATTACTTCCCAAGTCCTTACCGATTTGTTTCTACTATAAGAGGCAAGCACAGACCCAGATGTATTCCAAGCCAGACTTTTCACTTCATTTTAATGACCTTATGCGCCAGAAAGAAATACTCTAAAATAACAGGCAATAGGTTAAAACCTTTTAATTTTATTTGTTCTTTCAAAGTCCTATAAAACTTGTAGGTGAATTTGACAAATCATGAGCATTTGTGATCACATTTCTTAACTTGTGTTTTCGCAATGTTGTGTGCACTATGTTGTATTATATGATTATATTTTTATATTAATCATTGTATTATGCTTCTGATGTAATATTTTCTAATTATTATATTTTGTATATACATTTTTTTAATCATTATATTTTGATATGATATTATTTCGATATTAACTATATCTTATATTTGATATTAAATTTCGTTCATATTAAATATTGATCAAATCTAAATATTTGATATAATCTTGTGGCCTCATTTATTGGATTTTGTATATAATTATTTTAATATGATTTTATCACAAAAAGAGATAATTATATTAATTTGTGTACATGTCAATATTTTGATATCATAAGTTAATTACACAAATTGACTTAACTCTCTCTTGTTTAGATAAAACATAAACATTTTTTATAGACATGAATTTAACTATATTTTTGGTATAGTTCTTTGTTTTATAACTCAATACTATATTTTTTTCCTAAAGAGATTTCAACCTTAATAGTTAGAAGGATTTTAAACATAAAAATTCAAGGGAATCTTAAATTATATCTTGAGCGAGATGTTTGGAAGACAAGTAAGATATTTATAAGAGTTTCATATTTGTGTAAAGCAATCGTTAAGAGAGTTTAAGGGTTAGTTAAATAGGCTTATAAGATTGGTTATTTGAGCTAATTTCCTATCTGTACTTAACATTTATCTAAGCTTAATGGATTTGAAATACTTGTATTAGGTTTCATGGATGTGACAACGTTTATAGTTGAACTATGCAAAAAAAAATTTGTTTCTTTTTTTTTTTTTTTGTTGTTTATTTACTTCTAATGTTTGTTTAATATTTTTTTTGAAAAAATATGTTTAGTTAAAGTTCATTCTTAGTTATATGTAAATTATGTTTACATATTATACCCATAAATTCTGAGAAGGTAGTTCAACTACTCAATCACCCATGTTAGATGAAATCAACTATTCATATTAAAAAACGAGAATGAGAAATTTCTTGAAATTTATTGATGAAAAAGTTTGGATCTCTATTGTTAATATTTGGAAACATCTTGTAGTTGAGGTAGAAAAAGAAATAAAACCTAAACTTGTAGAACAATGGACTAGTGTTGAATTAGAGCTTTCAAATTGGAATTCTAAGACCATTCATGTTATGTTTAATGTTGTTTCTATTAATCAAATGAAAGTTGTTGCTAATTGTCAAATCACTAAAGATGCTTAGGATAAACTTGGAATAAAAATGAGCCAAATAAGAGTGTAAAAAAAAAAACTAGACTTAGGAGTTTCATATTTGACTTTGATAAACACTCTGATAATTAGGTACTAGTCTTACTGTTAAACACTCTGATAATTCTAGTTTGCTTAAAAATGTAGATTTTAAATTTTTTAATGATGAAAAGGTTGCCATGTTAACAAGAAATTATGCTAATTTTCTTACAAAAATGTGAGAAATTCCAATGTTGTTAAAAGAACAAAAATTAAAGGCATAAAACATAGAGAGTGTGCAACTTATAGCCACATTCAATCTGAATAAGCCTAACACTTTGAAAAAGAAACATAAAGTAATGGCAATAACCCCCAGTGATAGTGAAACTAATGAGGATACAAATGAATATAATGAGTCATGATTTATAGAAAATATTGTTGCATTTTCTGCAAATATACCTAAGATAAATGATATCATGACTAGGGAGAAAAATTGATGGATATAGTGAATCAAATGATCATGATTTAAACAAATAACAAAGAGTCTATGATCAGATGTATAATCAGTGGCTTAGGATGATTAAAAAAAAGTTAAGTCCTTTGAAATTGTAAATGGAAAACTGAAAAAAGAAAAAGAACAGTTAATTGAAAAAACTTCCATGTTGTCTAAAGTTATAACAAATAAATAAATGTTGTTTGATTCCATTGTAAAAGAGTTTGGCTTGGCCAAATCTATCATTGACAGATTCAATGTAGGATAAGCCAAGTTAGATTAAGTCATGAGTCAAAAAAAAAAAGTATAGAGACAAAACTAGAATTAATTATAAAATCCACAGATACACCCTAATAGTATTATGATCATTTTATTATTTGTAAACTCATTAAAGTTTGAATTATGTGTTGATGGATGATCATGCATGGAGGGTGTATACTCGTTCAATGTGTAAGAGTTGTTCATGCAAAGTGAATGATAGCTCAAGGGCAAAATTATATATATTTGACAGTATAAACAATCACGAATGTGACATGTACAACTATTTATGAGCATAAATTATGGATAACTATAATTTTGAGGGAGGAGGGAATACACTTTAAATGTATAAAACTATTATAAATGTTCGTGCATGAAAGATGCACATTCGTTCATGGTAGTTTATTTTGAAAATTATATGAGAGGTTGTGTGTTGGTGAGAAGAAAATTTTACATTTTATATAGACACTTGAAACAAAGTTATTTCCAAAAAGTTTGAGGGTTGATTTGTTGTCTTTGGAGGACTGTTCAATGGAATTTAGAAACAAAAAGAATAGCTAGTGTTCGGAAGTCAAGTAAGTAGGCATGACATCCCATTATAAATTGATATATAAACGAAAATGGTATGTTGTGTGTTTTGTAATGTATTATGAAATTAAAGATTTTATATATACTTGTCACTGTGGTAAACCAATGAACATATAAACATGAATTATGACCTAGGTACATTAAAGACTTGATTTATTGTGTTAAGACATAAAGACAATTATCAAAGAACTCAAATTTAAAGTTATAAATGTGAATGAAGACCCGTTCATGATGAGAAATGATCATTAATTTATAAGATTAAAGATGATGAATAGTAACTTGTTCATATAGATGAATTGTAGTGATAACATGTAAAAACACCCAATCGTTATTAAGATAGTAACATCTGTGCATGCACGAAGTATTGAGAAAAGTCATGCATCATCAATCATGAATACTCGTTCATTAAGCTATAAATTTTGATTTTAACCTTAGACTATGTGTGCTAAGATATATGAACAAAAATAATCTTATAACGAGAATAGTTACCTTAAGTTTTGTGATCAAAGATACAAGTTTGGGAGACAAGAACATTAAGATTTATAATAAGAAATATAAAATCGTAAAATGTATGAAAACGACTAAAATATTGAATAACAACCTACTGGCTATATGATTTGTAGCATAAGGTTATGAACTGAGTCAATGTTATGTGATATTTGACTTTTGATTACATGTCATTGTTGTGTAATCTTTGACATGAGAAAGAGAATAACGACCATTGATATGTGATCTATGGCATGGATGAAAGAGCACAATAGCACACATATTATCATAGTGATAATCAAACAAATTAATTTCAGAATCAAAAGCGTACCTACTACTGTGAAAATCTCTTGGGTTCTTGAAATCAGGTCATGCAATTCGTTGCCTAACAAATCATTTTCTTCTAAATTGAAAGTCATTGCTTCTACGTTTGCATTAAAACCTTTGATAGGATGAGTATTGTATCAGTAAAATTTGAAGACCAGTTCTACATTCTGTAAAAAATTGATGCACATTCATCAAACGCAATTGAAACCTTCATATACAAATTTTTAAAAGACAATTTTACCCTTATAAAAAGTATAAAGACCATATCACCCTCATACAAAAATATTAGAATTAAATCATTTAATTCTTTAGTAATTGTAATAATAAAATCAAGTTAAGATGTCATTGCTACGTGATTTATGATATATAGATAATGTCACTATTATATGATCTCTTTCATGTTAACTTTAGAATAAGGTGTTACTCTTATGTAATCTTTGACATGAGTTTATATAAACCCAATATGAAAGTATGACACGTGATGATATATATAAGATACTTCATACGCGTGTTTGTATAAGGGAATTCATAGCTGAAGGTTTAAACTTAGTAGTTCATCTATGTTATGTGTGAGATTGGATTCGAATCAAATTAATTAGAAATTAAGTTCAAATTCGATTCAAATAAATCTGAAACGAGCTCGCTTTTCACATGCTAAGCTAGCAGATCTTGATAAGCTTGGCTCCAAATTTTCTAAATTCTAAATTAAAAAATTAGATATATTGTAAGATATTTTGACCAGACTGGAAAAACACGAATGAATTGATACTGAAAGCTTGTTGAGTATTCTTATTCTACACTTTTATTCTAAATTAATGTATGTTTGTTCTCAGATCTCAATAAGCTTAAAGCTGAAATTGTCAATATTATATAATATTGACAAGCCGGTAAATGGGTTGAAGATTAGATGGTTAAAAAGGTTGATGAAAGCGCCAGAATATTGAATGTATAATTGTACCAAACCTTCAATTCCATATTTTTTTTATCCGAAGAAAGGGCTCATTGATGGCGCATATAGGCTACCCAACTTGCTTGGAGTTTTTTCTGTCAGACAAAAATGGAGCTCACTGGACTTCAGTTCTCTTTCTTGCTTTTTCTTCTTCTTCTGTGCCACCTCTCTTGTTCTCTTTCTTTTGATGAATTCTGCAATCAAAAGGATGAAGATGTCAAGAGGTCTCAGTTCCCATCCGGGTTCCTTTTTGGCACCTCCACTTCATCTTACCAGGTTGAAGGAGGGTTTCTTCAAGATGGCAAGGGCCTCAGCAACTGGGATGTTTTCTCTCATATTCAAGGTAAACTTATATATTGATTAAATTAACTTCTTAACCTGTGCGATTATTCAAATTTTGGTTGTCGATATTCCAGGAAAAATTGTAAATAATGATAATGGAGATGTTGCTGATGATCATTACCATCGCTTCTTGGTAAATGAATTGTTAATTTTTATTTTGTTTTACTTGCCTGCAAGTTCTGTTGACCATGAAAAAACATATTTTATTTTTTCATTTTTTTGCAGGAAGATATTGAGATTATGCATTCTCTTGGAGTAAATGCATACCGGTTCTCGATTTCTTGGGCAAGGATTTTACCAAGTAATTTCTTAATAGCATAATTGAATAGTAGTGTAGTGAAACTAACATTCAAGTTCTTGATGATAATGTTCCTGAGCTGTAACAGAAGGAAGATTTGGTGAACTTAATCCAAGGGGAATCAGGTTTTATAATAATATTATAGATTATCTCTTGCTCAGAGGTAATACCTTTTTCATTGAATCTACGGCTTAAAACCACCTTTTTTTTTTTTTTTCTTTACAATTTTCTTTCAATTTGATGATGAATATGAAATGGTTAATGCAGGAATTAAGCCGTTTGTGACCATATTCCATTTTGACTTACCACAAGAACTAGAAGATAGATATGGGTCTTGGCTCAGCCCTCTAATTCAGTAAACTGCTACTCACACTCCATAAGCCTTTCTGTTTTCCTGAAAAAGAATGCTCAATTTGTTTCCAATGGGTTCTAAATGGATGCCTAGTAGCTAAGTTCTATCATTCTCAGAAGGGGTTTCTTCAATATGTTAGCTTTTTAGATGGCAATGCCCGATTGCTATTAGACTCCTTAATCCTTTTCTTGTTCACTTGGTTCTGATGAATTAGTTTTGTTGGTAAAGTATGTAACTTCACTGTTCTTACAGGGATGATTTTGTACATTTTGCCAAAACATGCTTTGAGAATTTCGGTGATCGAGTTAAGTATTGGGCAACCATCAATGAGCCAAACCTGTTAAGCGAAATGGGATATGTAAGGGGATGGTACCCTCCAGCTCACTGTTCAGCACCATTTGGAAATTGTTCTGTTGGCAACTCTGATGTAGAGCCCCTCATTGTTATGCACAATATGTTACTGTCACATGCCAAGGCTGTTCAGCTATACCGTGAGCAGTTTCAGGTAATAGAACGTGCTTGAATATATAATTGTTAAGTGCTTACAAGACATGAAGCAGGGACATTAAGCGCTTCTAGGAGAAAATTCATTGAGATTATTGTTATTATTGTCCTCATAAACTTTTGACATTGATGCAGCCGAAACAAGGTGGTTCCATAGGAATAATTGCCAGTTCACACATGTATGAACCCCTGAGAGATGAAGAATCTGATAAAAAGGCTGTTAGTAGGGTTCTGGCTTTCTTCCTAGGCTGGTAAGTTAGAATTGCTGTAAATCAAATTACTGAAGACTGTCCTTGGCATTGTTTTTTTTTTTTTTGGCAAAACACTTTGCTCCATTAAGCCCTTTTGTAGCTTAACTTCATTTTTAGAGAAAGTATTTTATATCTATTTCCAAATCTTATCAAATACTCCTCTTCGACACAAAATGTTGAAGGACATGTTTACAAAGGAAGTCTTGGTTTCTGTCTTGCAGGATGTTTGATCCCTTAGTATATGGAGATTATCCACCAGAAATGCGTCAATATCTTGGAAATGAATTGCCTAGTTTCACGCTTGAAGAAACTAAGTTGATCAAAGGCAGTGCAGATTTCATTGGCGTCAACCATTACTCAACTCTATATGCCAAGGACTGCATCCATTCTGTTTGCAGTTCAGGCAGCGATCATGCAATCAAAGGCTTTGTGTATACCACTGGAGAACGAGATGGCATTCCAATTGGAGAACCAGTGAGCTAACATGATTTTAATATTCACAACATTTTCTTGTACCATCACCTAATAAGGTAACTATTTTGGTTTCTGGCAGAGTGGAAATCCAGAATTCTTTGTTGTTCCAGAAGGCATGGAGAAACTTGTGAACTATATTAAGGAAAGATATAAAAACATGCCCATTTATGTGACAGAAAATGGTATGTGCTACAAGTATAATGTGCTTATATGCTTTTCTTTTAACCTATATGCATCACCAAGAAGACAATGAAATGAAGAAACAAAATTAAGCCCTTGTTCTGACTTCTTATTCTGTACTTTTTCTGTTCCATTTATGGTGTAGGGTATGCACCACCTCAGGAACAGAGTAAACAAGTTGAAGATTTGCTTCAGGATGTCAAGAGAATTGAGTACCATAAGGGCTACCTTGCTGCTTTGGCTAGAGCAATAAGGTGAACATCTAAATGGACTATTCTCCTAAATGTACATACTATTTGCACATCTTTTAAAAACAAAAATTCAGGGCTTTGAAAAAACTCAGCATAGATGAATTCTTTATTTATAGGTTGTGGAATTGGCAGCTCCTTTTTAACTAGATTCATGGATATAATTAGTGTTCATTCATTGCAAGATGGGTTGTAATTTGATCATCTCAACTCCACTTGTGAGCACAAATCTGAATCAATGCAAGAAGTTCAATTTCATTTTACTTTGAGAATTAAGCTTATCGACAAATATTATTTATGTGATATAATTAATAGGAATGGAGCTGATGTTCGAGGATATTTTATTTGGAGCTTGATGGACAACCTAGAATGGACAGATGGTTTTGCCACAATGTTTGGACTCTATTATGTCGATCGCCAGACACTTGATCGGACTCCAAAGCTTTCTGCTAGATGGTATAGGAATTTCCTCACCAACATGACCACTCAGAATGATATGAGTTCATCCAAAAAGAAAATTTTTGCTGTCGCCAGATCACAAAATAGAAGAATACAAGCATATTGAGTACTATGTTTCAGTATGGTATGTATGGTTATAAGATAAAATGGTATTTGCCATTGGTTGTAATTGGAGACTTTGTTTTAGTATGACATGTTTTCCCGACAATCATTTTGTGTCTGCACACTAACCAACTCGCACCAGCTCACTAACACTGCATTCATTTGATATCTTCCCACTGACTTCAACTTTTCCTAGTCCAGAAAAGCCCTATAATTAAAGTTTAAATTCTGTGTTTCCTGCTGAAATCCTCTCAGCAGTTCCTCTTACACTTCCATATCCAGGCACAGAGGTTTCATCACTATCTTAACGGGAGTTGATATTATCTGCTTTCTTCAATTACCAAACGAACTAGCAGGTCTGATTGCTCATCTTGGTTTAACAATCGGCAGAATAGCCCCGTGGGAAGCCCATTTCGATGAGCCCACACCAGGTGTAAGAACAATTTGTTTAGCAATTCTTGAGTCAGACTTGATGTGGGCTCATCTTTATAACAACTAAAGTTCATCAACATCTTGTCCTAAATTCTTTTATATTACGGTCGATAGAGACCCAGAAGATGAAGATTGGTCGTTGAGAGGAGAACGGTCGTTCGTTATAAATTTTAAAGTGAAAGTTACATAAGGCAGCTGATATGTAAGGAAGGGCCATACTGGAGAACACCCTTTATTATCAGCTGCAAATTCATCAAAATGTGACCGATAAGAGTTAGGAAGGAATATTTGAAATGGGGTCGAAGAAGAAATGATCTTGGGAGGGGAAATACTGATGGCAATGGTGGGGTTATGGGCAGTATTTGTGAGGCGATGGCTGATGAGATTTGCTGTAGAAATGCTGCAAGCTTTTCGCAATGCCATGATCTGATCTTCCAGAGCCACCCTTTCTTTTTCTGTCTATTCCTTAACTGTTTTTTCTTCAGTTGCATGGATTGTACTAACAAGAAGAAGGTACGTTGACTAGCTTTCATGACTGAAGAATAAAAATGAGCATTTAATGCTTTAGGCATATATTTTTGTTGATGTAATCAATATTTTCCATCATCTTTCTTTACAAGTGTTGGAGTTAATGACCCATTTGTATAGAAGTAGCAAGGATTTACAAGGCACGAGGACTTACCCATGAAAAGCCTGCTTGTTTTAGGAATAAGAATTTTAATAGGATTTTTCTTAGAATTGTTTATATAAACACATTATATTCCTGATGTCTTACAGGAAGAATACTGGATTTCACACGTTTAATAGTTCAGAGCAGCAGACGAAAATGACTTCTGTACAAAGATCATCGGATGTGCTATCCGTATCCAGATCTTCCCGAACTTGTCCTTGCAACATCAGTTCTTGGGATCTCATATCTATTTCCTATGAAGGGGACTACCGAATATACATATTCCTTAAAGGGGACATATTCCTGAAAGGAGACTACCAAATACAAATACCTATTTCCTGAGCTCTTGTAATAACTCGATCAACTACTTTTTTTCGACCTGTCCTATTTGTTCAACTGGGCTGGGATTGGGATACCTTGAATTCCTATTTCCCTTCTTTCCTTGGGTTGTGAATAAGTAATACACATATAGCTCGTTGCTCAGTTTCCTTTTAGCAACTGCTACTACTCCAACTCCAAGTACTATAAAGAAGATGCTGTTTCAATCTCTAACCTGGGTAGTACTCTTATAAAAGAAGAAAGAAGTCAACTCAACATCAGAAGAACTGGGCGTTTGGCCACCATCTAACAAAAAGAGTTACCGTCTTCAACAGCCATTCCAGGGTCATTCTCTGCATGTGAAAGAGATATTGAAATAATAGTTGATCTTTATGGAGGTAACCCTATTTCAGGTAAACTAGAATAAATTGAATGTTTATTCTTTTTATTGTTTATATTAGTTTGAAAGTATTTTTTTGTTTTATAATTTCACACACTTTCTAGCTTATTCAACAAGTGGCATATAGAAAGTTGAATAAGAGCTTAGTTAAAATTTTACTGAGTCAAATGTACCGGAACAATATCAAAAACTACTGCAAAATTCTTCGTAAAGCATAGAAATTTCCTTTGTTTCCTCGTTCTATCAAAATCATCTTCAATCCAACGTAACTGAGGTGCCATTTGTATCTGGTTATTGTTTGTGGATATAACTATTATTTTTAACGACTAAGGACTCCAGAAAATAACTATAATAAGGGCATATTTATTATTACTGTACACCATAACATCAAGATAAATAGAACCATGCAACTCCAGGAAAGAACTCAAAGTATCCCAAGTAAATAAAAAAAAATTAGCGGAGGAGTGAATAAACGGACATATATATTTCTGTTATTGAGAATTATATAAAGTGGAAAAAGCATCTCTTGATGATTATGTGGGCATTGGTGTATTGTTCTTGCGCCTGTGCCTCTAGTCTTCCTCAGACTCAATCTCCATTAAGCTGTTCATGACTAAATCTGTTGCATCTGTCACAACTTCTGACAAGTTCCTAGAAAACCCATTGATGAAAGATACGTTAAGGAAAACCTTAACTTTATGCAAGCAGAAAGTACCAACAAAATCTATTAAAAGGAACAAAATCATACCCTCTGAGGGAATCGAACGTGAGGCCGACGGTGTACTTTGCCTCTTCAAGAGCCCGGTTGAATCTTGGGATCTCAGTGGCCAGGCATTTGGCGTTGTCCGGGACACGAAGTTCCGACGGCTTGATGTCACAAAATATAGGGATAACCTTCTTCTTCGACTCCATGATAAGAGCCAATTCGTGAAGGCAAAAATAGGATTCACAATAATGAGGCGAAAATACAGTGACGCCAACTTTGCAATCCTTGATGGCAGTATTAATCTTGTCGAATAACTTGTCTCCTGGCTTCATGTTCTTGTTGTCCAAGAACGGACATAAATTAAGCCAGGAAAGATGATCGTAAAGCAAAGTGGCGACTGTTCGCTTCGTGTCGATCCCTCTGTGGTTGATAAACACGTCGCAGGGAGCTAAACGGGTTTTAAGGTTCTGGCGGAACAAGAAGCGGCTGAAATTCTTCATGGCAGTTTTTTCTTTCCTCTCGATCTTCGAGAAGTGACTTAAGTTTCGTGAAATCTTTTCTGGTAAGTTTCTTTATATTTTTTAGTGCTAGTGAAGATGTAAAGAAGGATATATATACATATATACACACACAGTGAACGTTTCAAAGATTTGTGTCCTTTCAAGGTTGATTTTGAACGAGAAATTACAAGGAAGAAAATTGAACAGCAAGAATTATTTAACCGCGTGTTTATTCATTTTGACAGAGCCGAAAGAAATTAACAAATAGTATTCAAGACAGAATTTGCAAAAAACTACAAAGGGATACCTTTAGTTTTAAAAACCATCATTATTTCATCCTCCATTCAGTGATGGCAACGAGGCAGGGGCCAAATACTCTAATCTTTGTCCCGTCTTTGCATAAAAAACCTTTCACCCTCTGTTTAGATATGACAGTGGATTGGTAGAACACTCTAATCCTTGTCCATGTCTCTACAAAGAAAACCTTTTACCCTCCATTTAAAGATGACAATGAGATGGGTAAATAAAGGGATGATAGGGAATCCTTTTTTTCTCACTGTGGGAAATTTTTTTTTTCTCCTAATCCCCATGGGAAAATTTAACCTCACTTCCACTTTTCATTTCCACTAAAAAATTATGAAATATTTATTAGTTATCAAAATATATTTAAAATAATTGAAAATTTTTAAGAATAATTTAATATTTAAGGGTTAGGAGATGAAGTTCAGAGGAAACAAATCAAAGATAAATCTATTCTCTTCTCTAATTATAGAGATTTTAGTTATTCTTGTCTTCATTCGTGCTCTTATGCCTGATCTCCCCGTCTTCTTCACCTCTTTTTATTTTATTAATGTTTATTAAAATAGCTTGCAAAGGCTGCGACAGCCATGGCCCTTCCCCCCCCTTTTTTTTTTTTAACCTTTTAGCTAAACTTAGGGAGGAAAATTGTATTTCGAACATAACCTCACTACCTCTACACATCTTATTCAGAATATTCTCGACCTTTCAAATACGTTGACAGAATAGACAAATGAGTCTCCAAATTGTGTCTGCTCCATTAATAAATTTCTCATATATTAAAGTTTGATAAATTTTAATTTTTACCCCAAAAAAAAAAAAAAAACCTTAGGTTTGTAGCAAATGTGGTTTTAAAAATAATAAACATGAAATTATTTATTCTAGAAAGAGAGGAAGGTCCATGAACGTATTTGAAGGTCAAGAATTTTTTTTGTAGTTTTCTATGAAGTGCTAATGAATAGGAAGAACATACACACATTCGTAATTTAATAAATAGTCAAATATAGTTGTTTAAGCATGATGAAATAATTAATTTAATTAATTATGGTAATAATAACCCCTTTAACAAGCTAGATGAAAAAAAAAATGTATTTTTGAAATTTATTTTTTTAACCTAGAGGAATCCACCCTTATGATCCAGTTAAACTGTGCTACATCAAACAATAAATCTCTGGGGGCTCATGAAAAGCTTGAACCTCCATATACAAACCAGTTAAATCGAAGGTAATTTTGTTGTTGTATATGTGGCTCAATGCCTTTGCAACAGGATCTAAAATCTCAACATTATAGAAGACTACACTAATAGCTGCAATTCTTCCTTTTCTCTGACCGCCTAGCTCATTATTCAACAATCCTCGTTCATTCACTGACTGATCTCTTTACGTTTCGATCCATAACCTCCGTTGTAGTGACCCCTAACCTTTCACCACTTACATCAACCCTCAAAGTCTTGAAAATGTTTTTATCTTCGTCAATGTGGATCCCAAGGAAAAATCAACTAAATTTGTTGTATTTAAGATAAATACCACTATAGATATTAATATCAAATATATTTTCATTGTTTTATTTCAAAGAAAATAGTTCAAAATCTATTATAGTATTTGTTGATGTGATTTCTTATCACCAATCAATATATACAATTTCAAGTCTTGTACATGATAGGTTATAATAATAACCATTAAAATTAGTTATATAATTCTATATTATCAATTATAATAAGAATGGTCAAGAGTGTGTGTGGTTTAAATATTACAAAGTTTTTAGTGTAACAGATGCAATTAAATATAACAAAGTTAAAATTAGCAATTAAGATGAAAGATCAAGAAAGAAACTTTTAGGAATGACTTGAAAGAGAAAAAGTCATCTTAACTGCAACCTTAGAGAAGCGATTCCAAAGGCAAATGATAGAACAACACTAACAAATAGATCAATTGTGGGCAAATATGATGAATCATATGCAGACTAAGATGAGACGATAATTTCAAGCATTAATGAACCCTCTCAAGGATACATTGTTTTCAGAGACTCAACCCTCATCTCCTAACTAAAGAAACCCTAATAGATCTTAATCAAGTAATGTAATGTTGTATAAACTCATATAGTGTTTTGACAAAACAATCATAAGATTTGAATATTGAATTATTGTTTATGAATTTCCCTTTTAGTGAACAATTTTGATTCGTTGTGTAGCAATTATGTCCTTAATACTTTTAATTGAGAAAATACGTAGTTAATTGATACTTTAATTCACTCGCAAAAATTGGTTTGACATATAAAAATGGTTACAAAGAGAAATTGTTATTGTACTGTAAGAGTTAAAAAATAGAATTAAGGAATTAGGGAATGGAATCGGCCAAGAATTTAAAAATAACATCAAAATAGCGTAAGATAAAAGTAGCACCGAATTAGCATATAGGACAAATTCTAAATCAGACACATTCTAAATTGACTTGGAGGACTAATGCTTATCCGATACCACTATAGCAACAAATCTTTTTTTTAATACTAATTCAATTATTATCGCTCCTTTTTACGTCGGACAATAATTCGATGCTATTCTGTTACTAAAAACAATTAGTATCGGATTTCAACTGATATAATATACAGTTTCTCTTTGTAATAAACTAAATATTTGGCCACCATCTAGCAACAAGAGTAGTCATCTTCAACAGTTGTTCCAGGGGCATTCTCGCATGTGAAAGAGATATTGAAATAATATTTGATGTTTATGGAAATAACCCTATTTCACGTTAATTAGAATAAATTGAGTGTTCATTTTTTTTATTGTTTATATTAGTTTGAATGTATTTATCTGTTTTATTAATCTCATACGCTTTCTAACTTACTCAACAAGCGGCATATAAAAAGTTGAATAAGAGCTTAATTAAAATTTTATTGAGTCAAATGTGCTTGAACAATGTCAAAAATTAGTGCAAAATTCTTCGTAAAGTACAGAAATTTCCTTTGCTTCCTCGTTCTATCAAAATCATCTTCAGTCCAACATAATTGAGGTGCCATTTGTATCCGATTATTGTTTGTGGATATAATTAACTATTATTTTAACTACTAAGGACTTCAGAAATTAACTATAATAATGGCATATTTATTATTACTGTACACCATAACATCAAGATAAATAGAACCACGCAACTCCAGGAAACAACTTGAAGTATAACAAGTAAATAAAAATAAAAAAAAATAGCCAAGGACTGAACAAACGGCCATATATATTTTTGTTACTGAAATTTGAGGTGAGAAAAGCAGCTCTTGATGATTATATGGGCATTGGTGTATTGTTCTTGCGCCTGTGCCTCTGGTCTTCCTCAGACTCAATCTCCATTAAGCTGCTAATGACTATATCTGTTGCATCTGTCACAACTTCTGACCAGTTCCTGGAAAACCATTAATGAAAGATACGTTAAGGAAAACCCTAACTTTATTCGAGCAGAAAGTATTGACAAAATATATTAACAAGAAGAAAATCATACCCTTTGAGAGAATCAAACGTGAGGCCGACGGTGTACTTTGCCTCTTCAAGAGCCCGGTTGAATCTTGGGATCTCATTTGCCGGGCATTTGGCATTGTCCGGGACACGAAGTTCCGACGGCTTGATGTCACAAAATATAGGAATAACCTTCTTCTTCGACTCCATGATAAGAGCCAATTCATGAAGGCAAAAATAGGAGTCACAATAATGAGGTGAAAATACAGTGACGCCAACTTTGCAATCCTTGATGGCAGTATCAATCTTGTCGAATAACTTGTCGCCTGGCTCCATGTTCTTGTTGTCCAAGAACGGACATAAATTAAGCCTGGAAAGATGATCATAAAGCAAACTGGCGACTGTTCGCTTCGTGTCGATCCCTCTGTGATTGATAAACACGTCGCATGGGGCTGAACGGGTTTTAAGGTTCTGGCGGAACAAGAAGCGGCTGAAATTCTTCATGGCGGTTTTTTCTTTCCTCTCGATCTTCAAGAGGTGACTAAGTTTTGTGAAGTCTTTTCTGACAAGTGTCTTTATATTTGAGTGCTAGTGAAGATGTAAAGAAGGATATATATACATATATACACACACAGCGAACGTTTCAAAGATTTGTGTTCTTTCAAGGTTGGTTTTGAACGAGAAAGTACAAGGAAGAAGATTGAACAGTAAGAATTTGACCACGTGTTTGTTGATTTTGAGAGGAGCCGAAAGAAATTAACGTATAATCTTCAAGACAGAGTTTGCGAAGAACAACAAAGGAATACCTTTAGTTTTAAAAACCACCATAATTCGACCTCCATTTACGAATTTCAATGAGACGAATAAGGTCAAGTACTCTAACCTTTGTTTCCATCTCCGTCCGGAAAACCTTTCATTCTTCGTTAATTTAGAGATGACAATGGGACGGATGGAAGCCAAATACCCTAACCTTTATCCATGTTTTTCCAAATAAAATATTTCACTCTTCATTTAGAAATGACAATGAAGTGGACAAGAGTTAAATACTTCAATGTTTGGCCCTATCTCTACCAGGGCAAAATTTTTCATCTTTGCCGCAGTCTCAATAAGGGATGACGGGAATCATGGTTCTCTTCCCGCGAAGAAATTTTCACTTCCTCTCCCTTCCCATGCTCTCAGGAAAAATTAACCTCACTTCCTCTTTTCATCTCCATCAGAAAATAATGAAATATTTGATAAGTATCAAGTTATCTTTATAATAATTCAAAACTTTTAAAAGTAATTTAATATTTAAATGTTCATCTTTGTTTGTTTCTATTTACGAAGATTTTAGCCATCATTGTTTTCATTCTCATTTCTGTCAAAAAATTATGGGTTTAAAACCTAGTTTTATGAACCGAATTGTCATCTCATTTATTAATGTTTATTAAAATTGCTTGCAATGGCTGCCACAGACATGGTCCTTCTGGCTTTTTTTCTTTTTTTTTTGCACTTCTCGCTAAACTTAGGGAGGAGAATTGTATTTGGAACATTTCAACCATAGTCTTGAATTTTAACTACCTCTACACATCTTATTCAGAATATTCTTGGCCTTTCAAATACGTTGACAGAATAGACAAATGAGTCTCCAATCTGCTCCATTAACAAATTTCTCATACATAAAAGTATGGAAAATTTTTATTTTTACCGTAAACAAAAAAAAAAAAAAAAAAAACACCTTAGGTTTGTATTAAATGCGGCTTTAAAAATAATAAACATGAAATTATTTATTTTAGTAAGAGAAGGAAGTCCATGAACGTATTTGAAGGTCAAGAATTTTTCTATGTAATTTTCTATGGAAAGAATAGGAAGAACATACACACATTAACGTAATTGTTTGATCATGACTAAATAGTTAATTTAATTAACTATGGTAATAATAACCCTTTTAACAAGCTAATAATATTTTTGAAATTTATTTTTTTAACCTAGAGGAATCCACTCAAATGATCCAATCAACCCGCGGGACATTAAATAGTGAATCTCTGAAGGCTCGTGAAAACCTAGATCTATCGTATACAAATTGGTTAAATCCAGGATAATTTTGTTGTTGTATATGAGGCTTGATGTCTTTGTAACAAGATCTAAAATCTCAACACTGCAAAAGTTTACACTATTCGCCACGATTCTTTCGTTTCACTGATGGCCTAATCCGCTATACAACAATCCTCATTCATTGGCTGACTGAATTCCTTGCGTTTCGATCCCTAACCTTCGTTGTGATAACCCTTGGCCCTTCACCACTTAAGTCAACTATCAATGTCTTGAAATAATTTTTGTCTTCGTCAATGTGGATACCAAAGAAAGATCAACTAAATTTGTTGTATTTAAGATAACTACCACTTTAGGTATTAATATCAAATACATTTTCATTATTTTATTCCAAAGTAAAAAGTTCAAAATTTATTATAGTATTTTTTTATGTAACTTCTTGTTATCGATCGATGTATACAATTTTAAATCTTATATAAAATAAGTTACAATAACAACCGTTAAAATTAATTATATAACTATATTATCGATCATAATAAAAGTGGTCGAGAGTGTATATAGATTAAATAGAATAAAGTTTTTAGTGTAACTCCATTGCTCGAGAGCTTATATTCATGTATACTTATGTTATTAACAATTTTAAGAAAGTGTTTACGTAAAATTTGAATAGTATTTTTGAATTTAAAGTTAGAAATTTAAATACATGTTTTTCATTTATAAAGTTCATATTTCAAAATTAATTAAAAAAAAATAAAGATTGAGATTCTAAGGATTTTGATTTGGCGAGTATTAGGCCTCTATTAGAAGTTGAGCCCATTTGTAAACTCAATATCAGCCCAGACACCTCCGTTGCCTACGGGCCACGGATTTATTAACTAAATCTGTTTCAATGAATTAGGTTTGAAATTCAACAAATTTTAATGAATTGAGATTGAACAAAAAAATTTTAAACCTAAGGTCCAAGTCTGAAAATTTTTTACGACTCCAAGCTTGAATAAGTCACACCCACTTCGATAGGCTCAACGGAAAGCTCCAATAACCAATGGGAAAGCTCAAGTGCCAATGCCATGGCCAAGCCACATTCCACAATACATGCACAATTTTCATGGCTCCAGGGTTCACCAAATGCCCCCACCTCCACCATATTATCCAGGGAACATGCTGTGGCCTGAAACTGTGGAAGCTTCTAGTCTGGCTCATGATTGGGAGGAACATCGATGATCTAGGAAATCATAAATCTTCCAGGAGAGGGAAGAAAATCTTCTCATAGAAGTCGGGAAACTTCAAAACAGGATGAAGAGGATATGAATTCACAAAGAAGTAGCTTGGAGGACCCAACCCAAGACACCCATTTCTGAAACGACAGAGCATCCTGCACCAGAATCACCGTAAAGTCTCGACTCTTCTACAGTGGATCTGAAGAAAGTGGTGGTGTAAATGAAAATTTCTGCTCTGTCGGAATTTCCCCTCCCGGCGAAATCATGACGACGGCTTTCTGCCATTTGAAGAATCATAATGTAATTACATATCGTCTTCAGATCGCCATTCCTTGCAAGATCTTGACCAGAAGAGAAAGCGAGTCAACGGTCCGATCCAGCATCCATGTTTTGAACGCACGTGGCAAGAATCTATTGCACAGAACAAACGGGGCACAGCTGTATTGATAATACCAACTCATCCAATCACGCCCCACAAGACGGGGACTGACAACTACTCTACCACCGAAAGCCCAAGTGTCATGCTTCTCAATCGTCCATTTCACACAACAAACTGAATCACAGCGTCAACCGCTAAAACAGTTGACTTTTTTTATAAACGAAAGCATCACCGACAACTCAACAACCATATCATGTGAAATTACGATTTTACCCTTTTAATTTTTGGTTGTTTTTGGAAACTTCTGTTTCAAGCCTTTTTGTGCTTCAATTTTTCTCGTTATTTTAAGAAGTCTGATCAAATTTATCCTGCAAGAATGTATTAATATAATAAAACTTATGATTTTATTCTATAAATATTATTACATTGTGATATTTATTTAAGATGAATAATTATTTTTTTTATCTCATTTGTATTGAAATTTGGGCTCATATATCACTAAAATACCTTGTGGTTATTTAGATTTTTTAAAGTTAAATTTAAATCAAATATATTTAAATTTGTTTTTAAATTCGATTTGAATAAACTTAAGACGAACTATTTGAACTCAAACACGAATATAAACTTGAATTATAGTTTTAAAAATCAACAAATATGAATTCGAATATGAATTATATAAATCAAATATGAATACAAGTCTGAACTTAAATTATAATTTTTTAATTATAATTTTTAATAAAATAAAACACGAATTATATGAACAAAATATGAATATAATTTGAATACAAATTGAGTTATATGAACTAAATACGAATTAAAATTTTACTATAAAAAATTTGATAAATACAAATTTAAACTATACAAAATGAGTTCGAATACGAACATATATATATTTATGTTTAATTCAATTTAAATTTAATTTTAGTATTTTTTCACTCTTGATATATTATCCCGAGAGCACTCTTATTGACGTCATAATATATGGTGAAAGATAAAGCAAAAACACTTATTCTTTTTAAGCATTATATTAAGATTGTGCATACCCAATTTGGTGGGAGAACTGAAGGATTCGATCTAACAGTGCATTAGAGTAAATACAATATCTCAATCATATTTTATCATCCAGACTATTCCCTAGCGGCAATTGCCTCCCTTTTTTATTTTGTTACCAAAATAAGCAGATTCCATCTTCATACCAAAATGGTGCCTCTTACCAAATTACTTGTTTTTTTCTTTATTTGTATTAATAAAGACCACGTTTATATATTCTCCTGCAAATTGTTTAAGTAATACTGTGTAAGATTATTTTGCGGCGAACAATTGTTTTATATATATTTGTAAACACATCAAAATAATAATTTTATATTGAAGTTTACTTGTAAAACGAAGAAAGGCCTTTCGGGATTTTCATGTGGCTGGCGAAACACTTCTGTCAATGAGCAGGTATTACGTCTTTATCTTTAGGTGAATACAGACTGTTCATACCTTATCATTATTTTTGTTTCTGCGTATTTTACTGGTTTTGTATTTTCTTCTTCAACACTGAAGCTGTTTTTGTATATTTAGAAAGAGAGAGGTTTGAGAAACAAAGCGTGAAGAAGGGTTAGATCTTGTTGAGCATTTTTGCAGTGTTTAGTTTCTTCCATAGCAATGGCTTCAAAGCTCATCTTGATCATAGTCTTTGTCTTTGATCTCATTGCTTTTAGTTTGGCGGTTGTCGCTGAGCAGAGAAGAAGCACTGTGAGTTTCTTAACCAAAGCTTTATATGGTTTCCGGGTTGTTGAGTTTATATGATTTTCCTGATGGATTCTGTTTGGTAGTTAAGAAAAGAAAACTGGAATATTTATTTTTGTTTCCTCATAAAGACTGAATTTTGGGTCGTCCTTCTTGCTGAATTTTCTCTCTTTTTTCACTTTCCTGGAAAGCATAACAATTGCCAGATCTACCGATGCATGTATTTTTCTTGGCTCAATTGTGCAAGGAAATATAACAGATCTCCCTGTTTGATGGCTTGAGGAAATTATTTCCTCAAATTTATATATTTATGTGAGAGATTTAACAAAATCTTAATATGTTCAATTATAGGCAACAATCAAGCAGGATTCGGAAGATAACTATAACTACTGCGTCTATGACTCAGACATTTCAACTGGGTTAGGTGTTGGTGCATTTCTGTTCCTCATGGTGAGCCAAATCCTGATAATGGCGGCGAGTAGATGCTTCTGCTGCGGAAAAGCTTTACGCCCCAGCGGTTCCAGGGCTTGGGCAGTAATCCTTTTCATAACTTGCTGGTATATTGCCCGCCACAATGGCAGAAATGATTGATTTAACTTCATTGGACTGTTGATAAATTGTCTTTTTTTACAGGCTGTTCTTCCTTATAGCTGAGATATGCCTGTTTGCCGGCTCTGTGAGGAATGCTTATCACACCAAATACAGAACCATTTTCGTGGAGAACCCTCCCTCTTGCCAGACGTTGAGAAAAGGAGTATTCGGGGCAGGCGCCGCCTTCATTTTCTTCACCGCCATTGTCTCTGAGTTCTACTATGTTTGCTATTCCAGGGCCAGGAAGACCTTCCAGTCATATGGAGGCGAGTCAGGTCTGGGCATGGGACCCTACAAATGATCTCTTCCAGGGCGATTCCATGCACCATACTTGATTGTTTATTGGTTTCATTTTGAGTTCCAGTTTAGTCCTCGATACATCATATTCTTCACTGTATTTATGTTCTCTTTACCAAACAAATCCACCGGAATTTAGTTGGCCCAAATGTCTGTTTTGTTCTTTATTACAAAATTAGAAAACAACACTATATTCTGGAAAATGCCTTCAGTTTGTTAGTTTTTTTTCCCCTCGAGGAGATTCTCCGATAACAATAGAGACGGGAATGAAGATCAAAACAAGGATGATTAAAATCTTGATTAATCAAAAGTAGATCTAATATTTGTTTGATCGGATTTTATTAGTATTGTATCAGTTAGGCTTTAGGAAGCGATGTCAAAGGGGCCAACCCCGCCTACGACCCATGCTCTCTTTCTTTAGCAAAGCCCATGCGAGGCTCTCTGTTTTAGCAATGCCCGTAGAGCCATGATTTGTAAAATTGTAGCTCATATCGAGCGTCTTGGGATAAAGTATGTGGGTTGGTTTAGTATTAGGGCTAGATTCAAATCGAATATATTTAAATTCGTTTTTAAGTTTGATTCGAATAAGCTCAAAACGAATCGAACGAATTCGAACACAAATACGAACTCAAACTATAATTTTAAAATTCAGTGAACACGAACCCGAACACAAACTATGCGAACCGAACATGAATACGAATCCAAACTTAAAATAATAATTTTTTAATTAAATTTTATTAACTATTTCTATTAATTATAATTTTTAATAAATATAAAAATGAATTATATGAGCCGAATACGAATACGAATCGAATATGAACTTCGTTATGCAAACCGAACACGAATACAAACTTTACTATAAAAATATTCGATGAATTCGAATACGAATCCGAATCTGAACAGTACGAAACGAGTCTGAATACGAATATATTACTGTTCATATTCAGTTCAGCTCGAATCCAACCCTATTTAGTATGGATATATAAAAAAATAATAAAAACTTAAAAATAAAAAATATATATAATATAATAAATTAACTTGTTATGAGCCTATGGAGGCACGACCTTTAGGGTTTTTAATCGTATCTCGAACTTTTGTTATCCCTATAAATCTATATAACTCGTAAAACCTATCAATTGATAAATAATGACACAATATGATGTAAAGAATTAACTTTTTCATACTGTATATAGGGTTGGATTGAAACTCAATCAAGTTTAAACTAAATTAAACTTAAGTTCGATTAGACTAATTATTAGTTAAACTCAAACCCAAGTTTGAGATTAATGAGCTTGGCGAATGTGAGCTCAAGACTTAACGAGCCAAGGTAAGGTTTTTCGTGAGTTTTTGATTTATTGATATATTAGTTTTTACCAAATTCTTTAATAAGTTTTTTAATATAATTTTGACTAATAGAGTCATTAACGAAGTTTTTTAATAATTCATTAAAATTATATTTTTTTAAAAATATATTAATTAAAATAATATTATTTTAATTTATTTTTTTTAAATTTACAAGTTTGACAAGTAAAACCTCCTTCAAATAAGAGAATTTGATTAGATTTTGTCTTGAATTTCTGCCTTTTTTTTGTCTGATTTATTCTTAAACAGGCTGTCCCCAATCAAGCCACGTGGTGTGTCTCTATTCATCAATTTAATTATAATTATAATTATATAATTAAGGCTGCTACATGGGGTTTGATTTTTATATTAAACCATGCTTATGCTATATGGTCAATAATTAATAGAGAAAAAATAAAAATAAAAATAAAAATAACACCATATCTCAGCCATCTCAGCCATATATATAAGGCTTGCATAAGGAAATGGACAAATGCCTTTCTTTCCGTTCCTAAGATATTATGTCATTTCCATACCAAATTTGCCTCAAGTTGTGGGGGCTCTGTGCAGTCTCTGCTTTAAACCAAATTTGATGCCACTTTTTCCACTTCAATATTTGTGTTTGGGCGACTCTCCAAAATCATGCTATCATTTAAATTATTAAAATAATTATTTTAAATATTTAATACGTTAAATTAAGATTAAATCTAAATTAAATAATTTAAATTTATTTTTACATTATATTTGAATAAATTTAAAATAAATTATTTGAATTCAAACACAAATATAAATTTGAACTGTAACTTTAAAAATTTATAAATACAAATCCAAACTAAATACAAACACAATTCTATTTGTAAATTTAAAAATTTTTAATTATATTTTATTAATTATAATTTTTAATAAAATATAAATACAAGCTATACAAATTAAATATGAATACGAACCGAATACAAACTTATCTCTTGAAAAGAATCCAAATTTTTATATAAAAAATATTTGATAAATATGAATATGAATACTAACTGAATCCACAACAAACAAGTCAAACATGAACATATATCTATTCGTATTTGATTTAACTTAAATTCAACCTTATGTTCAACAAATTGAACCAAATCCAGCTCAAACTTATTTACCTCAAGCAAGTCAAACTTAGCTTCTATGAAACCAATATCGAATTTAAAGTCGATTCAAATCTAACTTTGAATATAGATAAATTGACAAAAGAAAAAATAACGTTATTTTGAATATTTTAAATGTTTAACAAATCAAGATCAAACTCAATTCACTTCAAACATATCGAAATTGAATTTAATTCAGATAAATAATAATGACAGACAACTTTGTTATTAATATTACTATTATATACAAGCTATCAATTTAATTACGTAATCATTTTAATTAAATTAATAAGAATTATTACAAATTCAAAACCCGCCCCATGTTGCCAAACGGCTGAATTTCAGACTCATTAATTAAAATTCAAAAATCAATATATTTAAATAATTATATTAATAAAGTTAAAAAAAATAAAGGATACAAAATTAATGGACCTTATGGGCAATTTTTCGCTTCAAAAAAGTCATGCTTCAAGTAAAATATTTAGGCCACAGGAATTATTCCCACCCATAGTTTGAGGTGGGGATAAAGTCTCACCCACCAACTTTTAAAAGCCCAAATTCTTATTTTTAAACCAAAATTTAAATATTTTTTATAATTTTTTAAATGAAATAATTAAAATACCTTTTAAAAAATAAAAAATTTATAATAAAATTATAAAATAATATTTAAATATAAAAAATTTAAAAATATATTTAAAAAAATAAAATTAAAAAAAATTAAAATAGCCATCGTCTCTGATAACTGAACCAAGTGGCTGTCTCAGGCCACCTAATTCCAGGGGAGGTTAGATCTGGCCTCCTCCACCGAAAAAAATGGCCAGAAAAAGTTGCTAAGACCAATATCAACCATTTTCGACCGTTTTCAATGGCTAAATCTGATGGAGGTAGCCAGATCTGACTGTCTCTTCTAAAACAGGAGGTGGCCACTGAATGAGAATACTAGATATGGCCTTCCTTGGAACCAGGTGGCCGAAGACAACCACCCGGTTCAGTTATCAGTGGCCATCGCCGCCGACTTCGACGGCGATAATTACTTTAAATTTTTTTTAAAAAATTTAAATGTTATATTTATATAAAATTTATTTTATTATTTTATAAAGTTTGAATCTTAAAATGACAAAAATACTCCTAGATTTTTACTGTTTACTATTATATTTAATATTAAATTTGATTGAAGGGTGAAAATCTGGGCTTTTAAAAGTTAATAGGTGGGACTTTGTCTCCGTCTCAAACTATGGATGGGAATAAGTGCTTTGGCCAGATATTTAATATATCTCCCCCGTGAAGCAAAGATGCATGTTTTGATTACCAGATAAATATCATTCGATAAAAAAACATATTTTACCAAATGAGACTCTATTTATATTGATGGAAATTTATATTTTTTAACTTTATTAAACTCGACCATTATCTTAACTTTGAATATTTGATAGATATTGTAATATATTTTTTATCTTATAAATACGAAGAATCGAAAGGGCTTTTTGAACGGATTCCTCTTGCTCATCAATGCATAGGGTATTAACAATCGTTTCCAACCATTGTTCCCCTCTTCTATCTTATATTAAAAATATCACTATTAATTGGTCTAACAACATATCAAACGATTCAATTAGCCTCCTAGGAGTAGCTTTAATGACAAAAGTAGGGCATTAAGATCAAAATTAAACTCTAAATTTTCTATTTGGTGTGACCGATCAAGTCCGATTAAGTTGAAAAGGTAGTTACCAACTAGACATGAAAGGGTTAGTATAAAAAAAAAATACGATTCAACCATCAATTGTATTACTCTACCCCTTTCACTAGATCGACATCCGGTTCAATTATAAAAACATTGATTATAAATTAAAATAATGTTTAATAAATACCTTTTAGAGATTAATTGCCCTTATTCTCTTTGTGATATCTTATAGTATCACATGATTTCTTATAATTTTTAAAAAATATAAAACTTGTGTGATATTATAATGTGTAAAAAAATAGGACTAGCAGAGTTGAATTCAAATATAATATATTTGAGTTTGTTTTTTAATTCAGTTCGAATAAGTCTAAAACAAACTACTCAAACTCGAATCCAAACATAAATCATACAAATCAAACACAAATATGAATCCAAACTCAAATTGAAAAATTTTAATTCTATTTTGTTAATTCTACTTTTTAATCATAACTTTTTAATAAATTATAAATACGTTCAGATTTTCAAGTCATAATAAATATATTTATGTTTTTAATAGGTCATAATAAATATGTTTATATTTCTATTAAATTATAATAAATATATTTATTATAAATAAATAAATAAAATTTACTACTATAATGCATTGAATATAAACCAAACTCCTGAATCTAAATTTTACCATATAAAAGGTTTGACTAACACGAACTAAAAATGAGTCAAATCTATTAGAACTAGATTCGAATTGAATCAAATATGAACAGATATATATTTATGTTTGGTTCATTTATTAAGGGTTCGATTTGTGTTTGGATTTGTATTCGTTAAATATTTTTATAATAAAATTTGAATATGAGTTCGGATTCAAGAGTTGAGTTCACGCATAGTTCGTATTCATGTATGTATTTGTGTTCGATTTATATAGTTCATGTTTATATTTTAATAAAAAATTATAATTAATAAAACATAATTAAAAATTTTTTAATTTAAAATTGGATTCGTATTTATGTTTAGTTTATATGGTTCATATTCATAAATTTTTAAAATTATAAATTATATTCGTATTTATATTCAAATTTAAATAATTCAAACTAAACCAAAAAATAAGTCCGTATATATTTGATTGAAATCTAACTCTAACCATAGAACCCTATAAAGAATCAACTGAATATACACATTTATGTTTGTACTGAGTTCGGTTCGAACACATTCACATTTTTACCATTACAATTGCCAACAAACAACCAAACAGACCAAGATGTCTTTCTCACTTCTCCAAGCCAAAACATCACCAAACCCCAACTCCCTCCCAGGACAAGCATAGGGCTTTGCTCCTCACTTCTTCCCTTCTCTTCTCATCATCGCGTCGGATCTGATCCTTCTCTTCAAACGATACCCTTTTTACCAACCCTTTCTCCGATCCCATCAATTCAATACGCAGAACGCAACCCCCCATTATCCCAAATAACTGTCTTATAGCAAAACCAATGAAGGAAGTCGAGTACTACTAGTTGGATTTTTCCTCTGCTGGGCATTTTGTCGAGCCTAAAATGTGCAACGAGAGACTAGAATAGCTACAACGATGAGCAAAACGGGGGGAGGAGGGGGAGATGAAGAAGACGAAGATGAATGTTTCTATGAGTCGTTGGACCGGTTAGTTACTTCTTCCAACTCTTGCTCCACTTCTGCTTCGTCTGAATCCGAACCCGATAACCCCAATCATAACCACCCTGAATCTCCCGTTTATGATTTTCGTGTTCCTAAATTCCCTATGGGTGTTTCTACCAAGTACGATGTTTGGATCTCCCAGCCCGTTTCGGTATCCGAGAGACGAACTCGGTTGCTCCGTGAAATGGGTCTTAGTCATGACCGGGCTTTGGCGCGGGCCAAACCGGGATCCGAGAGGGAAACGGATGGGACAGATTTTGAAAGATCGGCGTCTTGTGATGGGTTGACTCAGCAAGATCAAGGTTCTTCGTCTGTTTCTGGTGGTGTGGGTATCGTTCGATCAAAATCTGATGGTTCCAGGAATAGCAAAGGTTCTAATTACGATCGTCGTAGTCGTCATCATCGTCATCAATTGTCATTTTTTTCTCCTTCAATTCTTTCAATTCATTCTTCTTCTTTAGGTTCGCCTCCTGTAAATAATAATCGTAAAAGTGATGATAACGACAATGGTAATGTTATTCAAAGGGTTGTTGTTAGTAAGTCGCGGAGTGGTAAAAGCAATAATGAGGTTATTGCTAGTGCTGCTTTGTCAAATAAACCCCCCACCGGCAAGAATTGTAAAAGGGTGGAGGAGAATCGAATGGATTCCTTGCGTCTTCACGGCTATGGTAATGGTAATTATAGTAGGAATCCTTTGCCCGTTAATGCTGATGGTGGAGAGGTTGTTGAGGATTTGGATCCTAAAGGGATTGCGGCAGCTGATGAACAAGGGTGTTTTATTAGGAATCTCGATAATGGTAAAGAGTTTGTGGTGAATGAGATTAGGGAGGATGGGGTGTGGAACAAGGTGAAGGAAGTAGAGACCGGTAGGCAGTTGTCTATGGAAGAGTTTGAAATGAGTGTGGGGCATTCTCCACTTGTTCAAGAATTGATGAGAAGGCAGAACGTGGAGGAGGGTAATATGGATAAATTTGATTCAGCCATGAGTGGGAATAGTGTTGGTGGGGGCAAGTTAAAGAAGAAAGGGAGTTGGTTGAAGAGTATAAGGACAGTTGCTCATACTGTGACTGGGCACAAAGACAGACGTAGTAGTGATGAGAGGGATACATTGTCTGAGAAGGCTGGGCGGCGGTCAAGTTCTGCCACGGATGACAGCCAGGATGTCTCATTTCATGGACCAGAGCGAGTGAGGGTGCGCCAATATGGGAAGTCATGTAAGGAGCATACTGCACTCTATAAGAGCCAGGAGATACAGGCACATAAGGGGTCTATATGGAGCATTAAGTTTAGTTTGGACGGAAGGTATCTTGCAAGTGCTGGTGAGGATTGTGTTATTCATGTTTGGCAAGTTGTTGAGTCAGAAAGAAAGGGAGAACTGCTTGAGAAACCTGAAGAAGGACTTTTGAATCTGCTGGCTAATGGGTCGCCAGAACCAAATTCATTATCCCCAAAACATGTGGACGATCCCCTTGAGAAGAAGAGAAGAGGAAGGTCTATGAGCCGAAAGTCATTGAGCTTGGACCACATTGTGGTGCCTGAGACTGTGTTTGGGCTCTCTCAAAAACCCATTTGTTCTTTCCAAGGACATCTTGATGATGTGCTTGATCTATCATGGTCCAAATCTCAGGTCAGTTATCATTTTGAAGTTTCTGTTAAATTCTATTAAACATGCTTTTGTTGCCTCTGCTTTTATGTTTTGGTGTGATTAGTTAGTTTTTGTTTGTTCTTCAAATGCTGTAGTATGAAGGATTTGGGAAAGCGATAAACTTTACAAGCTTATGTTAAATCAATTATTTAATTTACCCTTCTGCATAATAGCCTAGTAAATACATTGATGTTTCTGTTTTGGATAAGTTTGGATTTGGTCGAGATAGCGAAGGTTTAACAATATAGAGATCGATAACAGTATGGAAGCTGCCCCATAATAAGGTTTTTGAATGCAGTAAATGAGATTTTTATAGTGATTGAGTAAAATACAATTGTGTTTTAGTTTATGGTGGAGAGAATGATGGTTCCAGTGGTTTATAGATATACGTATAAATGTTAAAGGTTCAGTAAAGTTCATGATACAAACTTGTTCAAACATTAACACTCTTGCTTTGGATACAGAAGGACATTGGATTGATTTCCTCATTATAGGACATATGATATAAGTGCCTATGAATATAGATGCCTTGAGGAATTTAATGATTTTCCTTTACTATCTTTATTAGAGAGCTTTGTTCTTGAAATACGCTGTATATGATCAGTGTATAAAACATGTGCCTTTTTGCTTGCTTTTATTTCCTTTTTCAAAAAATATATATTATTTGTGCCTGGTGATGAAGGCTGTCCACTGCTTCCTGTCTCATGTTTTATTTGATTCTTATAAATTTTTATAATTGGTTGTCTTGGATTATAAATTTCCTAAGCTCTGTACAAAATGTTTTAACTGAATTTTTTCTGCTACTCTTAGGCTGTATTAAAAGGTCATATGCAAGTTTAAAATTAGTAGCTGACATTGATATTTCTTGCTGGGCATTTGCATGCATATTCCTTTATAAGTAGGCACATAAAAAATGCCAGCAAAAATTAACCAATGTTCTCAATGTCAAAGAGAATTAAATAGTTTAAGTAATCTGGGTTAAGCCCTAGATAACATAAATCAGTGACAAATGTGGATGATTCAATATGTTGCCATAATTTTTTTTCAAGTGGTGAATAGTTATTAGGCAATATTAATTGCCAATGCCAATCTCATTAGATTTTCATAGTCAGTAAGTTAAATGTATTCAATTCATATTAAAGTTTATTTGATGAAATAAAATATGTCTATTGTACACTTGTTAATGTACAACTTGATTAGTTTAGAACTGGCTATAACACTTAGTTAATTTTTCTTTGTTACTCACTTTAAGTAGTTCTGATTGCTCCATTAATCATTGTTTTCGTTGTTGTAGTCACAAATTTATGCTTATCTGCTATGATTTTGGCTATTTTTTTTTTTCTATTAAACAATTAAATTAAGTTATTCTTGTATGTTTAACTTAGAGCTTTGTTTTTTTTTTTTTTTTTCTAAATTTTCTTTTGAATCTTCTCCAGCAGCTGCTTTCTTCTTCAATGGACAAAACTGTGCGGTTGTGGCACTTGTCTAATAAGACTTGTTTGAAAATATTCACTCACAGTGATTATGGTAACTTCTCCTAACCCTTTTTCAATAAATGTTTGATTTCCACTCACCGTCTAAAGCATTAATCTTTAATCAGTCAGATACTCTACTATAAATTTGCTTTTTCCTGTACTTTTCTGAAGTGTCAGAAGCATTAAGTACAACATTCTGGTCCCTTTAAGAATTTTGAACTTCTTTTAATTTCAATTTTCAAATTTAAGAACCTGGTTGGTTGAATTAGCAATTGTTTCCTCTGGTTGGCTTGTTCGTTTCACTAGCTTATGTAATTCTAATTGAACTTAACTTTTGAATCTGCCTTGACACAGTAACTTGTATCCAGTTTAATCCTGTTGATGATAGATATTTCATTAGTGGATCCCTAGATGCTAAGGTTCGCATATGGAGTATTCCTGATCATCAAGTTGTTGATTGGAATGATCTGCATGAGATGGTCACTGCTGCCTGCTATACACCAGATGGCCAGGTTGGGCGATATATTCATGTTTTTTTCAGTCTGTATATAAAACTTTGAGGAAAATTATGGAGCTCATTGAATTTTTACTCCATTTTGAAGGGTGCACTAGTTGGTTCTTACAAGGGAAGCTGCCATTTGTATGATACCTCGGGTACATGAAGATAAAATCTTTCTGGCTCTCCATTAGTGTGATTTAGAGACTTTGTGCATGTTTGTGTTTCTGTGTAACCTGTTTCATTGTTAAGCTCTTGCATTGTTGGAAATTAATGATGATCCTTTTTTATATATCTCTTTTCAGAGAATAAGCTGCAAGAGAAAAGTCCAATCAATCTACAAAGCAAGAAGAAATCCCAACAGAAGAAAATCACTGGTTTCCAGGTAATTTGCTTGTCCTTGTATTGGTTAGATTTCTTGAGATGATGTATAAAGCTATTCCATTCCTGTCTGAGTCTGTTTTGCCACTAGTTCACTTGATCCTCGTTAGTGGCTAATTAGCTGTTTAAATCAGTTTGCACCAGGAAGCTCATCGGAAGTTCTCATCACATCTGCAGATTCAAGGGTTTGGGTTGTTGACGGTGTTGACCCGGTGCACAAGTTTAAAGGTAAGAATTTTTACCATGTATATTGTCCTTTTAGGTCCAGAGTCTTGAGTGACCTTTCACCTTTATGCTTTTGAAACCTGACTTGTTAAGCCAGTGGTGGAAAGAAAGTTGATGGCAACGATTTCCCATTTTGTTGCAGTTCAGTATAAGTGTAATGCAGGGTTGATCTTTCATTTCCCATATGCCAATATGTATATATATTTGGGTAACTGCAGTAAGAATTTGGTCCGTCCAATTTGAGTTGGGGTAACAAGTTTCGTGTCTTCTATTCGATCAACTTTAAACAGCTTTGCTCTTATTTTAATGATTGTTATGTAGATATTTGATCTCTGAATCATACACAGTAGGATAAGAATTATATGTTCGAAGTTTCGGTTATCACATAGCTCTGTGAGAAATATATTTCCTTTTAACTTTCAATAGTAATGTACTCAAAAACAAGTTGCTTTTTGGTGTATCTACTAATGTTGACCATTTTCACAATTAAGTTATTCTTTCTGTGCCAGGGTTTCGTAACACAAATAGCCAAATATGTGCCTCCCTCACAGCTAATGGAAGATATGTGGTATGTGCTAGTGAGGATTCTTATGTATATGTGTGGAAATATGAAGCTGAATCCCGACCTGGCAGAAAGAAAGTTGTTACTTCGACACATTCGTATGAGCATTTCCATTGTCAAGATGTATCAGTGGCTGTTCCCTGGCCTGGCATGGGTGAGTCATGTGGTCTACAAGATACATGTTCAGGTGATCAAGCTGGGGTTGACAATAATCTTGATGAGTTTTTGATGGCTAATCATCCTCCCACACCTGTTGAGGAGACCAGTGGTAATGAGGGTTCACAATCTGCATCTTGTTGCACCTACAGTCCACTTAATGGAACTATTTCTAGTGCAACCAACAGCTATTTCTTTGATAGAATATCAGCTACGTGGCCAGAAGAAACACTCGATTTGGCTGCTAGGAATCAGAGCCCTTGTACCAGTGTGGATTTTGCCAATGGGCTAGATTCAAACATCTCAGCATGGGGTATGGTGATCGTAACTGCTAGCCTTCGAGGGGAAATTAGAACTTTTCAAAATTTTGGATTGCCAGTTCGGTTATAATGGGTCAAAAGCAGAAAGAAAAAGATAAGAACAAAAAAAAGGACACGAGGCTGGGTGTGGCTGGAAATCGGTAGGTGATAATAATCGTCGCTGTTCATTTCCTGGTGGTTTAATGTGTACAGAGAGATATTGGGTGAAATTTGTAATATTTTTGAGTTCCATTTCTTTGTGCTTCTTGTCATCGGAGTGGTAATAGATGGATTGCCATTCCAGTTGAGCATTGAGAAAATATAGATTTGTTCAAAAAAAAAAACAAAAAAAAACTACACTGAATTTAGAAACCGATGTATTTACGTGATCGGGAATTGTAGAGTAATGAGCATGGCAAAAGCTTGAATTTAAATGAAATTCTTTTGTGATTCATTCTTGTTAGTGATTTTAAGTCCACAAGCAGGGTGAAAAAAATAGGTGGTCGTTGTATCGTAGTTATTCTTTCTACTGTATCTGATGGTGTAAGCCTGTAATTTTGAAGTCTTTTATCTTCTTTTCTGTTTTTTGGTATTTTTGTGAAGAAATATTAGACTAGCTCCGAATTTGGGAAATTTTGCTCTACTAATTGGCACCAAATTTAGTGTAAGAATGAAGGAAATGCAGGGTGGCTGACATCTAACAGAAATTGGTACAAGCGGAGAAAGAAGTAGTACTGAGTCTTGACCCAAATGGCCTGATCCAAAACAGAACCTGCCGCATACCCAGTCACTCTCCATAGATTTCAACATCTTCACACTGTCAACCCCTGATTATAAAGAGTGGAACATTTTGGGAATCAGACCTAAATCTCTCTCTCAAGCCCCACCAATGATCAACCTTACCCATATTACTAAAACAATAAAATACGCTATCAAAACTCCTGGAAATCCAAAACTTGAAACGTCATTGGTGGCCTAGAATTGATGTGGCAGATATTTGTTCTGGTAACTATCTTATCCTCTCTGACTCTCATATCCAATTACATTACTCTCTTTTGTCACAAATCATGCAACATCTTCCTATATGTATACATCAATATTCATCTCTCTTTCAAGCAGTGCTGTTTCTTATGCTTTCAGCTCCACTCTGTCAGCGGAAAATATTACTGGCATTAAATTAAAACACCCTTTTCAAAGTGGTAACAAATGGCTCTCCAGGCTGCTTCTTTGATTGCCTCTGCTTTCTCCATCTCCAAAGAGGTTCGTATTCAGTCTTGTTTTGATGATATTGATGAGCTTCTTGTTTCTATTATTATGAAAAAGGAGAAGGAAAAGCATGAAACGGGTTGTTGACATTCTGGTATGTGTAATCGTTGCACGCAGGTAAAGACTAGTGCATCTTTGAAGGACTCGAGCCTTTTTGGAGTTTCACTTTCTGACCATGGCAAAGCTAACTTCAGCTCTTCTGCATTGAGATGCAAGGTAGTTTACTAGTCAGAAAATTCAGTTCCCTTTTTGGAATTTGTCTTGGTTGTTGCGAATTACCCTAAATAGGACCAACAAAACAGTATGATTTTGTGTGAATTGGTCCCCAGAACTAAGTTGGACCTATTTTAACTGTTCAAACGGTTGATTTTCTGAGTTCATGTAAATTTTACATATTCAGATGGCTTGTTTATGGAAATAACATATTTGGGTTTTCACTGCAGAGGGAATTCAACCAAAGAACCCTTGCTGTAAGAGCTCAAACAACGCCTACTGTCTCTCCCACACTCAATGTAGATACTCCACCTGGGAAGAAAACTCTAAGAAAAGGCAGTGTTGTGATCACTGGCGCCTCCTCTGGATTGGGTTTAGCCACAGCTAAGGCACTAGCTGAAACAGGAAAATGGCATGTAATTATGGCCTGCAGGGACTTCCTCAAGGCTGAAAGAGCTGCAAAATCAGCTGGCATGGCTAAGGAAAACTACACAACCATGCATTTAGATCTTGCTTCACTTGACAGTGTCCGCCAATTTGTTGATAACTTCAGGCAATCACGCCGGCCGCTTGATGTGCTGGTTTGCAATGCAGCTGTTTACCAGCCAACTGCTAAATAGCCTTCGTTTACTGCTGAAGGGTTTGAGCTTAGTGTTGGAACTAATCATCTTGGTCACTTCCTTCTTTCGCGGTTGTTGCTTGACGACATGAAGCAATCTGATTACCCATCAAAGCGCCTCATCATTGTTGGCTCAATTACTGGTATAATCCAAAATAGAAGTTTGAAAATATAAAAATATTTAAGACATTGATGCACTAACTGTAATTATTATAATCATATCAGGAAACACAAATACCTTGGCTGGCAATGTACCTCCCAAGGCAAACCTGGGAGATTTGCGGGGACTTGCAGGCGGTTTACATGGGCTTAACTCTTCATCCATGATCGATGGTGGAGAGTTTGATGGTGCTAAGGCCTACAAAGACAGCAAAGTCTGCAACATGCTCACAATGCAAGAGTTTCACAGGCGCTTCCACGAGGAAACCGGAATCGCATTTGCTTCCCTATACCCTGGTTGCATTGCCACCACGGGCTTGTTCAGAGAGCACATCCCCTTGTTCAGACTTCTCTTTCCTCCGTTCCAGAAGTACATCACCAAGGGATTTGTCTCTGAAGATGAAGCTGGACACAGACTTGCTCAGGTAAAAACGACAGAGATTCCACAATCTATAAATTTGTCCCACAGTTACATATTACGATAGCGTTGAAATCAACATGAATGATCTTAGCTGGCTGCTTCCATTCCATCAGGTGGTGAGCGATCCAAGCTTGTCAAAATCTGGTGTTTACTGGAGCTGGAACAAGGACTCAGCTTCATTTGAGAATCAATTGTCTCAAGAAGCAAGCGATGCAGAGAAGGCACGTAAAGTGTGGGAGATGAGTGAGAAACTTGTTGGTTTGGCTTAACAGAGAACTCAAAGATGTTCCATTCTAGTAATCTTTGCCATGGAGAGGACCATCAACTTCAAGCTCCACTCCTTGCTACCCAGTTCGCATGCTAAATTATTGTATTTTGCGGGCACTCGAGTTATCTCATTATTAGACTGAGTTTGGTTTGACTCAAAGATTCGAATTTGATGATTTTTCACGTAAGAAAAATTTGAATTCAAATTCGATAAAAAGAGTTAAATTTAAGTTCAATTCATTGCTATAGTTTTATTTATTTATTTATAATAAATATATTTAATTATTAAAAATAAAGGTATATTTATTATGAATTATTTCAAATCTAAATATATTTATTATAAATACTTAAACATGTTTATAATTTATTAAAAAATTAAATTAAAAAAATTCAATTCAAGTTTGATTTTTGTGGCTTGAGTTCGAATTTGAAAATTTTCAAAGTTATAATTCAACTTTAAGTTTGAATTCGAATCATGAAAGTTTATTTTAAATTCATTCAAACTGAATTAAAAAATAAACTCAAATAAATTCAATTCAAGTCCAACCCTAATGCTTATGTAAATGATTTTTTTGGATCTATAAATTTATACATAAATCAGACTTTTAACTCAATTTGTGTGAGTTAGAACCTAATCCCTTTGGCTTAGAGTTAGACTCGAGCCAAATTGAATATAAATATTCAATCTATATTCACCAAAAACAAATAAGAAATGTTTGGATTTGTATTTATAGAAAATGATATAATTCATATTTGATTTTGTTCTTATTTGTTATTATATAAAAAAACGTAAAATATTCATTTTTGTAGGGGGAATTATTTTTTTTTCTCTTTAATATATTGATTTTTTTTTTTGTTTTTTTGTTTAGAATACAAATCAACTATAAATATACGAACCACCTACTACCAATTCAAATAACATTTTTCTGAATCAAATTCGAATTCAATCTCTGACATGTTGGCGTTGAATCCGACCATACTTCTGCTAGCCATTTTCAATTCTTGTGGGCACAGACCCAAATGCTGAAAAGACCAATAAGGTAACCCAATGGCTGAAGTGCTGTCCTCCCGATTCATGTCTTAGGTTTAAGACGGGTTTAACATCCCTCCCTGGCTACTGAAGCAGCTAATTCAAGTAAAACCCTCTTCAACCCTTGTCTTACACTCTAATATCTCATTTTTTTTACTCAGTTCTCAACTCCTCACATTTATAGAGATGGGGGAGAAGCGAAAGCACGGTGAAACTACTCTGCTGAACCTACAAAGAAGGACGATACCGCTAACGAAGAGCGACCCAAAAGAACGCTTTTTGGCTGGAAAGATAAGCCTGAAGTCAAAGAAACTGAAGTACCACGTGTCTTTAGAAACAAAGAAAAGGTTTTGGTGACTTGTTCCCGCAGAATCAATTTCAGGTGGGAGCTTTTATCGATTTTTTTTTCTGGGTATTGAATTTAAAAAAAAAAACACTTTTTTTTTTTTTGTGAAGAGGGAAATAATTGGTGGGCTTTTTTCAATCTGGGTTGTTTTGTAGGTATAGGCATTTGATGTTGAATGTGGTGTCGCACTTGCCTCATTGTAAGAAGGATAACAAAGTTGAATCTAAAAGTAGTAAAGGTGCTACTTTGAATGAGCTTGTCGAGCTTAAGAGCTGTTCTTCCTGCCTGTTTTTTGAGGTATATTTATGGTGACATAAATTTCGTTTTTGTGTGTGAGTTGCAATTTTTGCTTTTATATGTGGGGATATTTGACTTGAAGGTTTTGCTTCTACTCCTTAATTAAGATAAATACCACAAAAGAAAGTGCTTGTATACGTTAATTTTATTTCTCAGCGTAGATTTATGATAATTGTCCCGTTTGTGGTCTGTAATTGTAAGGAAGGACTGAAGCTTAATGTTGGCTAAGATATTTATTGATGCATATGTGTATGTGTTTAGCTTTTAGAAATTTCCATATATTATGATGCTAGTCATTATATTATAAATCAGTAAAAAATGTATTTTATGATTGATAATTCTGTTTTAATTTTTGCTTGCTATTTTTTGGTCACATGCATGCACCCTCCGTATTCCCCCATGCTGAAACACAAACTAAATGGATCTTGACAACACTGGTATGAGGGGGTCTTCTAGATTCATTGCAAGAGATCTAACAATCGTAGTCTGAACTTTAGTGAATGCTTGATATTTAAAGTTGAAACATTTGGGGTAAATTTGTTTTAATCTTTATTGAATGTGATGACTAATGCTTTTTTCTTTAAACCCTCTACAGTGCAGGAAACATAAGGATCTGTATCTTTGGACCGCAAAGTGCCCAAATGGCCCATCTGTGAAATTCTTAGTAAATGCTGGTAATTTTCTCTTTAGATTTTTAATGATATTATCATCAGAGCATCTGACTGCACTATAGGAAGAACCTCTTGCTGTTCTAATCAATATTTGCATATCATGGCCATAAATTCCTGCATTTCCAGATAATTCGTTTTATAGTTTTACATTTCCCATTTTTCAGCTATATTTTATAGTCTTTGTAGTTATTAATATGTGAAACTATGAGCTAGTCAATAAACGTTGTTTTGCCATTTTAGTGCACATCATGGAGGAACTGAAGCTTACTGGAAATCATCTTAGAGGATCACGTCCTCTCTTGACTTTCTCAGCCAATTTTGAAAAAGATGCTCACTGGAAGCTTATTAAGGAGATGATCATTCAGGTATTTTGGTTATTGTTTATTCCTTTAAAAGCAAATATAGTTCTCTTGCTGTTAATCTTTGTTCACTTACGGATAGATTTACTTTTTTCCTTGGGGAATATATTTATTGTGAATAATGATCTTCCTTTTTTCTTTTTCCTCTTCATAGTATACTTGAAATCCATATTAATGTGATGCTTTATAGATCTTCTTTTTCCAAATTTTTTTTTTATTGCTGCAAGTCACATCTTTGAATACCCAATGATGCATGAGGTATTAATTTAACTAATGTAAATGAGTATACTTTTTACTTTAGGATGTTGGCAATGTTTTATAAACTAAAAGTAACACATCTTGATTTGTACAATCAATTGAAATGGTGTGTCTTGAGAAGTTATGTGAACCTAGTGATAAAGCATGATTGAAGAATGTGTAGCTTGTCTCAAAACTATTTCTCTTAAACTAGTCCTAACTTCAGGATTAAGTAAATAGGGATGTGAATTAAAAAAAAATGAAAAGAAAAAAGAAAGAAGTTAAAAAAAATACAATATATATATATATATATATATATATATATATATATATATATATATATACAACGTGATAGTTTTTAATCTGCTGTTTTAGTTGCCTAGTAGGTTGGGGGTTGATATATCTACCGTGAGTGACTTCCATCTTGTATGATGACTTGAATATGAGTATGTAAAGTGTCTTAATGTTTGTTTCCTATGATTAATTTTCAAGTTATGACTTAAGGAAAAATATCTGTTTTTTGTTGTTGCTCTTAAGAAATAACACCCTAGTTTACTACCCGGTTTGTGGTAGTAAAGAGAAATGGTTGAGGGGTGAGTTGTGCATGAGTCAATTGTGATTAGTTGCCTAGTTTGCATTAACTAATTGAGACTAATCATGGATAAAGATGAAGAGAGAAATGAATGTTTTTGGTTTTGGTTTATTTCCTATTGCTACATTCTAAGTTAGGTTTGAGTATGCATAATTAACGATTAAACAGAAGTTCTTGTGCATCATGATGGTGTTCTTGGTGTGATTTGAGTTAATTATATGCTTAGTATTGAGTATGTTCTGCACAAGGATGTGCAAAAGCTAAGTGTGGGAGAAATTTGATGGACCTATAAGTAAACACTTTTTATTTCTCGCACATTTAGTTTATTTGAATTAATTGATATCTTTATGGTGTTTATTTATGATGATTTCACCTATTAGAAATTAGTGAAAGTATATTGATACATTGTCTTTTAAATGAGAAAATTCCTTTGGATCTTTCGGGCTTATTGTAGGGGTATGATCATCTTAGAAGTCTATTTTGGTGTTTGGGTCTTCTTTGAAGTTAAAGTAGACTTCTCAAGCTTCTTAGAAAGGTTTGGTTCGTAGAGTTTCAAATTCGTTTGAGCTTTCAAATACTAACGTAAAGTTAGAGCTAAAATTGGAGTCCTCAAGTTCGACCCTTAGAGTTTTGAGAGGGCATAACAAGAGCATCCGAATTCCAAACAAGGTGATTCAAAAAGCCAAATTCATCTACACATCCAGCTCTATAATTCATATGAAGGTATCAAAACCCAGATCGATTATTAGAGGGCCAAAATTAGCAGACACATTTGAATAAAACACTTTCATGAGCTATGGATGTCATTTTAGACCAGTTCTAGTTTTTGGCCCATAATTTGAGCTATAGACCTTTGTGAGAGCTGAAATTGAAAGCATTGAAAAGCTCAGAAGTAACCTTATAACTTTCATGAAAAGACCAAGTCCGAAAAGACCTAAGTCCAGAAAACCCATTTGCCTAGCTAAAATAGGCCACGAAAATACTGCTGGAATCCAGAATATCTGGAGTATATATTGAGCTTTGTCTTTTAGAGTACAAGAGAGAAAAAAGGGAGTGAGGGAGAGAGCATAGAGAGCAGATGCCACACGGTAGAAAGACATTTTCTTTATGCATTTCTTTTGTGCTCTTGAAATTATGAGAGGTTGAACAACCATTTCAGTTCTAGAAAAGCTTGAAACTAGTGATTTTTCAATAGTTTGAACATTCTGGTATGTTAAATTGATTCTCTTCGATTCTAGTTGAGTTTTTCAGATTATGAATACTTAATTGTTGATTTCAATAGTCTCATATTGATTGAACAATTGAATTTCGTTATGATTAGGGTTTATGATTCGTATTTATCCTTATTCTAATTAATATAGTAGCAATCAATAGTAGGATTTTGGACAATTTTTTTAAATTTATTAAGAATAACTCAACTCAAGTTAAATGATCTGAGTTCATGAGATTGTTGTTTGTATGAACTTCTGTCTACTTGAAATTTAAGGCGACTGCTTAATTAAATCTGATGAACTTGTTATAAGTTGTTAAGTAGTTAGATTTTAAATAACGAAGTGATGTTATATAGTGCACATCAACCATAGTTCCTGTTGTTTTCAAAAATGGCCTCCCCAATAAGATGGGTGCAGGTTTAGGGGAAGCCTTATCATCCATATCTATAATGTAAAAATTTGCAGGAAATACTAACTCATTTACCTGCACTAAAACATCCTCAATCACCCTTTCGGGTAAGCATTAGTACGATTAGCCAATTGTATAATAACACTAGTATTTTTCAAAGTTCTTAAATTTAAAGAAGCATAAATAGATTTTGACATAACATTAATAGATTCTCTTAAATCTAGCATGACCCTTTCAAATTTGGTGTTACCTAGTCTAATTGGAATGGCGAACATGCTTGGATCCTTGCATTCGGGAGGTAGCTTTCTTTGAAGAAATGCTGACATATTCTTCCCCACACTTACCTTCTTATCATCCCTCAACTTCCTCATATTTTTGTACAATTCTTTAAGAAATTTTGCATACCTTGGCACTTGTTTGATTGCATCCAGTAAAGGTATATTTGCCTCTACTTTGCGAAACGTCTTTAAAATTTTCTTGTCTAGCTCATTCTTCTTAGATCTTGCACACCTAGTTGGAAAAGGAAGAGGATTAGATTTAACTAAAATAGAAGAATTAGAAATTACCTTAGGTGGAGAAATCTCTGCATCTTCCTTAATTTCCTCTTCAATCTCTTCCTCAATGACTGCATCAGACATTTTCTTTCTAGATGGTGCATTCAATTGTTTTCCACTTCTCAAAGTCATGGCACTTGCATTCTCTTTTGGATTCACTATCATTTGAGAAGGTAATTTACTTGAGTTTTGAGCTTCTAACTTGTTCACTGTAGTAGGTAGCTGACTTACCTGATTTTCCAAATTCTGTATGCTCAATCTTGTTTCCTGTTGAAATTGTTGAGTATGAGTTAGGAAAGTCTTAAACATATCCTCAAGAGACATACTTGAGTTGGAACTAGATGGAGCTGCTAGTTTAGGCTAATATTGAATTTGTTGCTGATGTTGCTATTGTTAAAATTGCTGAAATCCAAGTAGCTTATTCTGATATGCATTTTGTATTGGCTGCCTAGTCTCTCCGTAACTCAGATTCGAGTGATCTCTTCACCCTGGGTTATAGGTATTCGAGTAGGGATCATATTTCCTTGACTGTCTAAGAATTCCTTACAGCATTAACTTGCTCCTCTTGAAGAATTGGGCACATGTCAGTTGGATGCCCTGTTGTTGCACATATACTGCATGCTTTGGCTTGTTACATATTTCCCTCAGTCATTTGTCGAAGGTCAGATATCTGTTGTTCAAGAGTAGACGTACTTACCTCATTAACTTTTCTAATGGGAGCATCTTGTCTACTTCCAAACTGTTGAGTGTTTGTTGCCATGTTGGAAATTAAATTTCGAGTTGCCTTAGGAGATTTATCCACCAAAGCTCCTCCACTTGCTACATCTATCATACTCTTGTCCATGGGAAGTAAACCTTCATAAAAATATTGAATTAGTAATTGTTCACTTATCTGATGGTGTGGACAGCTTGCACACAGCTTTTTAAATCTTTTTCAGTATTTATATAATGTCTGCCCTGTGTATTATCAAATACTACAAATTTCTTTCTTTATGTTTGCTGCTTTGGAAGCTGGGAAATACCTCCCTAAAATCACTCTTTTCATCTAATTCCAGGTGGTGATGCCAATCGTTTGCATCATCAACTAAAGAAAATAGAAAAGCTCTTAATTTAATCTGCTTCTTTGATACTCCAATTGCCCTCATACTTGAGCACACAACATGAAACTCCTTCAGATGTTTATTTGGATCCTCACTTGCAAGACCTTTAAATTTAGGCAACAAATGGGTCAGTCCATATTTAAGTTCAAAAGCTGCATCTAATGCAGGATATTCAATACATAATGGGTGTAAATTAAAGTTATTCAATGTTCTATTGTTGGCATTCATAACTTCCTCTTCTCCTGCCTCACTACTTGAACTGTTGGATGCTAAGTCAATGACTATGTTAATTCCAAGTGGTGAAATAGCAGCTTGCTCTTGATTTTGTCGAGCCTCTCTCCTTAACCTACGAACAGTTTGATCAATTTCTAGATCAAATTTTAAGTCACCACGATGCGAAGATCTAGTCATAAACTAAAATACACTTAAAATCAATGATTGAAAATAAAAACAACTAAAAATAGAATAAAATTTGTGGTCAAAAACACAAAAGTGGCTTGAAACCTTATCAAATGGTGGAATTTGGCTCTAGAGTGTGGGGCCAAGGATGCTTAATGGAATTGTTGGTTTTGATTAGCTCGTCTTTTCCGTCGAAACAAGTACTTATAGGCCTCCTAATTCCACCAAAAAAATTGTAATGAACAGTACATGAACAGTACACTGAAAATTTTTGAAACTATTTGAAATACACAAAACTTCACAAAGGTAAAACACAACTAACACTATGATTGACTTATTACAAAAAATAATCATTGTATGAAAATTAGCACAAAAAACACTCCTTGGCAATAGCGTCAAAATTTGATGGCGTGTCGAATGCTTCAAATTAATTAAAAGTTCGTTGTTATCCATAAACACTAAATTGTAGCTAAGATGAGCAAGAGTTGATCCCACAGAGAATGATTTTTGCAAACAATTATATTCTGATTTAATAACAAACAATCCAACTAAAATGTAAAATGAAGTGCGACAACTAATAAACAAACGCAAAAAACAAATAACAGGGTTCGAGTCATGGTTTGAATGAAATATAAAATGTAGTAATTTAATAATCAACTGAAAAACAATATAATGATAAAATTCAGTTTTAGGTTCATTCGTAACTATGATTTTCAATAGATTTCAACCTCTTGGCTAGTTGATTCAATTCTATTGAAACTGTGAACCCTATATGACAATAAGCTCTGTCATTCGATTTTTCCTTCTAATTCATTAAATAGCATCAGCTCCTTATTTGAAATCTAGCTATTTAATAACCTATGACAAACTATATAGATTTAATTAAGCAATCGTCTTAAATTTTAGGAAGGCAGAAGTTCATACAAGCAACAATCTCATGAGCTTGGATCATTTAACTTGCGTAGAGTTATTCTTAACAAATTCAAAAAACTTGTTCGAATTCCTATTGTTAATTGCTACTGTATTGATTAAAATAAGGATAATTACGAATCACAAATCTTAATCATAGTGAAATTCAATTGTTCAATCAATATAAGATTGTTGAAATCAACAATCAAATATTCATAATCTGAAAAACTCAACTAGAATCAAGGAGAATCAATTCAACATACTAGAATATTCAAACTGTTGAAAAATCACTAGTTTCAAGTTTCTTCATAACTGAAATGGTTGTTCAGACTCCTATGATTTCAAGAACACAAAAGAATTGTGCAAAGAAGATGCCCCTCTACTATGTGGCGTCTATTTTCTGTGCCCACTACCTTTTTTTCTCTTCTTTACCCTGAAAGACAAAGCTTAATATATATTCCAGATATTTTGGATTCCAATAACATATTTGTGGCCTATTTTGGTTGGGCAAATGGGCTTTCTGGACTTGGATCTTTTCATAAAAGTTGTAGGGCTACTTCTCAGCTTTTCAACGCATCCAATTTCAGCCCTCACAGAGGCCTGTAGCTCAAGTTATAGGCTAAACACCGGAACTGACCCAGAATGACGTCTCCAGCTCATGAAAGTGCTTTATTCAAACGTGTCTACTAATTTTGGCCAAAAACTAGAATTGGCCTATAGCTCAAGTTATGGGTCTATAGCTATAGGCTGAAAACTGGAACTAGCCCAAAATGACATCTCTAGCTCATGAAAGTGCTTTACTTGAACGTGTCTACTAATTTTGGACCTTTAAAAAATTGATCTGGGCTTTGATGCCTTCATATGAATTATAGAGTTGGATGTGTAGATGAATTTGACTTCTTAAATCACCTTGTTTAGAATTCAGATGCTCCCATTAAGCCCTCTCAAAGCTCCAGGGGTTAAACTTGAGGACTCCAGTTTTTATCTTGGACTTTACATTAGCATTTGAAGGCCCAAATGAATTTGAAACTCTATGAATCAAACCTTTCTGAAAAGCTTGAGAAGTTTACTTTAGCTTCAAAGGGGGCCTAAACACTAAAATAGACTTCTAAAATGATCATAACTCTGCAATAAGCCCAAAAGGTCCAAAAATGAAAATACTGGAATTTTCTCATTTAAAGCACAATGTATCAATATACTTCTACTAATGTCTAATAGGTAAAATCATCACAAATAAATACTAAAAAGATATCAATTAATTCAAATAAAGTAAATACGCGAGAAATAAAAAGTGTTTAATTATAGGTCTATCAATGCTTTTAACACTTTCTCACCAAAATTCATGCCCATGTTTCACCAACAACATGAACCTGTATTCTTGTTCATTAGCTAGATGGTATGACCAAGTTTTACTATGATGATATTTAACTCATATATTGGTCACTTTCTGATTTATAGCTTATAAGATGCTTGACACTTGGTCGCATGCTTTTTGAATGAAAGCCAAATTACTAAACATTGTATCATGGGCGTGAAACTGATCTATATTTTCCGCTAAAAAATTAGTTCTGAAATCATTGCCCGTCAGATACAATTCTGATCTGCCAGATAGTTTTTTGTGGTATTTCTATATAAATCTGAATATATGCTGACATTTTCTTTTCTTGTTTAGATATTTGGAACTCCAAAGGAACACAGGAAATCTAAGCCTTATTATGATCATGTGTTTGCTTTTTCCATTGTTGATGATCATGTATGGTTCAGGAATTATCGGGTTGGTTATATTCTAAATATTGAAGATCATACATGGCTTTTATTGTCAATTTTTCTTGTTGAGGTGAGCCGCTTCTTTGACCACATGTTGAAAATGTGAACTTTTATAAATGCTATTAGCAGTTTGTTTCCCTAATCCCTCAAAGTTATTAAGGTTTATTTTATTTTTATTTTGAAATTGTTTCTCATGATATCATTGTTCTCTTTGCTTGTGTTTACAGATAACTGTTCCCCATAACGAATCAGCTTTGGAGGTCCAACGCTGTATGAGAATCCATTTTATGTATCTCCAAATCAGGTTACCTGATTTTAAATTTTGAGTGTACTTTTGGGTATTTAGTCAACTGAATTTCTACATGGTTAAATAACACTCCAAAGTATCATGGATTCTTTCAAGTATAATATAATGACCTTAAGAGATGTTACATGTTGACACCATTTGGCATCATTTGCTTTCTGAATTCGAAGGTTCTTGTTCATTATCTCAACCTCCCCGCATCTCACCTGAATTGTACCTTAGTTAAATCACTGCTGATATTATTGCATTTTCTTTTCATTTTGATATTTTCAGATTCGAGCTTTGGAGAAAAAGCAAAGGGCTGGGAAGTATGCAAAGAAAGTTAAAGCCAAAACTAGGAGAAAGATGCACCAGCTTGCCAATCCATTGGAGCCTGATGAATTTGCCGACATGTGGAAAGAATAAAATTTATCATGACTTTTTCAATGATGGAAGAAATCGATTATACTTAAAAATCACATTGTATCCAGCATAAAATGGCAAATTTTCAGTTTTTTCTTGCCATTTTTGACAGAATTTATTGCCCTCAGTTGATTGCCATTTTGTTATATATAATATTACTATGCTGTTGATCATGCAAAGATGGCATCCTTTATTTCAAAGATCGAATTTTTATATCATTTGAATCTTCTTTGATTCTTGTTGTTGTAAAGGAGATGAATTCCAGTACTCTTGAAGGCTTCCCCCTCAAGACTTTTTTATAGGCTACGGTCAGTGTTTCATTGGCAAGGTATGAGAATGTGCCTCCAAGAATTCATCCAAGAACTGGGAAACTTGTCAAAGGCACAGTAGGGAAATATTTGAAGCCTGCAGGAATGCTACAATCCTTCCCAATTCCCATACAGATTTGGACTGACATGTCCATGGCCTTCGTAGAAGGCTTGCCGAATTCCAAACTTCGAGTTGTATTGGGCTGAAATTCAAATCCTTGAAAGGACCAAATTATCCACAGTTCTAGTTCAAAGAAAAAGCTAACTTTTTTGTTGGGAGACTTACATATATGATGTGAGATTGAAACGTGATTAACCATTTTCAACAATAACAGAAGATGTGGTAGAATGAGGCTAAAGAGAGTACAAGACGGAAGCATTGAGTCTCACGTGATGTGTGGCACCAGAATTGAGAACCCAATTGGAGTTAAACAAAGCACACGCAAAAATAGCAGCAAAATGGTAGCCACGGTATCCATTGTATAAGCAAAGTTGTCTCGTTACTAAAAGTGCAAGCTAAGTGCTCATATTTGTCATTGATCTGGCAAGCGCCCAAATGAAGAATATCAACCGGAGTAGGAAGCAATGCAAGCTATTATAAGGATTGCTGTTGTTTTCGGGGAATAGGTTGATCCCTATAGCCATGCCTATGATTATTATGACTACAGGTTTCCAAAAGAGTTAGATGAATTGGATGGCTACAAAGAAGATCGTGCGATAGTCATAACAACTGGAGCAGACATACATTAGTTTCTTCTGTTGTAGGTTTTTCTTTTGAAGAAGGAGACCGAATAACTCATCAAAGGTAGTGGTGTGGCGAAAATGCAAGGAAATGATGAAGGTCGGATACTTAAAGACCTAAACCAAGGACAACATACTCCATGAAATATGAATTTGAAATGAGAAATCCTATTGCAACAAGAGATTCAATTATGGACTTAACATCAATGAGATAATCAATCATAGTCTGTTCGAAATTTTTTTTTTACAGATTATGTAGTTTATCACAAATGAACCAAAAATGAATCCCAAATATTTGATTTAGATGTCGGTCAAGAAGAGGATCATGCTTTAGCAATGGCACAAAGGCAACTAGAAGGACAAAATAATAGTAGACAAAATCGCAGATTTAATCCAAATCAAAACTAATTTGTTAGTTCATTTTTAATGAGAAAGGACAAGATTAGAAGTACTATACAAAAGGAATAACACTAAAACATATATTAAATGTTGTAATTCATGAATGACGAGGATGTCAAGAAATTGAGATTTTCAAATGCGACAATATCTCGCATCATGAGAGAAGAAAAGTAATTGCCAATGTTGACTATCGTAGGGAGTAGAGACAACAGCAGACTGGGATAGGAATTCAACAATGTTATGATAGTAGCAAGAGAGGACACTGGAGCCATGTGAAGATGCAGCCGTATTTGAATAAGTACGAAATACTATAGACAACCACAGCAATTATCAATAGTCCATAAGCATCTTTTATCATGTGCATGCATCGATAAGCAACTTCTCCTTTCATTTCACGGTTCCATCACACGCTTTGCCGCTTTTCTTACCAATTTGCATGTGAAACGTACGATCCCTCACAGCTCATACCTCACCAAGTTTATCCTGTAGTCGCGCTGGATCACCATCATCATGTGCTTCTGTGATGCGTTTTTGACTTTTGTTCATTAATGGAATCCTGTAGGGGAAACCGTGCCATTTTGGCTGCTTATAAACTTGTTCATTTGCTATCAAAGTCCATTTTGAATTCAGTAGACTAACTTGTTCATTTCCTTCTTCCTATTTTCCATTTCAGTCCTCTTGATAATTGTTCTTTTTTAAGGACATTTTGAAAAGTGCAAAAAAATATATAAATAAATAAAGCATGCGATAATACAAAGACTTCTAATTTTAGATGCTAAATTCTTTATTTTTGAGACCCTTAACATAGGTTTTAGTAATTTATACCTTAAACGGACGCTGTTTATAATGCATCTGATAGTCATGATCGCGTGCTAACAGAGCCACTTGAACTTCACCAACTTGCTTAGGAACTGACAATTTTCTCCCAGTTAAAGAAGTTCATACTTTCTTATTAATCTAAAATCATCCGACAAAAAGGGTTACTCATACATGATTCTCTAAGGCCATTAAGAGAAACAGTCCAATATTTTCAAGGTTCAAAGGACCCTTACAGCTTGGATATTTCACTTTTATAAAATCATTTGAATGATTCCTAGACAATCATTGATTCTCACTGTGATAATTTCTTACCTGATGGATTGCCCATTTTGACAAAGAAAAAATATGTCCAACTACAACACGTTGTGGGACAATAAGTTAAATTCCTCAAAACTTTTCACCAAAGGTGAATTTGAACACTCTATGATGCTATCCACACTTTCACTTTTGCAGTATTATTAAGTGGGTTCGCCCAAATGTGTAACACGTGTTCGTTTCTTTATATCTTATGTCTTCCTAAATACTGTTTCCTCGGAAAAACCTTCGACAGAATTATGTAATGTAATACTTTTGAGCAGCCCTTTGTCTTCCAAGAACATGTTTTGAGCTTACCTCTCCATGATGAACCTATATATTAAAAGCTATAATGCATGAAAGTCATGCTTTGAATAGGGTTTTTTCAGCGAGGTTCCTGGGCGCATCTTTATACGTAGTCAATGAAAAGATGCCATCTTGACACTTGAGAAAATAGCTTAGCTTGTAGGATTTGAAAATTTTAATGGAAATTGAGACAAAACCTGACGTGTCTCTCTCTCTCTTTCTCATAACCCTTTCCAATTTTTTTTTGTTGTTTTCCATTTTGCTGACAGTTTTCCCAGGCCCACCACTTCCTTCTCCGATCATTTTCTCAGCAACCAAACAGAAGCAATATCTTCAACGTTATCTTAAGCTTGTACAGATCAAGTATTAATTATAATGTGATGAACTCAGCCCTTTTAGTAAATTTCTTTTTCGTATATTCAGACTGCACATGTGAACCTAAATTTTGAACATCTAATTGTTTCAAGAATATTCAAACTGATGCCCCACCATATAAATGAATACCATTACCAGTATGAACCCAAAAATAAACAAAGAAAGCAAATGACAAACTCAAAATATGTCTGAGAGTTTCAGGACTAAACGATTGAAATTGATCAGGAATAACTAATTATATAATTCCACCAACCTTTTGTAAATCCTAGTATCACTCTATAATTTCTGTTGTACAGAATCCTGAAAGATCAGATAAACATAGAGCATATTTGTCAAAGTAGAAGATGATATGGATGATGAATATACGAATAAGCTTAGAGGATGACTTAAGTATTCTATCATTTGGCCTTTTAAGGGATTTAACCACTAGGGGCTTTAGAGAACATTTTTTCAAAGATTTTAAAGGGAAAGTTGACTAATTTATATAATAAGATTTAATTAAATAAAACATTTTTATAACGGGGAGACACATATTTTACACGTGAATCTATGTGATACACACACATAAACCTTTCTTTTAAAGATAATGATCGAGTAAAAAATATTCATTCTATTTCTTAAATTATTATTGTTTTTATTTTATTGTATGATATCATTGTCACATCGGAATTAATTTTTGACTCCTATGCTATGATAATGCCGGTGTATTACAAGATATTGACACCAAATTTTAGATCGGACTTGACTTTATTACATATAAACTTGGTATAGTGAAAGTGGGTAATAGAATTATTTGACATCATTTTGAGAGGTCATCCTGTGTTGATAAATAATTATTCCCTTGCTCAAGCATCCTATGTCTAACTTTATAATGATTTTAACCTTTGTTATTCGTCCCTTTAAATCAAAATCATATTAAATTGGTTTTAATCATAAGTCGTAATTCAAAATTTTAATTTTTTATTAATAAAAAGTCTAATTTAAATTGATGTTTTTATAAGTTATTGATCATATTAAAGAAGTTAATTAAGTTATCATTTAAATAGCTCTCTGAAAATATTTAAAATTTTAAATTGATCGATCCGAATTAGATGTGACAAAAATGTTCACTAATTAAAAGCATAAAAGTGAAAAAGTGAATTAGTGGGAAATAAAAAAGGGCACTTTTAGTCACATCAGACCTAAAAAGGTAAATTTGCGTATTGAGCTTGAATATTTCTCAATGAAAAATAATAATAATAATAATAATAATTATTATTATTATAATTTTCATAATTTAAAAAAAAAATGTCGTGCTGGTTCACGTGTGTACGAAATAATTGATTCTCCGCCGTACGATGTGAACGGTTCAAGTTAGGGGTACTTTGGGTGTCGGGTGGTGATATGGGCTGTGGGTCCTTGGATCAAATGGCATTAGACTCCTCCCAAGGTCCACGTGGTAGGACCCCATTTCTCATATCTCTTTTTTTTTTCTTTTTTAATAAAATATAAACAAAAAGGAAAAAGAAAAAAATAAGACCAATTTTTATTAAATAATAATAATAATAAAAAATAATTATTTTTAATTGAAAGAATCTTAATTTGGTCCCTACTTAAGGTAATTAATTTTAATTAGCGGCCATAATTATCCCACTTGTTCCATCGTTAATTACTTTTTTTCACAGTAAAAAATAATAATAATAACACTTTAAAACTTATGGCTGAAATTTTCTGCCCCAACGCCGTGATTGGTGTCCCTTCAATTGTCCGTGCAGTCGCTCTCAGGCAATCAAAATAAAATCATTTGATTTAATTTAGAAAATTAATGGACCCATTTGTCTCTGTACTTTGAAACACTACAAATAGGGATAATTTTGTCAATATCCTAAATATTTCTTTTTGAAAAAAAAAATTAAGTTTATAATATCCTTATCACTTTTCCTATTTTATTTAATTTAAAAAACATGTAATTTAGTTGAAATCACGTAAAATCTTACTTCTTTTTATTCGACTTTGGTTAAAAGCACGTTAAGTACGATGCATCGAAAAAAGTATCATTCTATCCACTCTTATGATTAGAATTAAGTGTAATACAAGTTAAACTCGATTAAACGAAGTGTTATTTACTATTATTGAATTTTAAATATGATTTCAATTGTCGGATCAAATCAGATGAGTGACAGGATTCGATGAAGTCCTTGAATGGAAATAAAATTTACTCCTAAATAAAATATCATAAGAAGTCTAACAAGTGAATATATAGGATAGATTTATTATAATTGGATTACTATATTTGAATTGATTTGTTTATTGAAAATAAATGTAAATAATTTAATTAATGTAATTAATTATTAATGTTTCTTTTCCAAATGATATTAAAATTTAATTCATTCAAAGTCTAAAATTCAAAGTCTAAAAGCTGTCTTCATAAAATAACTAAATATAAAAATACACTAATTATATGGAAAAATCTAATCATTCAAGTATGTAATCATAATTCACCCACAAAAATGAAAATATTTTCAATTTTTTTCAGAATAGGAATAAAAGAAAGAACCCATGGAAAGAGCAATCTTGGTATTAAAAATTATTTTGCTTCTCCAACAATATAATTTAAAGTTATTTTATATTTTACCATTTAAAATGTAGATGGATAAGATGAAGCAGCATATAATAATTTGGAAAATTAAAAAATTACATATATATATATATATATATATACACACACACACACACACACACCCCTTTTTACCACATAATATTTTTCCTATTCAAGTAGGCATTACTTCACTAACTTTATTTGAATGTAAGAAAGTATATATTAAAAATTAAATTATACAAATCTTTAGCACTAAATATAAATGTTTTCAAGTACAAAAAGGGGGAAAGTCGAGTCTTTTATTCTAATTTTACTACTCAGCTAAAATTTTGTTTATAAAAATTTATTATATTAAGTGCTGATTTTTCGAACTTATCATTGTCTCGTCCATTTTGACAAGAGGTAGGATGGGCAAATATATGAAAATCGTAAAACAACATGTTAATATTTTTATTTTATCATTGTGTTTGTGTTTCAAATCTAATTCAGAGTTTTAGGTTTTGTATTATAAATTTTATTAAAAAATGCGATTTTTATTGTTGTGGGTGATTGTAATGGTCTTTCGGTAGTTTATTTGTTGTGTTTGGAGCTAAAACAACGAAATTTACCGAAAATTTATAGATTTTGTTGTTGGTCATACATTTATCCCCAATTTATGGTTTTCCTCTATTTACCCTTAATTTACCTTTTACTTTCTTGTTTACACTAGTTTACTCTCGGTTTATCCTCTGATTTACCACTTAATCTCAGATTATTACTTACCCTCTATCATTTTCGGAATTAACTTATAATACTACTAGATCCAACCAACATACAATAATTTACACACATATCAGAAAAAAAAAAGTTTCATTTAATTATTTATAATTATATATACTTAATGTCATTTAAAATCTAGAATATGATAGATTTTATAGTTAACTTATATCATCTTACTGATATATGTTGCAAATTTTATGATGAAGTCATACTTACTTGAATCAAGAGTTTGATATAATAACTTTCAACTTTTTTGAATGAATTTTTAAGTTTTTTTATTATGTTTCTTTTTAGTTAATATTTATCTGTAAAAAAGGACAAGACTATTATTTTCTTTTACAATATAGTAAATTTGTATAAATTTAATTTTCTTATAAAATTAAATGAATGAGTAATTTATTTATATATATTAATTAATTTTCTAAAAAAATTGTCTTTTAAAAGCACTTTTTAACTGTAATATAATAATATATAATAATAATAATAATAATATTATTATTATTATTATTATAGTAGTAGTAAATTTAATTAACTAATAATCCTTATAAAATTAAAAAAAAAATAAAAACCAAATTAAAATGGATAAATTTAATATGAATGTTAAATTGGATGCAAATAATAATAAGTAAGAAGGGGATATTAGATTAATGATAAATTGATAACCAATCTTTTCTTGACACGTCATCATCATTTAATTAATTAACAAAATAACACGGATTACAAATAAGATGGCACCTTCAAGGTTTAGGCTCTCCTATAAATAACCATTCTTTGTATCTCTGCTACCACCACCATCACCACCACCACCATTTGAGAGGCAAAACTTTCACAAAGCACTTGATAATCTCCAAAACCAGAGACCCTTTTGGCTTCTCTCCTCAAATCTCTCTACTTTTTCCTCAGTTTTTGCATGGCAGTGAGCCTACTGGCACATGTGGTATCTGACCTCTGTCTCGGCAAGCCGGCGCTGAGGGCTCTTTCGATGACCGCCTCCATTGCCGATGCTCTTTTCGTGCTGAAAAACTCCGAGGACAGCTTCATCAGCGTCTGGGATTGTGATCACAACAAGGTGCATGAAAGTGGTGATGCATTTTTTTGTCAATGCGTTGGCAAAATTTGTATGGTTGATGTGATCTGCTATCTTTGTAAAGAAGAAAACCTGTTGTCTCCTTCTGATGCATTGAAGGCACCTGTCTCTGTGGTTCTGCCTAAGATTCCTGGACTCGTTATGCATGTGGAACCATCTTGCGGGTAATCAAATCGCTATATTCAATGTGGGATTTTTGTTGATTTTCCAGTTTAGTTTCAGAGCTTTCATGTTTTCGGAGAAATGAATTGTCGTTTTTATGTTTGATTGTTGCCAGACGAAATGGTAACAAGGTAAAATAGTGAAAAAAAAAATATTCCATTTTGAATCTGGAAAAAAGGGGAAAAAATCTGCTAAATCCTGTTAATATGGAATGATGTTTCTGTATTTTTATCAGGCGTATTTAATGTGTTTAAAGAATTCAATTTAATATTAAGTTGGTAACTTAAAAATGTTTAACTGTTTTGTTTTTGGTGTTTATTGTGATTCAATTAATCTTAATTTCAGTTTCTAATTGCAGTTTACTGGAAGCAATTGATCTCATGCTTGAAGGAGCACAAAATCTGATAGTACCAATCAAGAACAGACTAAGCACCAGAAGAAAACAGCTTCAAAAGCTCTCACCAAGCAGTCCAACAAGCCACAATAACAGAGAATTCTGTTGGTTAACCCAAGAAGATATAATTCGATTCATCCTCAGTTCCATTGGCCTTTTCTCTCCAATTCCTGCACTCTCCATTGATGTTCTTGGCATTATAAGCAATAATGTCATTGCAGTGGACTATGACTCCCCTGCCATAATGGCCCTTGAAGCAATCTCTCGTTCACTCATTTACCAAACCTCAGTGGCTGTAGTTGACACTGATGGTATTCTGATCGGTGAGATCTCGCCCTTAACGCTTGGTTGCTGCGACGAGACGACGGCTGCTGCCATCACTACACTCTCCTCTGGGGACCTTATGGCATACATTGACTGTGGAGGACCCCCGGAGGACCTTGTCAGGGTGGTGAAAGATAGGCTCAAAGACAAAGGCCTAGAAGGAATGTTGGAACAGTTCAATGTAGATTGGAATTTGTTGTCATATTTATCAACAAGTTCTTCATCAGATGAGGAATCAATGACAAAGTTTGCAAGGTCAGCAAAGCAGAGCAGGTCAATGAGCCATTCTGCAAGAATGATGAGGCGTGCAGAAGCCATAGTTTGCCACACAAAGAGTTCTCTAGTTGCAGTTATGATTCAGGCAGTTGCACATAGAGTGAATTATGTTTGGGTTATAGAGGAGGATTGTAGCTTGGTTGGTATTGTAACATTTTATGACATGTTAAAGGTTTTCAGGGAACATTTAGAGAGCATGACCTGAAAGATGATGAAGCTTCTTAGTGAAGTTTTAGCTTATCATTTGCAGGGTCCAGTAAGTGAAGCAAGCCAAGTTGATAGAGAAGAAGGGAATAAAAAATTGGCAAAACCTGTTTGAATTAAACCTTAATTTTGTTTAATTGTTTGGTTTGAGGAATTTGATGTTTGGTCTGCATGATTTGTAACGTGTATCATTTCTTAGATGAGTGAATTACATTCTCCCTTTGACCGAAAATATTTTTCTTTCACATAAATCACATTTAAAAAAAAAAAAAAAACTATAGATCTTGCTTTAACATGTTAAATATAATAATATGACCATTTATTAATTTAAAATTTTGTAATTTAGTTCTTGTAATTTTGAAAATCCTAGTTATCATCATAAAAACTATAACCCATCAAAATGATCTCCCCAAGACTTCACTTAATAGTGAAAAACTCTTATTGGCACCCACTAAAACCGATAAAATAGTTTGACTGAGTCACTTGTGTGTGCAATAGATGGTGAGATCTAGGGATGAGAGATGGTTAAAGAAGAAGAAGAAGATGACATTGGTGGTGAGGGGTTGGCTGTGTGTGCAACAAAAAGGTGAAATGGTGGCAGGAAAAGTAGAAGACGATAGCAGTGCTGGGTAGCCAACTGTGCATGCGACAAAGATGTGAGAAATGATAGAGGAAGAAAAAGATAGTTGTAGTGAGGGCCGATTACACCTGTCGATGGTGATAATACTGGTGATGGAGGGGTAGGTAGCATTTTCATAAATTTGACATACAAAAAGATGATATGATAATTTAAAAATATGAAATAATCAAGAATAATAAAATACTAAGTAAAGAGTCTTTTCCATAAACAAAGTTGGACATCTGAAAGGTCGAGAAGGTCTTTGATTTGATATATAATAAGATGGTATGATAATTTTAAAAAATAAAATAATCAAGAATAATAAAATACTGTGTGAAGAGTCTTTTTCATAAACAAAGTTTGACATCTAAAGGGTGGAAAAGGGTCTTCGGGCCAAACCTTACGTGGGACAATGTGATACACTCTTCTCTAGTTTGTGTTGATCCACTCGTGTTAATTTATTTCTTCTAGAATAACTGTTAATGGAAGAAGATACACAAATATTGTCCCCTGGTGCTCATCTTTTTCCCATAATTCAAAAAGATTATAACATGTTAAACAACTAGAATAAAGAATTAATTAATAAAGTGAGAAGAGGCTGATGACAGCTAATGTTTCTTGGGTACAATTTCATGACAAGTATTCTGCAATTTCTGTCTTATTTTGCCCAACTTGTTCGGTCTTGACAGAGATACAGACAGATGTGGCACAGATACGCAGCTTGCCTGGTTTTGTGGGCTGCAGCACAGGGTTATGGCCATGTGAACTAGCAGTGGCATGCCCCATAATGAAAATGAAGATGATCCTGCCAGACTGCCACCATGTTCAGCAGAGAGGGCCTGAAAAAGTACCACAAAATCACTGTAGAAGAGGACAAAGTATTTTCTGCTCTCTAAGGTTGGAACTTTTCACACATATTTCTGGAATTGTTATCTATTAATTGTAATTGGTCATATGCTATATTAAGGCATAAAAGCAAGATTGGATTTTGCTTTCATGAAAGGCAAAATTCTTGGACACTGAATCTCTTTGAGGTTTCGTTTAGAAGTAGTTCTAAAAAGGTCCTGAAGATATTCCCAGAAGGAGAATCTCAGGTCACAAAATTCACAAGAAGTAGTTCAGGGTTTTCCCCACTGATATATTAAATGATATCGATCCTGGAACTTCCATTGAATTTGCTTCTAATATATTATAACACTAAAGGGTCTTTCATACAGCTATATGAAAGGAAACAAGTTGGAATAAAAAATTATAAACAAGTTTGAGAAATTGAGAAGAGTTCAAAGGGGTCAATATCTGGTACTTGCAGTGTATGGTTTGTACACAAGATTTTATATTTTGTAGAATTGGGTACATCAAGCCAGTTGGTCGGCATTTTAAAACAAAATAAAGAGTCATTGAAAAACATGTTTAACTAAGATACCAACTTGGTCTTCGTTGGTTAGCTAAAACCAGAACATGAATTGACATATGCAGAAAAGATGATTTACTGGTCAGATTTGAAAAGCAGGAAGATAGAATGCTTATTAGATAAGCACTTATAAGTGCTTATACTAAATGCCTCTTCCAATTGAACTGTATTTATGGATGACCATTAGGTCTGACATTCAGTCCAAATGAAGAAACCAAGAGTTGGGGAAAGAGAAGATCCAGATGTGGAGATCTCAAAAGTAAACAGATAAGCTCATTAAATGAATTGGGTCCAGAGATATTAGAAAATTTCTGTTAAATGATGGGTGACTCCAAAGACAAGTAAACTAAAGCAAGGCATTTCATTGAATTTCTCCTTGAAAGAAAACAAGCTATGAATCTTTGCCATTTCTTTCTTCTGTAGGCTTCTAGATGAGAGGGAATATGACATCAGACATAAAAGCAAATCCAAAAATCAATTAAAACTTTTAAATTGTATGACAAAGAATTATTTTTTTCTTTCACAACAAAATCAACAAAAAGCAAGAGCCACTGCATGCTACAACTTGTTTTAATACAACATTGACTTACACTGAATTCACAGTCACAGTTTTATGAAATTCTATAAGAAATCTTAAGGGAAAATGTCCTCTATTGTTCATAAATAAGCAAATACCATAAACCTCATGCACGTCGGGAAACAAGATCTGCACTGTCCTCCATTTCCTGAATAAAAATTTCAGTCGGTTGAAGGCATCCTCTTAATTTGTCGAGTCCAAGTTGGGCTCGCTCATTATCCCCAAAACCAAATAGTCGTCCTTGTTGAGTGACTACAACAGTGTGGTACAGACCAGTGCAAATTTGAGAAACATGATGACCTCTTAAGCTATCAAGGATTCGTGGCTTCATCACTTTATCATATGTGAGCCCAAGGCTCCCAAACCCCATCCACCCAAAGCCATAAACTGAACCATTATCAACCAGAACAAATGTTTTCCTTTTTCTGGCACAGACCTAATGAATTGAGAAAAAGTGAGTAATATGCAGTTTGACCTTAATACAGTAGCATATACGAGTAGACTAAAGTAGCATTGAAGGAAATCTTCTAATTCCTATATGGACAGAATTCTTCTAGATAACAAAACAATAATTCATAACAATGCTACCACTAAAAACTTTGAGGTTCAATAATTATTTTTTTTAATCTGATAACAATGACTTTTCTGACCCAGGGTCCAATTCTATAATAATAATAATAAGATATTGAAAAAGGTTAATTTCATTATGATGTTTACCTGATTCCAATTATAGGATCAACAGTTAAACAATTTTGATAACTATACTTTTATAGATCCAGCAATTAATTTTATATTCAAAACAAAAAATTGGTAAAGGACATCAATGATGATGTTTAAAAGAAACAAAACCAATAATATAGGAATCACAACTTGGTCAGATAAATGCAGCAGACATTGGTCTACTTGATATGTGATAAGATAATGGAAGCACAAAGAGGTGGGCCAACAGTAACAGATAAAGAGAATATATCAAACACACTAGTGGAGATTGAGAAACCCACATTTTGTGGGAACCTGATGCTGGAAGGAAAAAGGCCCCTCCCATCATATTCGACAGTGAAACTGGAAGAAATGAAAACATAATTCTGATTCTTGACCTAATTCCTATGAATTTAAGTGTCCTATTACAGCTGCCAGAATATTGCATTTGGGTTAATAAACAACATGCAGGAAAGCTAGTAGATATGCTCTTTCATCAAGAATGATGTAGTACATTAATGAGCCTGACCTGAATAGCTAGGTGGTTCTTAAGGCTGCTCAAGAGTTCTGGAACAGTCTTATCGATCTCATCACCATGGCCAAGAGCGCCACAGTAACCTTTGCCCCAAGTATATACCTGCAACCACCATAAACTAAAGTTAGAAATTCAACAAATCCTAGCAAACTAAAGAAAAGAAAATTCTCAGGCAAGAGACTAACAAATCCACTGGAATCAAGTGCCACTGCATGCTCATCACCAGCAGAGACACGAACCACATGAATACCCTTTCTTCTAAATGTCTGGATCACACGCGGTTGGAACTCATTGTGCTGTTCTCCATGTCCAAGACAGAAATTAGAACCAGAACCAAAAGAGTAAACTTCCCCATTTCCCATTACTGCCAGGACATAACTTGGACCAGCAGCAATCTGAATGACAGAGCCAACTTCCTCAAGTAATGCAATACTTCTGGGTGTTGGCCTGTCGACAGTGTCACCATGACCAAGCTGGCCGTGTATGTTGGATCCACATGTGTAGACATGACCTTGTCTTGTTAGGAATACAGTGAAATTAAGCCCTGCAGCAACCTGAAAGAACTTCCAGCTTTTAGTGGAGGGAAATCATTGTGAGGGTAAAAACCAAGTTAGGTAATATCATTTCCCCTAAAAACACTAATAGAGAAACTAAATTGGTACTCTACAGAAAGAGACATCCCCCAACTGAGGAATGCCTAAAATCCTACATAAAATCATAACCAAAATTTTAGTCCCATTTCTAATTACATCTCCAATATGAAAAAAGCGGTGTATAACAGAATAAATTGAAAAGGGCTTAAAACATTATATGAGGTTCAATGGATCACTAAAAGCTGTACAGGTAGACAACCACTAGGACAGAGCTAAGAAAATACAGAATTAATTAAAGCTAATAAAAAGCCATGCACCATGGTCATTAAATAAGGACATAGCACACTCATTATACTATATAAAGGTTAATAATTCCCACCATTTTCAACATTTTCTCTTATGAGTCAACATAGAGAAGCAAGGAGACATACTAACATGTTTGCAAACCACAAAGGATAGAACCAAATGCATTTTATCTACAATTTTCAAACTATAATAAAACATAACCAACATCATCTACAATAAAAGAGAATTGATATGAACTCTACCTGCTTGCAAGGAACTCCCTTCAGAGCATCAACAAGCCTAGGCCTAAATATGGGACGGCTTGTATCTCTATGACCACAGCAATATGATGAATTGTCTCCACATGTGAAAACCTGTGCTAGTAATGGGATATAAATATGATAAGAGTGAGGTACTATTCAACCAAAACTTTGTCATACTATAGCAAATGCAGTAGAAAAGGCAATATAAGCAAAAGAATTCAGCATAAGAACGACAACAAAAAATTAACTTAATTTTTACTTTAAAATATTCACATGCAACCACCTCAGTTACAAACCTCTCCAGACTGCAGAACAAAGGCAGCATGATTTTGGGTGGCAGAGACTTGGACCACGCGTGCTGCATATGGAAAATTAATTCGAGTCAATGCTCCACACTGTGTTGTTTCAGGACCATGACCAAGAACACCACATAAACTGGAACCACAGGAGTAAACTGAGGAATTGCTAATCAACAATGTGTGATGCCTTCCAGTTGTTATCTGCATCTGCTGATAAAAAGTAACAATTTGTTATGACTTTCGGTAACCATCTATCAATAGTGGTAAAACTTCAATTCATTGACCTTTTTTATTTTGTTTTGGGAGGAAGCACAGGAAAATTAAACATGTGATTGATGTGGATCAGAAGATTAGAAAAAAGAAAAAGGGTTTCTCCTATCTTGAAAGCCACGGATATTTTTTCATGTAAACAGCTACAAAATACTTTCTTAATGGATGACATAGTACTATTTTTGCAACTTCAGTTTTTTAGTTTTGCAACAAGAATCTGTATGGAAAGAAAAATTATTAAGTTGATTATTCAACAGTCCTTCTTCTTCTTCTTCTTCTTCTTCCTCCTCTTTTTTATAATAAATTCCCTTTACTTTATTCTGACCAAGAATAAGATTACAATGTCCCATATTATGAATACCACAAAGGTAGGAAACAAGATACTAAGAGTGAGACAGTAGCTTATTAGTAAATTCCTAACTAAAAAACAGGAACAAATATGTAAGACCATAAATGGAATATTCCTTTTTATTAATCGAGTTTGCATAATTATAACCTCAATCCTAAGAAATATAAGGATATAAATTATAAAGTAAACTTCAATATTTCATTAATTCATACTTCATATATCACAAATCAGAAAAGCAAAAGCAAATATCAAAGAAATAGTACATTGCCTGCTGAGGTTTCGACCATGTCAGAAGAATGCTCCACAGACTGCAAAAATCTCAAAACACGCTTCCAATTCTCATTACAGCGATCAAAGAGCTCTTTCTGCACTTTCCAACTCATCCCTGCATAGATGCTATGAGATGCACAAAGCTGAAATGCAGCAAAATCCACCAACGACCGGAATTTATGGGGGTACAACCCATGACTCCCTCCAAAAAGTTTAGAACTCAACTCCAGACATACTAGATCAACTGCACTAAGCCGACCAGTAATCAAAATCTCAAAAATCAAATGCGAGGGCAATTCCTCCATTGAAGTAGACCTAAATCGATCAGCCATTTGTCACAGACTTTCACTCAACTCCACACAAGAACCCCTAATACTTTTTACCCTTCAAACTCCAAACTTGACAGCTAATCTGCTTAAATGAGCTTTAAATTTCCAACTTTCAACCGCTACCAATTGGACCCAAAATAAATAAATTTGAGGCCAAGGTAATACCGTTACAGACAACAAGTAGAAGTCAAAAAGATTAAATTTTTAGACGAAATCTAAGGCAATTTAAACAACATATAAAGAACACATCCGCGGGCAGAAAATTATACGAAGTTAAGCTCAATTGGCACACTAATCGGAAATAACAAATCATCAGAAGAGACCGATCGGAATTCACAACCCAATCCCGAAAATTATCGTTAATTCAACGAAATTCCCTGCAAATTCAGCACAAATAACTCACTCAATCACGTATAAATACAGCTCTAACAGTAATTCATATTAATAATAATGTCGAAACTTTACCAACAAAAAGCAATAACTGTAAACTTTCGGTGCCGATCTCAGCTTTTTATCCTTGCCTTCACCGAAAAATCGAAATAGGGTTTAGAGATTATCGACTGTTGTTTGAACTGGCAAATAAGAAGAAGTCCCTGTGGGTTTCAGCGGCGTGTTTGGTTTATTCAACCGACTAGTCGTTTTATTTGTTTATTCTCCTCACACAGTTCTGTCAGAAAATGGAGTGACACGTGGCGAATCAAAACGAAAGTTAAGTCAGACTTCTGTTTCGACGACTGAAATAGAAGCGTAATCGTGCGAGTAAAGAATAGTTTTCTACTCGTGATTGGGATTCTCAGGTGACGTGGCTTACACAGTTGAAGATTTTGCGCATGTAAGAATAGAATCTTTCAATCTCAAATAGAAACAAGGTCAAACGACTATTTTCCACCCCAATTTTACGGTTTGTTTTTTATTTTGGTTAATAGGAAAAAATTCAATCAGAACTTCGTTTGAGTAAACAAAATTTTTGGAACATCGTAATCTAATCTACAACTCCAGTGTCAATTAAAACAAGATAAATCAGAATATAACTTTGTGATAATTTTCTAAAGCTTATTTTTATTTCCTAATTTCGTGTACAAGAATGAGTTGTTACAGCACAGTTTACACAGTCTTTGATGGGTAACGATTAATGCAGATTTTAGTGGTACTAACAAATATTCAGCGAGCAACTTTGAAGGCTTAAAAAAGGAAAACTTCCGTATGAATGACACGCTTGTACATAGTTAGTCGAGCCTAAGAGATGTGTTCCCTTATTTGACCGCATCGAGTGGGAGGGCTTTAAAAGAGAGCCGGATTAAAATTCTTAAACCGGGACATAATGACTGACGACAATATTAAAAAGTTTGAAGAGATGGAAGGATGCCTTGAGAAACAAATTAACCAAAGTTAAGAGTTCAATGATCGGAAAAATACTGCACATATCGTATGGTGTCTGATACACCCCTGATAGCACTTGAAAATCTGAAGGATTGATTGTCGTTCCCTTCTTTAGTGCCGTTATTGGAACAAAGCTACAGGTGGTGGTTATGGATCAAATGATTGTAGGGCAACAAGTTTTTTTTTTTTTTTTTAACCTGGTATTCTTAGCAACAACATATTTTTTATGTCCTGCCTCAATTCTGCAAAGTCAAACCCACATTTTCAGCACCACAGCCAGCCCAAGTTCTACATATGTTTTAAGGTCACCTATATCAAAAGGGAACTCGATCGAATTCAATTTGAGTTGCAAGCAAGAGGTCCTAGTAAGATAAGCCTTGATATTTAAGTTACATATTTAGTTAAAGTATTTATAAGTGGTTTATAAACAATTAACTTATTTGATAAAATATGACTTCTGTATATATTTTAGGCCAAAGGATTATTCCCACCCAGAGTTTGATGCTTGCCAAAATCTCATCTTCAAAGATTGTAAAATTCAAAATCTCACTCATTGACCAAATTCAACCTTAAATCTAATTGTGAAAAGTAACAAATCAGGTTTTTTTTTAAATATTTTAAGAATAAAATAAATTTTGTATAAATATAAAATTTTAAAATTTTTTTAAAAATATTAAAAAATATATTAAAATTTTTTTTTTTAAAAAAAAAAGGTCACCGTCGCTATGGCTATTTTCTGTCATTTGATTCTAGGAGATGACAGATCTGACTTTTCCATTCGGTAGAGACAATCAAATCTGACTGGTTCCAATTTTAGTGAAGGCAATCAGATATGTCTACCTCCATTAAAAATAACAGTCAAAAATGGCCAAAAAGGGTCAACTATTGTTTTTAACAAAAGTGATTAGATTTGATCACCTCAACCAAAACTGGAGTCGACCTTCATCGAACAGAAAGGCTTGATCTTCTGTTATCGATGACCACCACCATCAACACCGACGACGATAACTGCTTTCATTTGTTTATTTTTATATTTAAAAATTATTTTATAATTTTATTATAAATTTTTATTTAAAAAAAAACATTTTAGTCATTTTATTCTAAAAATTAAGAAATTTGATTGAAATTTGATCAATGGATAGAATTTTGATCAAGCATCAAACTATGGGTGGGAATAAGTCCTTTGGCCTATATTTTATTATTAAAATCACTAAAAAGATTATTAAATTATTTTATCAAATAATAAATTATATTAACTCAATTTTTTAAATAATATTATGAGAATATATTTTGATCACATTACAATATAATTTAATTTTAAAGTACAATAAATAAATATTTTATAAGCATATATTTTATTGAAAAATTATATGAATAATTTTAGATTCATTGAAACTAATATATATGAAAAGCTCGTCAAAGTAAACCTAACTTATAAACTCAAAGTATAATAGAATTTTAAAATTAAACACGGATAATACAATAATGTACTTGGTCATAATAACTTGTAATCGTAAAAAATATCATAAACAAATAGATCAACTTAATTTAAAAGCTTATAAGCTGGTCAAAAACAAACACCACCTAAGTATATTATTATATTATCTTTGCTTAATTTTAAAATTTCATGGTATAATCTTATTTGATTAAATGATTTATCTATTTTTAGTCATTTAATAATAAAATATACTTATAAATATTTTATCAAATAAGTCAACAGTTTCTCAATTTAATTTATAAACAGTAGCTATTAAATTAATCTTGGAGAAAAAATAAATTGTATGAGAGTAAAATAGTAATATTATTTATAATGCGAGAAATAAATTGTTAAAAGTTATATCGTTTCCAATATGATAGTTTTGGCAAGTTACAAATAAACTTACTTTTTTTTCCCACTCTCAACATAATTAACCTTACCTTAATGTTTTCTTTTATTAGATTTATTTTTCAATTAATAATTCTTACGATACCAAACTAAACTCAAAATCGACTCATTATATAGAGATTAAACTTGAACTCCCCTCTTTCAAAGCTTGTCCGAGTTTAGCTCAAACTCAACTGCATTGAGCTGAGTCAAACCCAAGGCTTTTGATGATAATGATTGAAGTTAGTATTGTAAAAAGCATATATATATTTATTATATACTTTTAATCGGAATAGAAAAGCATAAATGTGTATGCAAGTTCAAATTAGCAAACATTTCTACAACCAGTCCCACAAATTTCAGATGAAATAATTAAAAATTACTTCGAATTTCAAGCCATATCATTAAGATTTCACACCATATAATTAGGAAGTGATGAATTAAGGAGTATGAAATAAAACCAGGAAGCCCGAGGAAGGGGAAGAAAATTGAATTTCACACGAACAAAGGAGAGCATACCTGTAAAACCAATTAAAATATGGTGCGTCTCAAAGTTCAATCACCCAGCCAACCAAAGAGCAGAGAGAAATGTGAACAGACTACTGCTCTGGAAGTTTGTCCTTTAAATATTTGAGAATTGCTTTGGTGCCTCTGTCTACAATCGTCCTCCGGATGCTGCAAAAAAGACAAAAGATGAAGATAACGAAAAATTGGGGACAGAATATGATTCTAGTCGAGTTTCCAGTAAATTTCCATATGTCATGTTTCTTAAGTTTGCATTTGATTTAATAGGCCGAAATTCTCACTTCATTCTCCTCTGGCTAAAAGTCATTTTCAATTGGAAAGTTGATGCATGGGGAAAGTAAAAGAGTGATTTACAACCCAGGGAAACACAATTCCTTTCCTATACCACTACTTTTGAAACAGTGGTCTATTCTTTCTTAACAAACTTAGATCAATTTACTTTTCTACAAATCAAAATGACAATCCTAAGGAAACTAGGTACATTAATTCTAACTTTGGCCATTAATTTGACTTCTCTTCACAATGTTTCCCGATAAGTTTTTGATTTTTTCTGATCTTTACGGTGAAACTCAAAATTGATTATTAAGGGTTAGTCTACACATAAAATAGTCCAATGAAATTTCATACTTCACTAAAGATCAAATGCAAAATCTCATTTTCATGAGAACTTCAACAAACTAAAATATAAAGGTGATCAGTAGCGTACCTTCTCAGTGGATTTCCATCAAGTCTCAAAACCTGTAGACTGGGTTCAAGTAAACCCTGGTGAAATAAAAAAAAGAGAGAGAGAGTAGAAAACATTTAGCATATTTAATGGAATAAAATACACACAAGGTATCATGAGAGCTGGTAGATAATACGCCACAAAATATTCTTAAAATTATACTGCACAACTTCTTAACACATTAGAAGAAGCAGAAGACAATAAGTTCAAGTTTGACTAACCAACTGCCACACAACCAATGGTAAAATTTATCCCATAAAAAATGCAGAGTGTTTTGTTGTCTCGTCAAAAATGAAGAAAAAGAAAGCAGAGTTTAAACTCAAGGTCCATAGGCTTTATAAGGCCTATAACGGCTTTCATCATATTTAGTTTGTAAGATGTAAAAATCAACTTCCCATCACTAATAAAGCAACATGTCTCCTATTTATGAGGTTTCAATGAGGGTTGTGAGAACAATAATATTGCATTACACCATTTATGACAGTTCCTGTTTTACTAAGTTATTATCAGATGCCTCATAAATTGAACACATTCCAGCAATTTCTCTGGGTCAGCACAGTGACATTTGCCATTTAACATAATATTAACCAGCATTTTTCTATAACTAATAATTCAAAATAAAGTGATAAATTTCATATACTAACCAGCTCTGGAGGAAGTGCAGAAATGTTATTGTCAGACAGGTCAAGCTCAGTAAGCGAAGTAAGGTTTTTGAAACCCTGAAAAAAATTTCTACAAACATTTTATTCCAATGGCGTTTTATGCCCCAAAAAGAAAGATAGAAAGAAAGAAAGAAAGAAAGAAATCATCCGGGAAAAGGATTATGAACTAAAGGTATTTGCAGGAATAAACAGTCAAACAAAAGCCTAAAAAACAGAATATTAGAGTATGCAGTCCTAACACTTATTATCACTAAAAATTGACTTGAGTGAACTGAAAAGACCCATTCTTAAATCAACATGAGGCATCAATTGTTGATGCTTTTAAGAAGTGCAAAATGAAATAGTTGAAAGATCTTCAAGCAGATAAGTTACGTTACCTCAGGAATAAATTGAAGGGAATTTTGACTCAAGTCAAGGATCCGCAGTTGCTGTAAGTTCAATATATCTGATGGAACTTCATGGAGCTGGACTCGTCTGTTAAGTCATGAGAGCATATAAATACCATAAAAATTGGAGATATGGCACATATGTCTATACAGCCTATAATTTGCAGCTTACAGACCTCAGGAAAAGCTCCTGCAACTGTGGTAAGCTTGAAAATACTGGATTCTCTGGCAGCGAAGCTACATTATAACTCAGATCCAAAATCTGAAGCATAGGAACTCCTTTAAATCCATCTGCTGGAATCTATAGATCAAGTAGCAACACCATACCAAAATCAGTAGAAGAAAGACACTTCCACATATATGTATAAGTATCAAGGATAGATTTGAGTTCTGCCCTCAATTTGACAAAAAGATGCCTTTGTCTATGTGAACGCTGCCTAAACATTGAATAAGTTGAAGAAACATGAGTACAATTTGACGAGCAATTGCTCCAGTTCTAAATTTCTCATCGAAAGATTGATCTTACAGGAATTTGTAATATACAAGGCCTATCAAGTTTGGCAGAACATTTAAAATTGCAAGGGTAGGTAGACATCAAGGCAACCTACCAGTACCGTGTTTTTGACTGCATCATTTGTTTTACTTGATATAAGAAAGAATCATCAATCAGATCTACTTTACCTGTCTCAGAGGATTATTGTCCAGCTTCAGACATGAAAGTTTAGAAAGTGACTTCAAAATTGTGCCTGGCCAATCTTTAATTTTGTTCCGAGATAAAATCAAAGTCTGCAAATCCACATAAATATCAATATGGATTAAGTGGTGGTTGCAGATCATGAGAAGGTTTGTTACAGTATACAAACGACTGCCCAACCCAACCCCCACTCAAAGGCTATCAGTTATTGATTGTTAATGACTTACGTACCAAATTTAGACATATGCTGCAATAGATAAATAAACAAAGAGTTATTTAGCTATATACAAATACCCCTATAATCAGTCTTACACAAATTAAGACAATATTTGATAACAAAAAAGAATTAACCAATTGCCCATACCTATATTTATCAGAAATGGAGTCTGTTAAACATTGAAAAAACCCGACAAATTCAGATATTCTGGACATCAAACCAAAAAAAGGCCCTTCTTACCATATCAAAAACTAAACAAATAATGTTTTAAAAAATTATTAAAGCTTAGAGCTAGATCCTAACATTATAGGACTAAAAAAAGACTTAAATAAAGTAGTTTGACAGTATCATGGCTTTCTGGAGTTAACCTACATAATAGAAATTTAGGTTAAAACCAACATAGATTGCAGTCACCGGAGCAGTATTCAGACCCAAACCAAGGAAAGCAAACAGTAAGTAAATAAAAAAAATCACCTGGAGGGAGACACACGAAGAAAGTTCAAGTGGCAGCTCTTGAATGGAATTCCGAGAAAGATCAAGTTTTATGATTTCACCTGATTCCCAAACTTTTGATGGGACAGCACTCAAATTCATCCCTTCCAAAGAAAGTTCCTGGGTGTATAAAATTTATAACCTCAATTTACAGATATAAATATTTAATGCAACGTGAAGTTTGAGCTGTCAGCCAAGATAACAGTTACATTAAATGAGGAAGAAGAATGTTGCACCTAGTCAGCAGAATTCAACAATAGAACTTAAATGCAACTTTGGGCAACCAATTTAACACAGCTTCAGTTAACATGAAAAGTGTGCTATGGATGTCAACATAATTCATGGGCAGTGAAAATAAGACCAAAGAAAGAATGAATATTTTCTTTAGTGCCATGCAACATTAGATTTAGGATCTACACCAACTACCAGGTCCATTTATACCACTGAACACCTAACCAAAGCCAAAGATACTCTGATGTAGGTGAATGGCAAGTGATAATAATCTTCCCAAAAAAGGTCAAATTTGGTTGACTCTGTTAATTTTACCCTGCGTAGCCATGAATAATTTTCTTCTCGAACCCATAAAACAACTCAGATTTTGCTTACAACATGTGAAATAATACAATATTGAGACTTAAGAAAAAGGAAATCCAAGAAAAAAATAATAACAAGCAAAAGGATCTTGTAAACCTCAAATTATAATGGGCAGTACCTTTGAGGTAATAGATAATCGAGTTGCCATTGTGATCACATCTTTAGCTGTGCTTGCTTCCGAATCTGCAGAAGAAGGTTGAAATTATAATTCAAATAAAAACAAATGATTACTATAAGTAAGATAAAAGTGCAAAAATTAACGCATGATAAACATATTAGAGGAAGACTACATAGTTAGGATGAAATTTTTAGATAAAACAAAAATACCTTCACTCTCCGAAAGCCTACTTCGAAGATACTTCAGTAAAGCAGCTGTAGGTCCAGAAACCAATGAGCTGGAAAGTTCAGAGTTGTAAGCTCGGCTAATAGGTGCTAACAGAAACAACTAACATGACAAAAGATAATCAATGCTTCACACCTTCTCAGAGTTCTCAAGGGATTGCCCACAAGCAATAGTTTCCGCAGACTAGTCATCTTGCCTACATAACAGACAAATTACTCATTACATATGGGGGTGGATACCAACCAAACCGGGCCCAAACACCCCTGAGCTCAAGTTTGGTTCAAATGAAAACTGGTCTGGCTCAACTTCATTAAGCCAAAATTAAAAATGGCTTGAGTTCGGCATAAAAAAAGATTCAGCTCAGCTTGGTTTGGTTCGAGTTCGGATCGAATTTGTAGCTCAGATTTGTGGTTCAGATCCGTAGCTCGAGTTCGACTCAATTTCATAATTCAAATCTATAGTTTGGATTTATGGCTCAAGTTTGCAACTTATTAACAAAACGACATCATTTTGTTAATAAACTTTGAACTTGAGCCACAGATTCGAACTACAAATTCGAATCAAACTTGAGTTATGAATCCAAACCACAAATTCAAGCTATAAACTCGAACCAAACTGAGTCAAACTTCCACTAGCTTGAGTTTGGTTTGATAAGCTTGAACTCCGTTCGAACTCGGACAGAGCCAGACTTTTGAGACACAGCTGATTTGGTGCAGATCCAATCCTAATTACATATTTATCATGGGATTCATAAACAATTTGTCAACTATTTGTTATTTTGTTAAGCTAATGAATATAAGTTACACGCATATAATATCAACATAGAGATTCCTACATTAACTTGCTAACCTTACCAAGCTCAGCGGGCAACCCAGTCAATGAATTATTAGAAAGATCCAGGACCGAAAGATGCATTCGGCATGCCTCCGCTGGATACTCCTTCAACTGCATTGATATGACTACTTAATACTTCCTCAAAAATGAAAATATTAGTAGTGAACAAAAAACAAATAAATAGCAGGTTTCAGTACAGTAAGCTCTTAATGAGGACGAGCACATCCATAAACATGAAGAGTTATAGGCATAAACACAGAATTCTGTTTAAATTATATGGGATCTAACCAACTCAATCAAATCAAGGTAAACCATACGGATGAAAACCCCATTGTTGCACCAGTACATTCTAATTTACAACAATAAGTTTTAGAAAAAATCATTATTAAAATAAGTTATAGAAAAATTATTATTACCAGTCTCCTTTACTTAGTTTTCTAATTATGTATGTACATATTAATTTAGAAACAAAGACTTCTATATATTCCACCTAATTAATGTGCCTAACCATTGGTTCATCAATTAAAACATTTAACCATTGACAAATCCCTTGGTTGGATAAGCAACCAGTTCCAGTCTCATGCGGTTAAGGTTGTCGGAAATATATTTCAGAAAAAGAAAAAGAGAAAAGAACTGGATACCTGGTTTGAATGAAGATCTAATGTTCCCAACTTTGAAAGCAACCCTATCTCCGCTGGTAATGTAGACAATGCATTATTCCTGCAAATTTGAGGTTACATATGCAAGATGAATGTCTTGGGTGAAATTTTATAATAGAATATTTGTATCCTCAAAAATCTAAACATGACTTTGAAACGATGGTTGAGAACTTGACCCCGTATATAATTCCATCAAGGCACTGCAGCCAGATATTGAAGTTGGGATTGAAGAAATCCCTGCATAACTCATACACAAAGACTTATTATATTAGAAGGGTTGAAGGAAATATGCTGTCATACTCATATATGAATGTTTAGCAGACTAGTTCTTTCATTTACTCACTGTTCTGGTGAAGATCAAGACGAATTAGCCTTGAAAGCCTCCCAATGGTTTCTGGTATACCAATCAGCAAATTTTTTGCTGCACAGATAGCAGCCATTTCAAAATTTCTTTTGGTGTCAAAATAGGAACCCATTCTTATTGAAGCATGTAATAAAATAGGGAAGCTGCAGTTATTTACATGCATTAAGTTCTGTGAGCAAGGTCCAGGATGCAATCACATTGCCGGGTAAAGTTGTTAGTTTGTTCCCCTGACATAAAAAAGAACAAGCATTTCATAATCTTATATCATTGATTACACATTTGAGTTCCAAGGCCATCAAAACATGATTAACTAGAAATGATAAAAAGATAAGGGAAAGACAAAGGGAGGAGCTACAAATAGATCTTGTTAATACCTCTACATCCAGTTTTGTCAATTTTGTACAGTTTGCTAGATCTTCGGGCAAGCTGGTTATAACATTGTTTGATGCCTGCAAAACAAGTAACACAGCACATCATCATAAACTATCCCCGTGACTCTTACAAACAAGCATGATATACTTTTCCCATTCCTAACTACATAGCATGATTCAACATCAAAAAAGTAACAGAACAGCCCATTAACAACCAGATCACCTCACATTCATCAATCCATCATATGATACACATTACCTTGAAATCTGATAAATCTAAACATCTTCCAAGAGAGCTTGGTAATTCTTTAAGCTGATTGCTCGAACAATCAAACCTAGAAATCATATTAAATTGAATCAATCAAACATTGAAGTTAAAAAATCCAATTCTATGTTCATTGATTTGAGGCCTGAAAACATATTAAAAGCATAAGCACATACTAAAACAAAAAACCATTGCAACTTAAAGGACCACCTCATCATTTTCAATGTCTAAGAAGTCCTCAAAATTTTCAAAATTAAACAACTGTCTCCTTTTCTCATCAATGATAACACGCTAGTTTTAGCATACGATTTGCAGCATAGCCAAAACATTAAATCTTCTTGAAACCCAAAGACATATTACACAGATGTTTCTATCACAGGTAATTAAATATCTTCTAAACTGACAGAATGGAATTTTCAGTATACAAATCCATATCCTGAGTAGCCAGTAATATAAAATTAATATTTTAGAGTCATGCTAGATTTCTTTCAATCATTTACTCTGAAAATAGATAACCCAATAAAGGAAAAGAGAAAGGAAAATGCATACTTGACAAGTGAAGTTACTGATCCAATCTCCTCAGGTATTTTATGTAATGAGTTAAAGGAAACATCTAAGGATTTAAGAAAGTGAAGCCTGTCCAATATACAAAAAAGAAATCAAACATTAAACATTCAATCAAATTAAATAGTAAAACAATTAAACAAGTTTCAAGATAACTCACTCTCCTATTGCAGTTGGAAGTTCAGAAAGCTTGTTGTGGCTAACATTCAGCACAGTAAGTGTGGGCAAATTTCTCAGATCCTCCTTCAATACTTCAATACTATTATGAGCCAATATCAGCTTCTGCAAATCCACAGCCTAAAATAACCAACAAAACCATTAATCTCCTTTCTATAAACGTCAAATTCGACCACAAAACTTCATCTAACCAGTGAAACCAAAACTCGAAATCTTTTATTTCACATAGCAACATAAAAACAATAAAATAAAAATACGAACAAATACCTCCCACCACTTGTCATCCTCTCCAGCAGTATCCAAATTTTGATATACCTCATTCGGCACATCCCTAACAATTAAAGCAAAAATTACAAAAACACCAGTTAAAAAAATTGAGTAGACTATGAACATTAAAATTTCAATCACTACTAAAATGGAGACCATAACTCACTTCACTACCTCGCAATCTCCATGTTATGATAAAGTAAGTTTACGAAAATTAACTGGAATGATAAGCTAAAATGGAAAAGAAAATGAAGATTGAGAGTTGCCTGAGAGAGCGATTTGATAAGTTGAGAGAACCGGAGGTTCGTGCAGCCCTGAGTATCCGCTCCATTCTCGGTTTGTTTACAATTGGCCGCTACGAAGCGCTGAATTGTATCAACTCGGTTCCAGATCTGAAGGAAGGCCAATCTAATCTAATCTAACCATAATACTGGAAAGCAGATGAGCTATCCTTCTCCCACTCCAGCACTCTGAATAAATTTTTTTATTTTCTTTTAATTGATAGACTCAAATATTAGTGAAATTATTTTTTTTTTTCATGGTTGGGAAAACTAAACCTACACTTGGTTTAGATGGTTAAATCCCGTACGTCGATTAGGGTAATCTTAAGGCTAGATATTTTCAAAAATTTTAATTTCTAAAATGATTCTTCACAACACAAGTATAGAATGGAGAGGCTGCGTAACTGTCGTATGCCTTCAAATATAAATACAGGCCAAACGACTAATTTTCGCAAATTTCCTCAAACGATAAAGTCATATATGAGATGTTTTGAAAAATCAACTACGCATTTTTATTTTTTAAAAAAATAAAAATATTTTCTATAAAAATAAATAATATTAATATTAAAATAAAAATTAATATAAATAATAATAAAAAATTTTAAAATAAAATAAAAATTTTTAAAAATAGTCACAGCTGCCAACAACGTCGTTAATGACAATAGTCGCTATTAACATAATCAAATGGTTGAAAATAACCACTTGGTTCTATTGGTCACTAGATCTGATCGTTTTAATGGTAGAAACAATCAGAATAATCGACATGTTTAAAACCGACCATTTTTTATCATTTTAGATGACCCCCTATGCTAGATCATGGTCGCATTTACCATCGAGGTGACCAGATTCGGTTGCCAATAAAACTTGGTGGCTGTTTCCAACCACCTAATAAGTTAACTGCTTTTAAAAAATTTTATTAAATTTTTAAATTTTTTATTAATTTATATTATTATTTTAATATTATATTAATAATATTTTATGTTATAATTATTTTTATAAATTTTTTTAATTTTTCTTCAAAAAACAAAAATACGTATTTGACTTTGGTCAATAAATAGATATTTGACTTTTTAAATTTTTTTATGTGAGATTTTATTATTTAAGAAAATTTTGGGTGAAAATAAGTCATTTGGCCTATAAATGCACCTCAAAATAGCCACTTGTTCCCACCTAAGGTTTGCTAAAAAGACAAAATTTCACTTTCTATTTTTTAAAAAGTTAAATACCCACTAATTTACCATTTTTCATTCATTTTGACAAAATATTTAAACTAACCTCTTTACAAAAAAGTAAATATAATAAAATATAATTTAATATTTAAATAAAATATATAAAATTTAAAAAAAAATTAAAATTTTCAAACAAATATAAAATTTAAAAATAAATTAAAAAACAATTACTTTCGTTGATAATCAAATCAGAAGACCAAAAACGACTTCTTAACTCATAGGATAGTCAGATTTGGTATAAATCCATGATATTTGAAGTTCCTTCCAAATTATTATCGTAGTATCTTTTTTTCTTTATCATAGCCCATTTTTTGTTCGAGGTTGAAATGTATGGATGTTGTAGGTGATGGAACCTCATGTCTTATAATTCACAAAGCTGTGCAAGATATGCACTATCTGTTTACTTCTTTGATTATAATTTGTAGTCTCTTTTTAGCCTTTTTTGTCTTGTCCAAATATGGTTTATACATATTTTCCCATATTTAATGGTTCATGAATTAAGAGTTCTTGTGTCATGTATGGAAAGTTGGCAGTCTGAAAATATCTAATGTTAGCATTCTCATATATTTTTCTAAAATGGATGTTGATAAGAGCAAACTTAAAGTTTTTTTTTTTTTTTTTTACTCATTTGGTTGTATTCTTTCCTGCTTAATGTGTGCAGCAAGCCAGAGTTCACCTTCTTGACAGTGAGCCTTTTAATGATGCATTTGGACCTAAAGGACAGAGAAAGCGACCAAAGCTATTGGCAACAGATTATGAGTCTTCAGTTAAGAAGCTGATGGATCTTAGGGTATATTTTCTTGATCTTAAAGCTTAAATTATTTTGTACTAGATGGCTATGAGTAGAAGTATGGTGCTAGTACATGTGCAGAAGGAAATGAGGGAGATGGATTTAGGGATCTGGTTCAGCATACAATGTTTGAGAACGGTCAAAGAAAACGTATATGGGGTGAAGTTGCACTCATAGGACATGATATAAACTTTGGTGGACCTTCTGGTTTTTCCTCTGAAGTCATGATATGCAATAGTTGCAATGGTATCTTGTAAGATATTGCTACCAGTAGGTGAGGATATTTGTTCACCCATTTGAACAACTTTACTTGTTCTAGCTAGATAATCAAAATAATTAGGTCTCCCAAGTTGATCCATGAGATGACAATGAATGGATGAGCAACCAGATTTTTTCTGCTGGCGCTACAAAAGATCACAAGTGTATATGAAGCCTCTTTTCCATTTTTTTTTTTTCTGTTGCAGGTTTTGGATGCCAGAGATCCTCAAGGTACAAGATGTTATCATTTAGAGAGGCATTTGGAAGAGCATTGCAGGCATAAACACATGATTCTTCTGTTAAACAAGGTCAGTTAACAAATTTCATGGTCATTTGAGATTCTCAGTATTTCACTTTTTTCCCTTGAGTTTTTCTTAAAAAATTCTTCTGACAGGGTGATCTTGTTCCAATGAAGATGCTGCTGAACACATAGGAGAAGTCTTAAAACGTGTCAAGAAGGAGCACCTTAAGAGAGCATATAAAATAGCAGAATTTATAACTATGCCATCTGAAAGTTTTGGTTAAACCCTTGACTAGGATTGCATCTAGGGAGTTTCCTCTTTTTCATTCGAAAATATTCTGTCACAAAATAATCACCATAAAAAAGCAAAATTTTTTACTTTCTCCCCTCCCTCTCCTCCGTTGTCGACTAAACCTTGTTCATATAGAACATTTTTTCCTTCTCTCTCTCTTTTCTTATTTTTATAATCCAAAACCATTTTTATAATCAACCATTTGGTCAATGTAATTGATTGATGTTGTTAAGTTTTATTGGAGGTGAAGGGTATATCACAATGATCTCAAATTGGAAAAGCATTCTCCATTAAAATGGTATGGTTTGATACCGGCGATGGTAGTGAATCAATATGAAATAGACTTAGATTGAATGAATGAAAAATCAGTGATTTAATTAAAGAAGTAAGATTGAATTTGAATCAAATATATTTAAATTTGATTTTAAATTCAGTTTAAACTGGTTTGAATAAACTGTTTAAATCTGAATACGAATTTAAATTATAGTTTTAAAAATTGATAAAAAGAATTCGACTATGAAATATATAAACCGAATATGAATACGAATTTAAACTTAAATTAAAATTTTTTAATTATAAATTTTAATAAAATATAAGTATGAATTATATGAATCAATATGAATATAAATTATATATAAATTGAATATAAATTCAAATTTATTATAAAAATTTAAAAATATGAATTTAAATACAAATTAAATTATAATAAATAAATGTAAATGTGTATATATATATATATATATATATATTTAAGTTTAATTTGATTTGAATTTGTAAAAGGAAGCTAAGATAATATTATTTAATTAATATAATTCATTGTTGGTTTGAATCTAGCGAGACTCTATTACTTGTGTCAGTGTCGCTGAATCTTCCTACCTGACCTATATTAGAAAAAAATGAAAGAAAACGACATTCCATTGGGCCCCAAATGCCACTAAAATGACGTCGTTAATATCATCGTCCCTGTCAAATGTCAATTTTGTTTACCATTGTTTAGGACTCAATACCTGTAATTTCAAACAACTCTTAACTAATTAAATAATTAAAAGATATTGAATAATTAATTTAAATCAAAATTTTTTGAATTTATAAATTTGATAGACAGAACAACTTTTAAACTCGAATTTAATAATATAAAAATTATAAATTTATTTAAATCAAACTTATTTTAATCAAATTTGGACACAAATTCCATAAACACAGCTAGAATCCAGCCATTGTTGTAAACAAATGGGAAACAGATCCCTGCAACTCTGCCTTGCCTCAAAATTCATTATTTTTATTAAAAAAATGAACTTTGAGATCCTTCCAGTGAAGATTCACTGTGCTTTTATTTTTCTTTCTGCAATTAAATTTTAGAGAAACTCTCTGTGCTCTCGTTTTTGTTTGGATTTTTTTTTTTTTTGTTTTACTACAAAGTCTACATTTCTCTGACCTCGAACGTGTTCTTCAAGTTCAAACAACTGTGCTCTGTTTTTGAAGCTAGAGCCTTTCGTCTTTGAATCTCATTTCAGTCTTGTTCCAAGTTTCAAGACCAATCTGATATGAATCTACCAGCTTCAAGCTCACATAAGCTGAGTTCACGTACGAGAATTGCAGAGAGGCTGTCTTGAGGGAAGAACCAGATGGGTGTTTAATATTTTGAAGACTGGAAGGGAAAGACTGAATAGTGGTAGTCAATAGAACACTGTTCGAACTAATCTCTCGGACCATAAGTGACGTCGTTTTTGCGTGTTTTCTTTTGCCGTCAACGCGTTTCAAGTTTCTTTCGGTCATGAAGCTCACAGTTTTAGAAAAGAAACTTTTAAAAAGGAAAAGCTATCTTCCTTACTTGGTTCTGTGTTAAAGGGTGAAGTTTTTGGTGTGTTTAGAGGAAAATAGTGGTTTTTGGAGGTGAGATTTGAAGAAAATATAACGGTTTCTGTGTAGTATTTGTTTAAAATGGAGGAGGATAATAAGAAGTATCTGCCTTCGTTGGCGTTAACGCCAACATGGTCTGTTGCTACAGTGTTGTCCGTCTTTGTTGTTGTTTCTTTGCTTGTGGAGCGCTCAATCCACCACCTAAGCAATGTGAGTAGTTTTATCTATATCCCTTAACCATGTGTTTATGGTTAAGTTCGTTATTTCGTTGTTATATTTTTTCATTGTCGAATCTGAAGTGGGTTTGCTTTGTTTTATTGACTTCTCTGTGGAGCTGGAGGGTCTTTCTTGAATTTGATCATTTCAATTTTTAGGATTTTACTTTGTTGTTTATATGGGGTTGAATCGTTGAATCTTGTTTTATTTCTTTTTGTTTGCTCTGTGTTCTAACTCTCCGTTCTAGAACTCTGAAACATTTGTGGTATCCTTCACCTTTTATAGTTTAGAAAAGTGTTTAAGCAAAATAGAGTCACAGTCGCTTTAATCTTTTTATTTTGTAGGAACCTTTGAATATTTATTTGTTTAATGATAAAATATATTTTGAAGTGTTTGTTATGTTTTTTGTAAAATGTGGGCTGTCAAAATTTATGACAATGTTTAACCGCTTTCTCTCCTTGTGATATTTGTTTATTGTTCTACTTGGATTTGAAGCGCTGCTGGTTAATACTTTTGGGTTTCTTCATGTTGGAAAAATTACAGTTTGATTGATTACTGTTGAATGCAAGGTTTTGGGATGGATTATGGTGAAAAGTTATGGTTTTCAGTAATTTTTCCTCATTGTTTCAACCTTCGGATAATTTCATTTGTTTTACAGCAGTATTGATAAAGCTACTGAACTGGAAATTTGTTGTGTTCATTCTTATTTGGTATTATTCTATTTGTCTGTTGCAGTGGTTGCGGAAAACTGATCGAAAGCCTTTAATTTCAGCTGTGGAGAAAATGAAAGAAGGTATGTTGCATTGACTTGTATATATATCTCTGTAAGAGGACTTCCATATGTATAGTAATATTCTTTTTAAAAACTTATATTTAGTGAATTTCTATCTTCAGAGATGATGCTGCTTGGATTCATCTCACTTCTTTTAACGGCCACCTCAAGCACGATAGCAAATATCTGCATTCCTTCAAAGTTTTATGATGGTCAATTTGCTCCATGCTCCAGAGCTGAGATTGATGAAGAAACTGAAGATTTATCTTCTGATGGTCGTAAACTGTTGACGAGTTTTCTTTTTCCTCATCGATTTAGGAGAATGTTGAATGGATTAAGTCTGAACACCTGCAAAGAGGCATGTGATGTGACATATTCATAAAAACTATACTTACAAACTATTTAGATGCAGTGTTTTATCCATTAACAGTTGTCTTTGTGAAAATAAATTGTTGGAGAACTTTATCAGTGGAATTACCTGAACTCCTTGTGGCCTTAAATCAAATGACCGTTTTAGGTTCAAAGGCTTGTCATAGTGCTCCTGATAATGATGATGAAGATGATACAAAAGGAAGTTTTATGTCTTTCTTTGACTAATATATGTAGTTTTTAAAATATTTATAAATGTTTCTGTTTATATATCACAATAATTTATGGTAATTCTAAACTTGTTTTTTCTGCAGGGGTACGAGCCATTTGTTTCATATGAAGGTCTTGAGCAGTTGCACCGCTTCATCTTTCTTATGGCAGTCACACATGTATCTTATAGCTGCTTCACTATGTTGTTGACAATTGTGAAGGTTAGATATATGTACTATGATCAGAGTGAAACTAGCTAAGAAGTTTTAATTTACAGTTACAAATATTCTTTTTTTTTCTGGTTAATGTTTGGTAGACATATAAATGCTTTGTTTTATTTTGATTTTATATTTTATTATTGTATTTTAAAATGTCAAATCTTTGTTGTCCATTTTACCTGAATACATGATGAGAATGGATGTTTTATTATTTGCATAGTTCTAAACTTTAGGCTTCTCTAGATTTTTTGTTATGTGGTGGCTTATCTAAACATGAGAAGAGAAACTGCTTGAGAGCTACCTTCTGCATAAATTTGTGATAAATAAATAGTGAAGTGATAGTATAAAGTTCTTTCATTGAGGAAAATGCAAATGGTTCTCACTGGCAAAGCACTCATCTAAACATGATTTTGTGTATGTATTGTATTGATTATTTAAAAGGAAAGAGTTTCTACAATCCAAGTTCTCAATATAATGCTGATGGAATGAAGTACTTATATTACAAACTACATCTTGTTTTATTTTATGTCCATTAAATATACTGTCTGGTTGTTGTATGTTATGAATCAAAACAGTTTCTGCCCTGCCCTCTTATAGGTTGGCTACTCAAACTTGAAATCAAAATCCTTGTGTTTGTTTATTTATCGTTTAAACTAACAGTTCAATCCTGGTTTGTATGGCCAGATTCACAGTTGGAGAGTATGGGAGGATGAGGCTCATATGGATCAGCATGATTGTTTAACTGGTGAGCTTGTAAATTATAAAACAGTCAGCTCTGGCTGTCTCCTTTTGTTGTCATAGTTCCTGTTATTAATTTCTCATACAGTAGCTTGCTTGTGACCCATGTTATGGAATATGGCATTGCTTGATCTTATTAATGCACTTATATTCTTTTCTGGAACAGAAATCAGAGATTTGACAATGCATAGGCAAACTACCTTTGTCAGATATCATACATCAAATCCTTTAGTCAGGAATGGTTTACTTATCTGGGCGGTAGGTGTATGACTTGAGTTCTTTCTTTGTTTGCTTTGACTTTGTTAAAAATTGTAACCTAGTCATTATGCATCCTTTCGATCCTGGACTGCCAATAGCATTCAGTACTAATTTACTTGCAATCATTTCATGAGGAGGAATTTTCTGGAAAGCTTATTGGAGTACACTAAGCAGTCTAAAATTAAAAAATTTTTCAGGGTGACAGTTAGCTAAAAAAAAATTGTATAGCATGTAGAGATGATAGAGAAAAGAAAAATAGGACTTGTGTCTAGGATATTGGAAGGAGAAGGCTATCTTCAGCACATATAGTATTATTCAATTCTGTATACTTCAAGCATCCTGCAAATAGATTTTCACTACTTACCAGATATGATAGAATTGTTTGACGTGTTAAAAGAGGGGCATAACATGCTTGGATTTATGCAGTAGCGTGAATGCAGATTTGCATAAACAGTAGTCAATCTAATCAACTTTCAGAATTCAACTACATTCTTAAGGATGTGAAGAGTATAATATATTTTTCCTCTCATCTCTTACCCTATCCAACTGAAAGGATGTTTATTGTTTTGGTAGCTATAGTCAAACCTTAAAATGGTTGCATCGGTATTGTAAGTTTTGCTGAGATTGATGTTTTTGTTAACTTGCAGACCTGCTTCTTCCAGCAATTTGGACGTTCAGTGGTTCGTGTTGATTACCTTACTCTTCGCAAGGGCTTCATTATGGTGTGTAATTTGCTAACCTGCAGGAAATTTATGCCTTTAGAATTATACTGCTATGGTTCTGTTTGGATGTTTATGGACCTGTTTTCCATAAGGATAGTCCAAGATTATATTGAAAACACTTTTATCTGCCCACTTAATATTGTATGATGGTATCTGTGGGTTTATGGTGCTTTATAATTACTATCTTTTTTGTTATTCTTAAAAAAACTACAGAGACACATAGACACCCAAAATATTTTTCAAAATTTGAAGTAATCAGCCAAAAGATAAAACACATACTCAAGTATGCAAACAAATGCTTGAGGAAATTATGTAATAAATTGTGGAAACCAGATTCTCAAGGTAGAATATCTTCAAGTTTTCAAATTTATTTGTCTTTAAAAAATTGAAATGAAAAAAACCTATCATGGATTTTGACTTTCCTTTTATTACTAGCAACATCATGGGTCTATGACTGTTTACTATTTTGTTTTAATTTTTAATGTCAGAATCACAACCTCAGTCCAAAATATGATTTTCACAGCTATATGATTCGCTCTATGGAAGAAGAATTTCAAAGGATTGTTGGTGTGAGGTGAGGAACATATTAAAATTTGTTATTATTTTTGGTATTGTGTTATGACCAACATATGTGTCTTAAGTCTGTATCTTTTACATTTTCTTTTCAGTAATGCCATGTTTCATTCTCTTGCAGCGGCCCCCTGTGGGGTTTTGTTGTTGCTTTCATGCTGTTCAATGTTAAGGGTATGCCATTATCAATGTAAAATGAGGCTCTGACATTTTTTCTTATGTTTGTCTGATTTAATTGTTGCTTCTTTTGCCTCAATTGCTTCTATCTGCAGATTCTATATCCTACTTGTTCTGTTGTATTGTCAGATTACATTTGGTCCTCTTTTAACTGAACTCATGATTCATTGGTTTTGAACCATACTGCAGGGTCTAATCTCTATTTTTGGATTGCCATCATTCCTCTCACTGTGAGTATATGAGCCAGATTATATTTTTACAGTTTTCCAGCTAGAGTGACTCTGAAAAAGAAATTGACCAAGTTGAAAACATTTTCTATGGCTTCATGATTTCTAATGCTTTGTTATTCTAATTTGGTATGCACGTGTGCAGCTTGTTCTCCTTGTGGGCGCAAAGCTACAGCATGTTATTGCAACCTTGGTATTGGAGAATGCTGGCATAACTGGGTTCTTTCCTGGAGCAAAGTTGAAACCAAGAGATGAACTTTTCTGGTTCAATAAGCCAGAACTGTTGTTGTTCTTGATTCATTTCATTCTCTTCCAGGTTGTTGAAGTAATTTATGAGTCACAAAAACTTGCAAATTTGGTATTTTTATTTTTGTCAAAATTTCCTTAATACGTTGCATGCTGAAACTAACACGCTTCTTTTGGCAGAATGCATTTGAGCTGGCTTCATTTTTTTGGTATTGGGTATGTCCTCTTCCATGATTTATTTGTATCATATGATCTGTTGTAGATGATTTTTGTAATAACAGTATTTTATACCAAGAGTTACTTAAAAAGTAAGTTCCACTATAACTTAGAACAGAATTATTTGGTTGCACTTGGTCCCCAAACTTGTGCTGCTTTTTTACCAATTTGAATTTAACTAAACTGTGGTGATTTTGAAACAGCTATAGGAAGATATCTTTTAAGTAATTGATAAACAAGCTGTGTTCAAAAAGCTCGATAGGCTTTTTTCCTTTTTCTGATCAAATAAGTATGCTAGGATATGGGAATTTTAACTAAGCTGTCATTTTGTTGATACTTCTGCAGTGGCAGTTTGGCTATAATTCATGCTTTATTCAGAATCATATTTTGGTCTACTTACGGCTTCTTTTGGGGTATGATTTGATTCTGCACAGCCATAATTTGTTTTAGATATCAGCAGTTATGGACCTTACATCACATGCTCTTATCTTGTAGCTTCGCTGGACAGTTCCTCTGCAGCTACAGCACCTTGCCTCTCTATGCATTGGTTACACAGGTATTAAGATTAGTACTATAACTAGTTTTACTGCTTGGTAGCCCGTTATAATGATTTTGTAATAGCATTGAATATCGTGGTGGCATATCTTTCAGATGGGAACAAACTATAAGGCGGCACTGATTCCACAGAGAATTAGGGAGACAATTCATGGATGGAAGAAATCAGCCAGGAGGAAGAGAAGGCATGGTCTTTTCCCCGATGATGCAACTATTCACACCGACACAAGCACAGTAATGTCATTAGAGGAATGTGATCATCAAATGATCGATATTCCTGAAACTGCCAATGGCACTGGCATTGAAATTGAGTTACAACCACACAACGATTCTGCAACTCCCTCAGTTGCTAATAAGACATCAAGCAGAATTGGCACGCCTCTCCTTCGACCTTCTGCTTCTGTTTCTTCAACAGCTACACCACCGATTCTTCTAACGGAAGGTTTTTCAAGATCATACTCCATGCCTACTAGAAGAGAATGATCTAATATCGAGTATCTACAAAACAATATAGAAAAAAGAATACATGTCTGTCTTGTGTACTTTGGCTTTAAACTGAACTGGGAAAGCAGCAGCAGTTACAGAAAAGTAAAATGATTGAAATAGCATCTTCTAAAAGCAGTAAACAATTGTCCTCTTCCTCTCTTTCCCAGATATCATGGTAGGTTAAGGTTTCCTTAGATCATAGGATGTAAGCTGTAACTATAATCTTGCAAATTATATAAATTCTTAGATTCTTACCATTCCAACAAATCTTCTTTTATCAACAAATCTTCTTTTATCTTTCTGAAAGATTTGTTTATCATTCCATCTCTGGTTTAAGTCAAATTGGTGGCAAAATATGAGGTGAAATGTTGAGACAGTGGAATCATTTATAGCAGAAAGGGAAAGCTCAACCTGAGAAACTTTATTATTTCTAACTTATTGAAAAAGTACACATTATTATTCATGGAACCAAATGTTCCTGCAATGGGATGGTCTTAAACTTGAAATGGATCCTCTCCTCATGGTAGGTTTGGTATGGTTGAGTTGAGCTCAAAATTCCCTCCATCTTGAGGCTGTGTTGCGTCCATTTCAATGGCGGTGGTATTACCCATACTGGTTCCAGCTCTAGCTGACCCAGTTCCATTTCCTGAACCAAATCCAATATAACCAGAAGCAATTTCAGTTTCTGACCGATTCCCAGTTGCTCTCTCCATCATCAAACCAAAACCATCCATCTTTTCCGTATCATTTTTCATGACACCAACAGCACTGCCCATTTTTTCCTCACGGGGAACCCTGTGAGCAAAACTGAAGCTCAAGCATAACAAGAAGAAGAAACAAGAGGAGGCAAATTTTTGTGTTGCAGCCATGTTTGCAGACTTTTGTGCTTTGGATGAATCTGAGTGTAACTTTATACAGGCTATATATATATTTTGCAATGTGGTGGAGAGAGAGGAGACAGAGAGTTCATCACAAACCTCCTCCTGGTTTTGTTGTTGAAATCCGGGTCATGGAGTTCGCATGAAGAACGATTTACGTGCTGTGTTGTTAGCTGGCTTGAACTCGAAAATCAGTTCAGTTCGATTTGATGTGGTTTGATTCAGATTTAGAGAGTTTGACTCATTTTTATATCAAATTGATCTCTCTTTAACTCGAATTTAGTTTAGTTTTGCTCATGAAATAGATAAATGACTTAATTTAATTTAAATTTGACTTGTAATTAAATTTAATTTGTATAAAATCATTGTTAAATCAATGTTATTTTTCTTATTATTAAATAAAATATATCATAAATTCGAATCACAAATTCCAATTACAAATTTAAACTATAGATTCAACTTATAAATTTGAATTAAAATTAAACTAAACCGAATTGAATCGTTTTTATTTGAGTCAAACTAAAATCATTCTTAATTTTGGTTCAATAAACTTAAATTGAGTTATTTTTTATTTAAATCAAATTCGCATTTTTCCTCCTTGTTCATAGTTGTACATTTTTATTATTAAATTAATATACACCATATGTTTGATAAATAAAGTGAGGATAAAATGGTAATTATACAACAGAAGTACATCTTAATTTGTTTCTGATAACATTTCTTGAACATTGGGGGAGGCATTTGTTACTTTATGAAACCTTTAGGTTTCTTCGTAATTTTTGTTAATACTAGTTCTGGATTTAACTCAATACTCCAGTTAACGAGGGACACCAGGGACAGGGATATTCGGATTAGGACAATAACTTTGATGTGTATTAATACCAGTACCATTACCGGTGTCTGTATCACTTCCAAACCCTGTCCCAGTACCGTAACCCACACCTGCTCCAAAACCTATACTGATTCCAATTCCACTTCTACTTCCCCAACCAAAACCCGTACCCGTCCCCGTCCCCGTACCCGTCCCACTGCCACTTCCCCAACCAACACCCGTACCCGTCCCCGTACCCATCCCACTGCCACTTCCCACACCCATTCCAGTTCCAGCAACAGTTCCTGGACCGAAACCAGTTACAGTACCTATACCAATCCCACTTCCAAAACCTGTACCAATGCCGGTTGCCGAACCAAATCCAGTACCACCAGAACCAGACCCAGTTCCAGTTCCTGTTCCAGTTCCATACCCAACTCTAACCGCATTTTCGAAAACTACATGGTTTTCACTAACACTGTGGACTTTCAGTTTACCATTCAAGAGAAGTCTGTGAGCGAGACTGAAGCTTAAGCATAGTAAGAAGAAAGAACATGTGGAGGCAATTTTTTGTAGAGTAGCCATATTTGGCCAAGCTTGCTTCTGAATGTAAGTTTTAGCAGGGTATATAAATAGATTGCACAATGTGCCGGAGAGGAGGAGAAATAAGAGTAAAGCGCAAAGCTGCTGGTCATGGATTTTGGTTGGAATCTGGAATCATGAAGCTTCTGTGAAAGAGTGATTTAAGGGCTTCTTTTACGTTCATGGTGAGAGAGTTATGATGCCAACTGTTTCAGATATGTTTGGGTTTTAGTTGGAGTTTTTAGTTAAGCTTTAAACCCTCCATAATTTTGCCCCACATAAGAAGAGCTCTAAATCAAAAGGGTCATTGAGTTTGTCTCTGAATCTCATTATGGTCACCTAGGGTTTAGATGAGAATTGGAGGAGCATATTGACGAAACTTGCTATAATTTTAATAATTTTTAGTTTGATTTTGAAGACAAAGATAAGTAGAGTATGCTGCCTCTGTTTTGACAAAGATATTGAAGTGGCAACATGGGATCCTGAGATCAACCTAAAAGGTGAAGGGTCAAAGGGTTACGACGGAGGCCAGTGTTGTGGGTCAATCTATCGGGGCTTGGGGAGTTTGCTGATTCGACTAAATAAAAAAAGTCGCAACATGGTTCACGCCTAGAACACAGCATCAATCTGCTGGTCTATTAAAGAGAGGATATAAGCACAAAAAGATTTCATTAAAAATGTTGCTAGCTTATTAGGACTCTATTTAAACACAAACTGTAAACAGTCAATTCCAAACAATATCGCTAACCATCTTACATAGCAACATCTGGGTCCAATCTTCTCTGAATAGCGGCTGCAGCCTGCATAAACATATTGGGAATGCATCAGCAATAAGCAAGAGATTGATTGATAAAAGAAATGTTATGAGAATTCAAATTTCACTCCACCTCAAAGTTGCCAAGTTTGTATTGATATGCCATCTCTTCCCTGAGCTGAGCTTGCTCTTTCATTGCTTGTGCCTAAAATTCAAACATTGAATAGATAAGAAAGAAAAATTTTCACAGAATTCAAAGGTTTTAAAAATGAAATATAGAACTAGAATGAGATTAAAAAAAAAAAAAAAAAGCAAACCATTCCACTCTGCATAGAGCGCTTTAAAGCTTCAACCTCCTCTTCCTTCTGCATTTCACGTGCTTGCTGCAATTCCAATCTGAAAGAGAAGAATGCAACAGTTTTAATGAGTGTGGGTTATCCTTTCTTGGAAAAGATCCAGGTAAAAAAAACTGGAGTTTTGGCATGTTAAAACCATGTGGGTTAAGAACTCAAACAAGAAGATTGTGGCTATCTCAACACCATGTTTTTAGTAACAGAAACACAACCTAATAAAAGGCTCCAAAAGTTGGATTTAACCTTTTATTTTGCAGCAAGCATGATTATGATTAAATGGAACATTTTTCTGCTCAATGCTGATCGTATAAGTAGTTTCCCATAGAGACAAATAGGAGGAAGACAAAAAATGCTCAGAAAATTATCCGCACAAAGTTTCAGAATCAAATCACACATTGATTAGCACAATGCAAAACCTAAAAGCATACTTTGAAAATTGACCCAATTTCAACACAATGATTACTTCAGCATAGGAGTGACGATTCATGATTGCATCCCAAATGTATACATATGGAATGTTCAATGAAAGAGTCCAGCTCCAACGAGAGATATTCAAGAAAATAATACATAAAGTTGAAGCAACTGGTTCATACAGTTAAAACTGCTTTTTAATACAATGACATACTAGGATTCCTAGGGTATGGAAGACGATTTAAACTTCAGAAAAAACTAAAATCAAAAGCGTGGCAAGCACCATAACATACCGGCGCTGTTCTTCGTCATTGAATATAGTACGTTCCTGTTGTGAGGCCTTTTTGTTACCCCTCTTCAATTCTTTTTCCATCTGGCGTTTGTGATAAGCATCAAGGTTATAATACCTGCCACCATGCAAACACAACCAAACGTGACAAAATTCAAAATTACCAATCTGCTCATTTATTCATCTTCTTGATAGCACTTTACAAGGAAACAATATGTAAACAACATAACAAACTCCAAAGATTGACTAACCCTGAAAAAGAGGATGTGTATCCTCTAACTTAAATCTAAAAATAAATCAAGACCAACAAGGTAATGGATTTATCATAAATAGAAACTCTTTTAACCAAAGTTTCCATCAGTGTTGGGAAGCTAGATAGTATAAATGCATATACAAGCACAATATACACCCGAAAGCAGACAAAAAGATTTAAAATTTTTAATTTATAGTGCAAAGATTTAATGTTTCTTATCCAGAACAATGAAATGAACAAAGAAAAAGAAACAGAACAACAAAGAGCCTCACTTTTTGGAAGGAAAAGTAGCTGTGTTGTGATCCTCCATGAATCTGTAAAATCAATTAATTGAAAAGTCTGAAACTTAATTCCAATATCATTTTTAAGAACTAAACTAAAAACAATCAACAAATAGTTATCACACTTACTCTTTGAACATTTGTTTCTCTTCCCAGTTAGGCAAACTTTCCAGGTTCACCTGCAACAGAAAATTATGCAAACAATTATGAAATAGTCAAGCTCTTTTAAACTAGTAGCTAAAGTTGGAAATCAATTGATTGACACAACAGATTAAACCTAGTTTTCTACTTATGTCAGAAACAAGAAGATAAAAAATGACAATTACAATTAGAATAGTATAAAACAAAAAGGGAATCCCAGATCTCCATTGTACGGTAACCATACCCTTTTATTTTTTCTTTTGAAACTTTCTATAATTAACATCTCTCCCTGCAATTATTTGCCTAACCCCGAATAATAAACAAAACAAGAAGTGATCATGTATCAGAGACTTTGCAGGGTATTGAAAGATTTAAGAATGAAATACCTGTTTCACTTCTGCTAGCCATGCTGTGAACTCAGGCCTCTTATTCCTACAAAACACATAAATTTTCCACACAAACCCGCATTACTATGAAAACAGAAACTTTCACACGAAATTAACAATAGAAAACTATAGTCTACACATGAAACAGGCAATGATTTCAAAACTATTTCCGTTACAAACACAAAACAACATAAACTCATTCAAGCTGAAATCAACAAAAAAAACTTCCGTTTCAAATGCCTACAAATTGAAAACAGAATTAAAAAATGTCCAAAATTTCAAAGACAAAGTATTGAAGAGTTAAAAGGCTTTACCACATATCAGTTTCTCGGATAATTCCATATTTGCCCCAAGAATTCGTCACAGCTCCTCTCTTACCTCTTTCCAGCTTCTCCTTTTTCTTCTTCTTCCTCTTCTCTTTCCTTTCTTTCTCTCTTTTCCTCTTCTCTTTCTCTCTCTTCCTTCGTTTCCTTTCTCTCTCCTCTTCCTTTTCTCTTCTTCTCTTCCTCTCCTTTCTCTTTCTTATCCTCCTCTCCTCTTCGCTCTCTGACTCCGACTCGGATTCCGACTCCGAATCCGAGTACTCTGTCGCCGAAGAAGAATATTCTGACTCTGAATCTTCGTCGCTTCGACTACGGTGTCGTTTTCCTGATTTCCGCTTTCGTTTATAGCTTTTTACGTGTTTTCTCTCACCTTCGGAGTCCGACTCGGAACTTTCTCGTGACTTTCGTTTCGATTTGATCTTCGATGAAGGAACTTCGTCATCTTCTTCAGAGTGAGTGCCGTTTAGATCTCTGGCCATTTTGCTTCGCAGGGACTAAAGAAGAGCGAAGGAGAGATTATAGTTTACGGTGAGGCTTTGTTCACTTGCTCGCTTGCAGCGAAAATGAATCAGTAAGCCCAGAGGCCCAAAAAAATGCCCAAATTAAGCCCAAAACGAACCCCACCAAGAGACTTTGAACCGGAATAAAATTTATTGGGGAAAATAAATAAATTAGATAATTTATAAAAGAGTTAAATTTAAATCGAATATATTCATATTCTTTTTAATTCAGTGTAAATAAGATTTAAATAAATTATTCAAAATTAAATTCAAATATGAATTTAAACTATAATATTAAAAATTTTCGAATACAAATCTGAAATCAAATAATGCAAACCCAATTTAAAAATGTTTCCAAACTCAATATAAATTTTTTTAATATTTAATATTATTTATATTTCTTAATTATGTCCAGAAACTATATATAAAAAGAAAATAGTTCTTGGACATATGTATGTATATGTTAACTGGGGAACTGATTCTTGGAAGAATATGTCTGGCCAAATCTCCAAGACGGAGGCACGATATTGAAGAATTGAAGAGTTTTTTGATCGGCCAAAGTGATCTTAAAAGAGAGTCTTTGGTTTCGAAGATCGATGTTGGTGGACCAATTTGCGCCCCAGTTTCTCTGCATGGCCACCCACGTTCTGGACGTTGAGCCTCTCACCCATGCAGCTCGCACGTCGCCGCTGCCGCCCACATTGGAAATCATCACCACGTTGAAATTGGATTGGCCCCTCAATGTGAAATGGACGCCGCCTCTCCTCTTGCAGGGCACTCTTCGATAGAGGACGGGGACGATGCCTTCGTTGCCTTGTCGAGCAATGCGCAAGAAAGCGGGCATGGACATGTCGAAATGTTGGCGAGGGGGGTCACACCAGCCGCCGTTGTTATTCGGAGGGCAGAAGTTGGTGGCTGTTACGGTGACAGTGGCATGGCGGAGACACCACTTTGGATCAGCCTTGAAGTCGCATGTCAACTGGTAGCAAGCACCGCACGCCTCTCCGCCTCTGAAAAGTGCGCCACTCACCGCAGCCGTGTTGATTCCGAAGCCGGCATGGACGGTGTTATCATAACCACAAGCTCCCCCTAATAAATATACCCAAGATATGATCAATATCCAATACTATTGTCTAAAATGAAGAAAGAACCAATAAAATTACCAAGAGTGGAGGGGCTCTGGTTGGCTCCATAGAAAGTTGCATGGGCATTAAGCCAAGGACCAGCTTGGCAATGAATGCCCTGGAACATCAACCCAATGAAGAAGAAGTGACAGAGCAACACAGAAGGAACAGCAATGGAACCCATTTCGACAGGCTGAATTATATTTTCTCGGGAAGCAAATACCAATTTATAGAGTGATGGACGCGGTTGTCGGTGATGATATTCCGAAGGAGGGCTCATCATTAATGATAAGTTTTAAAGGGAGAATAAATGAAACCGCGTATGTTCACATCCTGTAAAGTAGAGAAGCTGAGTGAGAGGATGCAGTGGAGAAGAGAGAGAGAGAGAGAGGCAGCAAGAGCATGTGCTGGTCAGGGTGGAAGATGCTTCTTCTTAAGTGTAATTTGTCGGTGATTCATCGTGTTTCAGTCCTAAATGGATCAGCTATTACTTAATTTGTGTAATTAATTGGATAATTTGTTTTATTCTATTCACCTTTCACATATCAAGACAGATTATGTGTATGGAGTTTAAAATCCTCGAAGTGCTTTTTTAAAAACCTTTTTTTTTTTGGTAACAAATTTTATGAAATAAAAGAACACATAAACCCATTTTCATACCACGTGTTAAGTGTTAAGGTAGATGATATGTCCAAATCTCCTCTATTAGACCTTAAACCTTAAAAATCAATGTTTTTTTTTTTTAAAACCGCTTGTTTTGATTATTTATGTAAGTTATAGTATAAAGTCACCCTTAATATGGCTACAAACTTTATATAATTTATAAAAATAACAAAATTATGTTGGCGTAAAGTAGTTTAATATTTTATTATATAATTAAGTGATTTTAAATTAAAAATAAATTATTAATCAATCACATAATAATATATTATTTAAATACACAAATAAATACTAAAAAATTAACATATATCTGATAAAAACTGTCATTAAAATCTCTCAAAATCTATTTTATTTGTTTTTTTATAATAATATTTTTTAATTTTATTTGATAATCATCTTAATTTACATAAATAAATATATCAAGAGATTTGGGTCGACCAACAATCTAACCTAAACCCTCAGTTTTGTCCTAAAAGGCTTGGGGTTTTGTCTCAAACATTAGCATACTAACAAGCCCCAACTCATAAGACCCCCCAATTGATGAATTTTGAGATGACATCGTTCATAAATAATTTAAATCACATCAAAATCGGTTTGACATGATTTACTATTATATTTTTATATAAATACTTACTTTTTATTTTATGATAACTTAGACGTTAAATCTTTTCTTATGTTATTTTATAACAAATCAAGTTTTTCTTAACATTTTAAGAAGTGTTTTGTTTGATAATAAATCATGTCATACTTTAACATGACACAACATTATTTGATATATAATTTGAGTTAATTCTACTCAAACCAAATCAAAATATTTCAAATTGATTTAAAATTAAGAAATTTTAATATAACTCTATTTAATATTAGGTAAGCATTTAGATTCTTCAATACAAAACTCAAATTCACATAACCTAATAATAAATTAAAGAAAATGATATTTTATATTTCAAATCTCTATTATAATATATTTAAATAAAATGATACATATTTTATATAAACAACTTTTAAGAAATTTTAAAAGTTTTTTAAAATTTGAAAAAGATATATAAGAATTATTTTAAATTTGAAAAAAAATTTGAAGATATCTTTGAAATATTTAAAATTTTAATTTATCATTTAATAGTTTAAAAAATAACCATTATACCCTAAAAAACACGCAGCATGAGAAAGAGAATCATCTAGTTACCCCTTAAAAAAACAATATTTATATCTCAAATACATCTCATCATAGTTAACCTTCGATAAATAGATAAAAAATTGACTTTTTCAAACTTAAGTATCTCAAATGGTCATGGGTTTAATGTAGCATCCCAGATTAGAAAAACCCTTAGGGGAAAAATTTTGGGGTTAGAAACGAGATTCAGAAAGAGATTGGGAGTCTAGTAAAGTTCAGGGGTGAGTTAGTAAGTTTTCGGAGCCGTGTGACTTTCGTTTAAATCCTTTCGAAAGGATTCGATCAGGTGAGTGAGCGAAAAATGAGTAATACTCATTTTCCCTTGTGCACGCCCGTGCACCCTTGATGCACGCCCGTGCGTGGCCTAGTATATAAAGAAAGCCGTGAGGAATTAGTTTCTTTTTCTCACTGCTTTGCATTTTTAGCCAATTCTCTCTTCCATTTCAGTTCCTCTTATCATTAGAGAAGAGAACCAGCAGCAAGTAGCTCCCAATCCGGCGAGAGAGCAAAGAGATTAGTTGTTTGAGAAGTTTTCAGAAGCATGACAAGAGGTAAGTGTTCTTTCACTTCTTCTCGCAATTTCCCAGCATGTTTGATGAGTTGTAATGCTTGGATGAATGTTATATATGTTATATGATGATGGTTAATGTGTGAAATGTTGATTTTGGCCATCCTTGATCCTTGCATGTTGATGGATTATGTTTTAGTGAGAGAAAGCTAATGCTACCATGGTGAAATGCGTGATGATTGATGCATATGAGATTTGATGCTTGAATTGTGTTATATGAAGTGCTGGTAATGCATATTTGGAGTGATTTTGAATTTGAATGCAATTGGCATGAGTTTAAGGCAAATTTCCAGGCGGTGCTCTTGTTGAAGAACAAGACGCACGGTCGTGCGCCTGCATGGCACGGCCGTGTGCCTTTGTTTTTCCAGATGCACGCCCGTGTGCACGGCCAGAAAATGCACATGCACGCCCGTGTGTCCGCAGACGCACGCCCATGCGTGCGCTTTCAGTGAAAAGTTTTCAGAAATTCCAATAGCATGCACGATCAGGCGCACGACCAGCACACGACCCCGTGCATCCTGGCTCACGCCCGTGCACCTGCAGATTTTCAGAAAAAGAATTAAAAATGAGAAATTAAGCATGCGAATTCAGAATAATGACAAACTTGCTTTAGATAAGCATCAGAAAAGCATGAATTCAGATATTAAAACTGCATATGCATATCATGGCATGACATGTAGCTTCAGAGAGGATCAAGGGATCCGAATTCAGTATTCAGAACCCGATGTACGGGTAAGAGTATAGGGTGAATACGAGGGGACATCTGTGGGATTCAACATTCTGACACCAGTCAGAACGCTCAGCAGTATTTCAGATTCAGTTTCTGACACCAGTCAGAATACTCAGCAGCATTTCAGTTTTACCATCTGGCACCAGTCAGATCGAACAACAGTAAATTCAGATTCAGCTTTCTAGCCAGTAGCTAGACTGTTCAGCCCACATGGCCAGGATGCCGAATCCTTGTATTCCACCAAGTCTGATCAGCACAGCAAGTACCTTCGGGTACAGAGAGGTATTCAGATGCATGCATCCATGGGATAGTTCAGTAGCATGACATGACATACACATTATGACATGGCTAATAATGATACCAGCATGTAATGAGAATGAGATTCAGATATCAGTTTCAGATTCCGGCAAGCGCATAGATGTATGAATAGGGTCGAGGCCCAGGTTTGTTTGATTAATATCATTGTTTGTGCTTGCTTGGGTTTTGAGGGAAGTAAGAAACGCTTACTGGGTGATATTTATCACTCATCCCTCTCCTTCTTCCATCTTTTTCAGGTGGTTCGTGCTGTTTCCGAGGAACGAGTGGTACGAGACTGACAGAGAGGGCCTACACCGCGATCTCAGTTTGTACAGTTTTTTCAGTTTTGGACCTGTGTGGTCATATTGTACATGTTTTATGTATCAAGATGTATAGAAACAGTATGTATGTATATGAAAAGACCATTGGGCCCATTGTACAGAACAGATATGTTCAGGTGGTTCGTGCTGTTTCCGAGGAACGAGTGGTACGAGGCTGACGGAGAGGGCCCACACCGCGATCTCAGTTTGTACAGTTTTTTCAGTTTTGGACCTGTGTGGTCATATTGTACATGTTTTATGTATCCAGATGTATAGAAACAGTATGTATGTATATGAAAAGACCATTGGGCCCATTGTACAGAACAGATATGTATATTTCAGTTGATGTATGTATTTCAGCTTCCACATGTGTAATTCTGAATGTATAGCAGATTTCAAGAAGTTTTTATTATTTCTGTAGGATTCCCGTCACGGGTATCCGAGTTTTTAGTTTATTAATAAAAGCTCCTCGCAGTATTCAGCAGTAGGGGTACTCGTGGCGACGGGTCCTACATTTAACCCATCTAAACATAGGTTGAAACTTAAAAATTTTCTAACATATGTAAAGAAGCATGTTTCCATGATCAACCCTTGAAAGTTCAAAGAATAATGTCAAGAATGCCAAAATGGACAAGCAGAAATTACAATAATACTCTAATTTACAATGAAGAATAAGACATTATCTATGTATCCTAACATATGTAAAGAAGCGTGTTTCCATAATTAACTCTTGAAAGTTCAAAGAGTAATGTCAAGAATGCCATAATGGACAAGCAAAAATTACAATAATACTCCAATTTACAGTGAAGAATAAGACATTATCTACATGTAATGATATAGCAAAGACCAGAGCCTAGTCTCACAAAAGGCTCCAACTCGATTTTGGAACTTCTAACAACATTGGTATTCCTGTACTGCAGTTAATCACTCAACCTCATAGCTTGAGTATGAAAAGGATTAAAGCTAAAAAGATCACACAATCAGAACAAAAGAAGACACAAAATCAGGCAACATACCAGAAAGATTGATACTCTGTTAAGGGACTTGTCAATCTCCAATTCTTGCCTTCTCAATCTATAGTTGCTACTCATTAGCGGATGTGAAAAAGGATACGAGGAGAACAAACTCGTGACTGAACTCCCAAAAATCCTCTCTAATACCATCCCTCCAAACATTCCCATCAGTGGGTTAACAAAACTTATTGTTGCCATACCAACAAGACTAGAAGTTGCAATGGCTGCATAACCACTGTGGTGCTGTGTTTGCCGATGAAAGAGATCTTGATGTAGTTGTGGAGTTCGATGTGCAGTGGATGTTGTAGAGATAGAAATAGGAGTGTCCAACATAGAAGGAGGTGGTCTATGGGGTACATCCACACCCAAATTGCGCTTCTTGGATTGGTATTCAGAAGAAGATGTTCCACGGCCATAGAGCGGAACCAATTTAGAAAGGGATATGTTAGCCTTACAGACGGGGCAGTTCTGCTGCTGTTTGTTGGCGTCATGAGAGGAAGTTTGGACATGGAGCCACTTGTAAATGCAGGCCCAACAGTATAGATGACCACAGAGGGTAACCACAGGATTGTTTACCGAGTCTAAACAAATATTGCATTCAAAACAACTGCTTTCGTTTTCAGAAATCACTTCAGATGCTGACATGGGACTCAATTTCTGCTTGAATAAGTGATCTCGACCAGTTTCATAGAGAGACTCCAGCTCAAATAAGTTCTGCTCCCTTGCCATGTATTCTGTGGGAAAAAGATTGTTTTCTTAGCACTACACATGAAAATACACATAGGCTATACACCTAAAAGACGAAGGCATCTGCATTGTGTTCTATATTCTATGAAAAGAAACAAGAAGAGCAAAACATTCACCAACCAAAAATAAAGACAACAAATGCATAGTGGCCTTTAAGAAACGCCATTTTTAAGTTCAAGGTCCGCCATCATGTAGTCATCCTCCTAAACAGAAGCACTAGTCACTTGATTCCCTAAGCATCTTAAGAAGAAAAAAGGAATGGACACAAAGAGGATAAGGTTCAAAAATTTATGTTAAATATCAAAGGCTACATTAGCTTACGGCAACAATAGATCAACTGCAATATAACATAGGATAAGGACCAAGAATTAGGATCTAGCATCCCCACCAAAAATTAAAAAGTGAAAAACATGACAACTGAAATGCCAGAAGCATAATTAAAGATGGGTCCTTAAAGCCATCTTCATTTAGCTTTATTCAGCATCTGTAACATCAGAGGACCACTTGAGCAAATAGACAGAATTATAATAGCTTTGTAGCTACCCTATTTCATAACCTCTTCAAATACAAACTTTCACACCAAACATCATCGAGGTCAAACATTATTATTAACATTTACGTTATCTTGCGAACAGCATTCTTTTCTTAACACTTTTTTCCTCAAACACAAGGAAAATAAAAATAGGTTGTTTCATTCACATAGAACATACACACCAATATCAATGAGCACAAACTTGTATGCATTGGTAAAAAAAAGAAGGCTAAAACGGTGCCCCATCCGTAAACAAAATTGTTCAAAATATTTGCTTATAACAGAGAAAGTCATTAACATTGAGATCTAAATTTCTAATTTCTTATGCTTTCTCAGGAACCAAACAAAGGGCATCAAAATCTTTCAATTAACGATAGATCATATCATTCAATCAGCTTCCTACAAAAACAAACATCCAACTCCACAGAAGCTTGTAAGAGAATAAAAAATTTCCCCACAGCTCCCACAACTCTCCTTCAAAATCAAAAATTTGCAAAAAAAAAAAAAAAAAAAAAAACCTCATCCATCCTTCAACCGACACAAAAACCCAACACGAAACAACGAAAGCCAACAAATCTACTACACAGAGATAAAAAAGAAAAAACAATACCAGAAACAGAAACACAAAAATAAGAACGTACCAATAGAGAAAAGGCAGAAACAGGCCGCAGCAACAGAGGGATAATCAAAAGTTAGAAACTCAAGCTTCAAAAAAAAAAAAAGCGAAACAGAGAAAGAAAAACAAGGGGCGTTGAAAGAAACGGCTGAGAGAGAATCGAGGAAACGATGAAGCGAATATTTAAATACAGAACAAGTAGTTTGTGTAATGAAAAGTGAAGATAAATGCTGGCTTCCACGGAGAAGAGTCGTCTCGTCGCCAAAATATATAACAGGGGCGGCCATAAGAAGAAGCGGGTTGGTCGGTATAAAAAGTAATAAAAAAATGAAGTGGTAAGACCGCGTTTTATTTTATTTTATTTTTGTGACTAGCGTTTTACACGTGTGAAAGATATTTATACTATAAATAATGTAAATTATACTATCTTGTAAATAAAGGTCGAAATTTAATTTGATTGATAAATCAGGCTATCATAAATAATATTAACTAAATTTTTCACTCCTAATATGCTTTTTTGAAATTACCATATTACCCCTATCTTTATGTTTTTTTTATTCTTTCTCATTTTCATTCCCTCTTTCCGCGGCCAAATTTGCAATTAAGGATCATTTAAATAGCACTAACAGTGACCATTTTAATTTGAGAAAGGCCAAAATGCTTATTCCCACCGATAGTTTGAGGCAGGAACAAAGTGTCACCCCCAAGTTTTCAAAAACTCAGTCTCACATCCTCCAACCAAATTTAATATTAAATATATTAGTGAACAGTAATAATTCAGGGGTATTTTTGTTCTTTTAAGATTAAAATTTTATAAAATAAATTTTATATAAATATAAAATATTAAATAATTTTAAAAAATTTAAAAATTTAAAATTAAAAAAATAAAAACCATAAGCAGATCTATAGACGACGGTGGCCAGATAGTGAACCAGGTGGTCGCTTCCAGCTGATATTTCTGGCAAAGGTGGTCGGATCTGGCCACCTCTGCCTAAATTGGAGGCGGCCAGATCTGACCACCTCCATTGACGAAGAGATTAGATCTGACATTCCCTAAAACCAGATGATTGGAAACGACCACCTGGTCAATTAACAGTAGCCACCACCGCCAGCATCGACGACGTTAGTTTCTTTTTTTTAATTTTAATTTTTTTAAATATATTTTTATATTTTTTAAAAAAATTTAAATATTTTTTGAAAATATTTATATTTAAAATTATTTTATAATTTTATTATTAATTTTAAATTTTTAAAATGGTATTTTAGTCATTTTAATTTAAAAATTATAAAAAATACTTTCAATAATAGAGAGATTGAGTTTTAGAAAACTTAAAGGTGACACTTTGTGTAATAGCCCAGGAGTAGAAATGTCATTTAGGCTAAGATAAGGGGGTAAAAGAGAGAAATCTGAGATTTGAAGGGCACACGCCCGTGTGCCAGGAGAGAAATGAGATATATTTCTTTTTCCCCGCATTTCGCCCAGTTATCTCCTTCAGTTTTCTTTCAGCTTTCTTTCTCTTCTCTTTTCCAGCGAACCCTAGAGTTGAAACCGTCCGCCAGCTGCCATTGTTCCGATGAGAGATCCAGGACCAGCTAGAGAGAGAGATCCTACGCCATGGCAAGAGGTAAGTATTTCTTTACCTTTTCACTTAGGTTTTCAGCAAGCTTTTCTGATTTTCTGAGTTTCTGGATGATTGTTGCATGTTGTGAATGTTTTCCAGCATGTCTTGATGATGATATGATGAGATGTATGATGATTCTTGAGTTAAATGTGCAATGTGTAATGTTTATATGCTTGAGTATGCTTTGGATGAGAAATGCATGAGATTTAATGAGCCAAATGAGAAATGCATGAGTTGAGTATGTTTATTGGCATGTATATATGTTGTGTTGATGTTTAATTGAAGATTGATTGAGTATTGGATGTGTTTGTGTGGGATTTTCTGGGTTTCCAGACACATCTGCAGATTCTGGGTTGAGCACACGACCGTGCGCCTAAGGGGACACGCCCGTGTGGCCTCAAATCTGCATGGACACGGTCTTACTTCCTGCCCGTGTGCGTATGAAAATCCACACACACGCCCGTGTACCCGAGTGCATACACCCGTGTGTGAGATCCCAAAAGCGCACGCCGGTGTAGGTAAGACACGGGAGGGTGCTGAGGCAACCACACGCCCGTGCAGTGTGATACACGCCTGTGTGCCTAGCCATGCACGCCCGTGTATATACACCACACGCCCGTGTGGTCAGCCAATTTCATGATTCTTAAGAAATTAATTCCAGAACCTTGCACGCCCATCAGCACGAGAAGCACACAGTCCCGTGTGCCTTGACACACGCCCGTGCACGTTAGCACATACGCCCGTGTGGCTTAAGAAAGAAAGAAAAAGAGAATTTTTAATTAAAGATAAGCAACCCTAAGCTTCCCTAAGTGAAATTTAAGCATGCGAAACACGAGAATAACATGAGAAAATAACATATCATGAATGATTACCAAACATTAAGCATGACATGTCATACATGAGATGTTTTCAGAAAAAGGGGTCTACGGATCTAAGAGATGTTTTAAAAGTATATATATATATATATATATACGATGTTTCGGACATCAGTTAGGGGTGGATACCAGGGGGCACCTGTGAGTTCGCACGCCCACTAGAGAGGGAAACCATGGTTCGCTAGAGAGAATATGGTCGTGCACGAGTAGTTTTCTTATAGGTTTGAACTCATACGGCCAAGGTGTCGAATCCCTGTGTTCATCAGACTGGCCAGCATAGCAGAGATATTTTTCAGATATAGTACTTTCGATACTGTTTTCAGATATACTATATGTATATATATGAGGATCTTCGGATCATAGATTTTTATGAGAAAGAGTTTTTAGAAAAGATGAGTTTTCAGAAAATCAGCCCGAGAGGTAAGTTTTATGAGAAATGAGATTTACATGACATCAGAGCATGCATATCATGTCATGTATAACATTCATAAGAAACATATGAGATAAAAGTAAAGTACAGAGCATAAAACACTTGAGAACTCTGAGAACTTAATGATTAAAGAAAGTAAAGAAATAAGAGATAAGAGATAAGCAAAGAAAGATATAAGCTACTGTAAAGCTTGAACAATAAGAAGAATGAGAAATCAGTAAGCTGAGAGTTCGAAGTCTGATCTATAATCAGCTTTTGCTTGATGACCTGTCTATGTAGGAGATAGGAAATACTTACTGAGTGATTTTGTCACTCACCCATTTCTCTTCCTTTCTCTTTTGCAGGTCAGTGAGTTGGGGACTGAGATGCGGCGATACAGCTGTGAGTTTTTGAGGACATGGTTCGGCAGCTAGATTTGAGATTCGACTCATTTGCTCTGTTAATCGCATTTCATGTATTTACGTTGTGTGTATTATATTAGTATGCACTGTATAGATTTATACATGAATAGCCTGAGATTTTCAGAAAATTTATTATGACTTATTTTATTGTCATTTACATATTTTACGCTTCCGTATATAGATGTTTAAAGTATTTTGAGTAACAGTTCAAATTCTTTTCTCTCGTAGGGATCTCCGTCACAAGCACATTTTCATTATTTATTATATATATATTTATATATTTTTTTTTTAGCTACGCACAGTAGACCTGGGGCGGGGGTCACTACACTTTGTTCACGTCTCAAACTAAGGGTGCAAACAAGTCCTTTGGCCTTCGAAAAAACTTTTACACCATATGTTATTACTTGCCAATGAAGTTAAACCCTTTTTGCTAGTATACTTTTCTGAAATTACTATATTAACCCTATCTTTTTATTTATTTTTTCCCTCATTTTCTTTCCCTCCTTCCGCAGCCAAATCTGCAACTAGGGATGAATTAAATAGCACTATTTATTAATAATGACCATTGTAATTTATTTCAAAAACTGATTGTCCTTTAACTTTGTTAATGGATCAGTATTATCTCTTTTTTTATTTTTTAATAAGGTGAATACCAATTAAAAACATTTAAAATGGGTTAAAAGAACTTCAAGCTTGATTCTTCGAAATCTTAAAATGTCAAAATATTTTTTCAATTATAAATGTATTTTTGATAAATAAATAGTGATATAATAACTAACAAAATCAAAAATTAATTATTTTTATGTAACAAATTAAAAAAAAATAATTATGTTCGTTATTAATAAATATTTCAATAACTATGAATACCATTTACCTATGAAAGGTCTCGAATAGATCTCATTCATGATGGATCGTGATTACTCCTCCAGCTCTTGCTATAAATATGAGCTTTTGCTGCTTGAGTAGGCAATGTGGAGGTGGTTGTAGATCTGAGCTGGAAGAGAAAGAGAAGCTCGACAGCAGTTATTTCAATTAGAAAGGGAAGATGGTTTTGAAATGAAAATTATAGTCCAAAAACTGAAGAAGATTACAATCAAATGTTGGAGCTTAGATTTCTTTTCAATGACTGTGTTAGGGTTTATTTCTGTGAACATTCTGAACATCTTTTCACATGGAGTTTCAGGGCAGAAAAAGAAATGTAAGCAATAACATTATAGTAAACCCCCTCCACATTTCTCTCCCACGATACAGAAATAGCAGAAAATCCATAGAGCAGAGTTCTACTTCTGGCAAAACTAGGTCAGTTCCTCAAAAAACTTCATTTCAGTTTACCTAAATGTTGCTCACTGTATAAGCAGAGATGACAATTATTAAGCCAAAGTTAACCCTTTATACCCAGAGGTCAAGACTCACAATCACCAAACAAGATCTCAAACAAGAAGCAAACATAAATAAGCCAAGTAGATATAGCTATCATCCATATAGATGAGAAGAAACTTCTAAAAGAGAAAATCATATAAGTAAGAAATGTATAGGCAACTAGCTTTACAAAGACTGAGAAGATACACCCGCATCTAATGACTATACAAGGGCAGATAGGAGCCTATTGTAAGGGCAAAGTATCTCATCTCAGGGCACTGGACTGGACACCAGAATACAAAACAAGCAAATGCCACAAAACACAAATTTCCAGCAAAGGTGTCCTTTACTTACCAAGTCTACAAGAATTTATCTATGCTGGTGGTCAAAGTGGATTTAGGAACAGCACCAATAACTGTATCTTTCTTATCCCCATTCTTGAATATAATAACAGTTGGGATGCTCCGAATCCCATATCGAGTAGCAACTGAAGGGCTCTCATCAGTATTCACTTTGTAGCATTTAAGCTTCCCAGCGTACTCTTTTGAAAGCTCATCAATTACTGGGTGGATCATCCTGCAGGGTCCACACCACGGGGCCCAGAATTCAACCAAAACAGGGAGTTCAGATTCCAGAACAAGTGATTGCCATGTTGAATCAGAGACTGCAGGCACTGCAAGTTTCAGTAAGAAACAATACATTAACTAAATAATAAAGACTACATTTGATCAACTCTTAGGGATCTTAGAAACTATTTTTAGGGAAGAAGAATTCAAGCGCTTTCACAAAATTCTCTTATCTTTCATCATCCTTCACAGAGAAACAATTATTAGGCGAGATAGGTTTCTAATTGACTGTTTTTTCAGATATTATGATCTAAAGAAGCAAACAGAAAGACAAAATTATTCCACTTTTCAATTTTAAGAAACCACAAACATTCAGGAAAGATAATTAACTCAACTGATAATTTTACAAAAATGAAAAGGATAACGCAATTCAACTGATAATAAAAAATAAAAGTACGATCCTCACCGTCAACGGCTGTTTCTTGAGCCTCGCAAACGATACGTCCACCGCGGCCAAATTTCAAGCTCGCCCTCTGACTATAACTCACCGATCCAAACGAGCGAGTCGGAACGACCTTAAGGCCTTTACATTCCGGCCATCTCCGGCGAGCAGAGATCAAAGAAACTGAAGCAGTAGAAACTTTCGCCGGTAAAAAAGCCGGAGAAACCGAAGCACGAGGAACGCTGACGCACTCGACCACGGCGGCCATCGGAGAAGTTGATGGGATGTCCGTTAAACAGGAGACTTGAAGAGATTTTTTTTCTGTTTTTTGTGTTGTGTGTGTGGCTTTGTTCGGAGTGTGTTTGGATTTTTGATGGGGAATGCGCATGTGGATGATGAAGTGATTTTCTCCGGTGGATATTCTGCAGTTTGGACAAGTTGCCACTAAGGATTTGCCACGTCTGCATCAACATTCATAAATTTGTTTATAACGCCAATCAAAATCACTTGGTACACGTGTATATATTTGGTTGGATTGTGAGAAAGAACTCCATCATAACCAGCAGACAAACTTCATTCTATCAAGTACACTTTCTTCAACTATTCTCACAGAATATGTAGATTTAGCAGCCGCGGCGATCAACTTCAACGTGCGGCTGAGATCATCCGACATGCGGGTCTTCATGCAACAACAAGCTCTGCATTTCATCAAATCCCACCCACCTCGCGCTAGTTTGGGCTGCGAGTCCAATAAGAATGGGCTTTGTTTCTGGTGGATCGGGTTGGAAGCCCAATAGGAGGGACTCCCCGCCGTCTTTCTCTGCACTGCGTCTGCTGCTGCTGAGGGGAAAAGAGAAAGGGGGGTAAGAAGAAAGTAAAGCAAACACAACACTGAAGGGAGGTGGCCCAAAGAGAGTGTGAGAGCTAAATCTGAGTCCAATGTCAATTTGTTCTTCATCTGAGTCTTCATCTTCCTCAATTAAATCATGGATCGTGCATGGCATTGCTGCGGGAGCAGCCATTGCTGTAGCCGTGGGTGCACGCCGCTATCTGGGTCAATCAAAGAAGCTGCGGAGTAGGGTCGTGGGTATTATACCCGCCCGTTTCGCTTCCTCTCGGTTCCAGGGCAAACCCCTTGTTAATATCCTCGGCAAGCCCATGATCCAGGTCCGCTTTTGGCTTTCTCTATTTGATCCCTATTCAAAGCTTTTCCTTTTGAGTTTTTTTAAATTTAATATGAGCAAGTTTATGTAGATCGAATTGAATTTCATTCTTGCGTCTGTTGAGGTATAGAAATTTATAATTCAAAATTTGAAAGAGAATCACGCAATAAAGTTTTCATTTTTTTTTTCAATGCATTGCTTTTCCACTGAAACAAGCTTGCGGTGGTGTTTGTTGCTTGTGTGAAATTATGTTGATAATAGTATCTCAAGATGCAGTGAACTGTAGTTGTTTGACTCACTGTTTTGTTGGTTTCTGCAGAGAACATGGGAAAGGTCCAAATTGGCAACTACATTGGATCACTTGGGTATGTATATATTTGTTTACATGATTTTTGTGTCAATTCAATGATGCACTATGTTAATATGTGTGGTTGATTGTAGTATTAACTTTGTCTTTGAGATATGTTAGTTTGCTTTGAGCAATTCAGTGTACATACTTGTGAAGAAGATGCTTTCGAATTTGATTCTGGATATAAATTCAATTGCTAATTTGATTCTGGATTTAAATTCAATTGCTAACTTCTGTTATTTTGATTTTCTTTTTCTATCACACCTAGATACCATGCATATTGAATACTGCCTTTGGTAGTAAATTTCTCCACTCTCTTCATTATAGTATTAATTTGAAGGCAAGATATGCTAAGGTTAACAATGTCGTTTAAAGTTTCAATATGGTAGAGAACATAGCTGATATTATAGGAGATAGAGTGCATGTTGATGCTCGCAACTTTTGTATGATTTCTATCAAATCATTCCAAGCTTTTATTTTTTACTTTTTATTTTCTGTGCTTGTGTCGATGGATTCTATGCCCACAGTTTGTGCTTATAAGGTCTCATTTTGTGTTTCTTACGATCTAGTTGTGGCTACGGATGATGATAAGATTGCAGAATGTTGCCGAAGATTTGGCGCTGATGTGATTATGACTTCAGAATCTTGCCGAAATGGTAATAATTTCACTACAAATTTCATGTCATGGTTGGATTTGCTAATAATTTTTATAACTTGTAGGTACTGAACGATGCAATGAAGCTCTAGAAAAACTGGATAAGAAATATGATATTGTCGTCAACATTCAAGGGGATGAGCCTCTTATTGAACCAGAGATAATAGATGGTGTTGTTAGAGCTCTGCAGGTTATATTTTTTCTAATATGCTTATTCTTTGAATTAAGAAAAAAAATGTTAGTATGACCTGTCTTAATTTCAAATAATTCAGAGAATTTTTTCTCTGAAAATCGTGAAGTGTCCTTTGACCTTACGTTTACATCATGATTTAGGTTGAGTGAGCTTGATTACAAGTGTTATTTAATCTTCTCATTGTGTTATCATATTCCATTCGTAAAATGTTATGCCTTGAGTTCATATTGGAACTGACTAATTCTGCTGCAGGCAGCTCCAGATGCAGTTTTTAGCACTGCTGTAACGTCTTTAAGACCTGAAGATGCATTTGATCCAAATCGAGTGAAATGTGTGGTGGATAATTGTGGTTATGCTATTTATTTTTCAAGGGGACTAATTCCATATAACAAGTGAGAAATTATATCTCTAGGCATACTATGTTACTGTTGTTACTTTCAGTAACTTTTCGGGCTGGTTGATGAACTTGCCTACTACCTGTTACAGGTCAGGAAAGGTCAATCCACAGTTTCCGTATATGCTTCATCTTGGAATTCAGGTGTCATATATATTACATCCTTTTACTTTCCCTGAAAGAGGAAATAGCTTTATTGTTGTAGATGGTATTATGTTATCTTCCAATGAATTTATAGTGTATTGTTGTTGGTGCAGAGCTATGATGCAAAGTTTCTGAAGATATATCCGGGGCTTCAACCTACTCCACTTCAACTAGAAGAGGATCTAGAACAGCTGAAAGTCCTTGAGAATGGGTATAAAATGAAGGTATAGTGAACTCTGTTTCTGTGCTTGTGCCTTGAGTTTCTTCTTTTATATTTAATCTCCATATGATAAATTCAGCATTGCATCACTTTTTTAAAACTGCTCTTAGAAGTGTTTACATCTGTTGGGGAAATTTGATCATTTTGCTGTCTCCTTAATAGCATTCTAGTTAACTATTTTCTTTTTAATCATGTGATCAGATCGATTTTAATCCTTGTTTTATGTTACAATCTTTTTGGCATTTGCATTGCATAGAGTGGAGTAATATTAATATGACTAACTTAAATGAAAAAATTTTCATTCCATGTAGCTTGAAATATTGCATTGTAAGAATAGTTATAAGTTGTTAGTATAAGTCTATAATGTAAGTATTTATTTTAGACCTATGCTTAGAGGTTCAGAACTTTAATAAGCAATCAGTTACAATGTAGTGTGGATATGGCTATTCAGCCTAAATATATTAGGCTCAATATTAAGAGTCCAATATGCACTGATGCCATCTTGTTGTATTTGAAATTATTCTTTTTAGTTTAACAATACAATTGTAAGCTAGTACATAAGAGATTTCATTTTAATTTAACAATACAATTATAAGCTAGTCAATAAGAGATTGAAAGACTGGAGTCTATCTTCTTTTTATATATTACTGAAGTGTTTTGAGCATTTGCTTGTCAGAATAAGAAAACCCCAAAATTTTAACCATATTTATTTTTGCAGGTGATAAAGGTTGACCATGAAGCCCATGGTGTTGATACTCCCGAGGATGTTGAGAAGATAGAATCATTTATGCGTGAGAGAAATTTGTCTTAGTTTTTGACAGAGAAATTGGATCTTGACTAAAGGAATCCAGTTTATATTTTCTAGCAGAGAGCTTCTCCATGTTATATCTTTGCTTGATTTAGTGACATGTTCTTTCTATACAACTGTCTGTTAGAGGGAAATAAATTCATTGATTTTTCATGCGGTGTTTTTCCTTCAGTGCTAGGTTTTAAGGGTTTATTTATGGTCTTTTAATTTTCTTTTCTCCGGTTAAAATATACTGTGAATATGTACCATAGTACTCTTACATATTGAAGGGAATGCTGCAACAATGATTAAAGGAGATGGGAAATAGTAAGTTTTGATTTAGTATGCAGCAACTGTTGTTATGCATATGATTCAATTACATTTTTGCATTGTGTTTTCATGATTTGATGATTTTTATATATGATGTTTTCTCGTGATTACTCATCTTCCCATAGTGTCCACTCATGGACTAGTTTGGTTTGTGTTGAAGGCACACAATGAAGATGGAAAAGAGAGTTGAACAAGCTTCTGTATAGTACCTTGAAAAGGGTTTGTGGGAACAATTTCATGCGTAATAATGTGCATTTTATTTTGCCTACACATTTATGAGGATTCTTTTTCTTCCTTGTAAGTAGTTTATGGAGCCAATTTCTCATGTTTTGTAATTCAATCTGATATTTTGGGAGAGATGAGGAATGCTGTTTCTCTGCACTGTGTTTCAGTTGGACCAAAATCATATATTGTTTTGAGAATTTTATTTTGAGGATGAATAGGCCTTCACTAAGGCAATTTACAAATTATTAGCATTTTGCAACCTCTATTGGATAAGAGACCAAGTTTCATGGTTTCAATGTTTTAGTTTCTTAAGTTTTCACAAAGTTTCAGTTAATTATAGTAAACATTTCAACCACTTCCGAGAATTCCAAAGACAGCCATTATTACCTTTGTTCAGTATATCAAAGGTTGCCATTGCATTTTTCTTGGCTATATTTAGCCATTACCTCTATATATAAAAGGCGCCAATTTGGACTTCCAACTTTATGAAGTACAGAATTTGGCAACACTTCTGGTTTTTTATTTAATTAAATTATTACCAGGAGACTTTGATAAATGAGCTTGGAAGTTTCTGTTTTGTTTCAGGAAACAGAGAACTTGATATTATTACTGAAAACATGGCTTTCCTACAAATTCAAGTCAGTCAATATGTTTTTGAGACAGATTTGGATATATAAATGACTGTAATTGAAAAAGAAAGAGACAAAAAATTATATGAATTGTAATAAAGTTAATAGACTTATTAGGGCTTTGATATCATCTTCTCTCCTTCTATTGCCTCCTGTGAGTGTGGCAACGAAATTAATAATAATAATTAAAAAATATATATGATTAAAACAGAAACTAGAAAATGTATACACTGAGGAGGAGAAACCGATACATCAATAAGAGAAAAAAATTTGTTAAACAATACATTTAACACACAAGACTTCTCAATTGTCAAAATTGTACACTATATTGAGCAATTTGCTCAGATGCCTCTCCCTGTGACTGGTGGTTGAAGAGCTACTTCATTGCCAGAACAAGAAACAACAAAGATCCATATGAATTTCTCAAATTTATTGGCTCAATCAATTTCTGCACTCCATAAAATCATGTTTTCAACTTGCCGAAAACACCAGTGGCCAGTAGCAGCACGGATGGCAATTCCCACATCCCACCTGAAAGAATGCTTGGCCTTCTGATCATTCATTTTCACAGAAAATTTTGATGTAATGCCGATGAATCAATAGTCATGTTTTCAAACTGCAATTCATGCACTCTGTATGGAATCATACGTGAAACCAAGTAGGAAATGATTGACATATTATCAGCTAAAACCATTGGCATTCTCATGGTTATGTCTCCATTGTTTCTTCTTTGAACTCTTCTCTTTCCTTAAGCCACTTTCTTCATGCCTCTCCATCTCCCCTGATTCTTTAACCTTCTTCTTCTTCTCATTCCTTGAGCCACTTACTTCATGCCTCTCCATCTCCCCTGATTCTTTAACCTTCTTCTTCTTCTCATTCCTTGAGCCACTTACTTCATGCCTCTCCATCTCCCCTGATTCTTTAACCTTCTTCTTCTTCTTATTCCTCGAACCACTTACTTCATGCCTCTCCATCTCCCCTGATTCTTTAACCTTCTTCTTCCTAGACTTCTCTTTGGAAGAAGCTCTTCGCTTCTTTTTGGAAGTTTGTGCACTGTAATCTCCAAGGGGAAAGGATTCTTCATAATCTGACTGCCAATTGCAGAAAATCTCTTGTTGCTGATCCACATATTGTTTCTGTAATGGCTCCCCAGCTCCAGGAAGCAAGTTGCTAAAAGTCATCTCACCATCAGATCCTCCTTTACGCTCCAGCAAGACTGGATCAGCTCTAATTATGGTGCCAAGAATGCTTCTGTTAGGCCCTAAGCTAAAGATGGTCTTCGGATTTGTCAAAGTCGCAAGCGCCATTATAAAAGCTGATTTAATCTGCAAAAGAGGAGATATGTGTACCTCCAAGTAAATTTTTTGATACACCAAAAGATGAAAAGGTAGTTTCTGATTTTACTTTCCTACAGAAGTATACGGGCAAGACCAGCCCTGACATTAAACCTCACTAAGCATTTTCTTCTTTCTCAATTAAAAAAAATCTATTAAGACCAGGAGGCAGGAGATAACTGAATACAACTAATTTTAAGTGAGAAAATAATCTTCACTGAGAGCAGGAAGATGGAAAGGAACAGAACATATCTGATGATAACATGAGACAGCACCAAGAATTGTTTGGAGTTTGCATTTTAAACAAGGAACTTAGATGGAGAGAAATAAGTGAAATAACACCAGTCATCTTCAATTCTAGCCCTTAGTAATTGCTTGGCAATTAGCACAATAAAAAAACTATTGAAGTTCAAGGGAAAGTTGATATGCAATTCTAAGGATCCAATTTCCTTACCAAAAATGAAAAAGTAGAAAAAATGTCTCAGTCAGAAAGAGGAACATCTGCAACAGAAATTCTTTTTAAAGATGTGTGTGACTGAGAGAGAGATCATCATCAATTACATTCTATTTCAGAGGAACTGGCAAAAGTTGAACGGACTAGAAGGTAAACTTTATGTCATGTAAAAAATACTCACTAGCTCCCACATTAAACAAACTACTGATTTCATGCTCACTGCAGAACAAGAAACTGAAGTAAATAGAGTAAACAACTAAATTGTTGAACAAACCTGAAAGTAATTAAAAGAGTTCTTCCCAATGTCGTTTTCTGGTTCCTGTAACATTGTAAAAAGCAACAGATGTAATCAATAATTAACACAAAAACGCAGCAAACAACAGTCAGCTCCAACACTCCATTCAATATCACATTTCAAAGGTTAATATTCTTTGAGGCAACCTATAAAATGCGGCTAGAGGTGGACCAAACTTTTGATGATGCCTCTTGTTAGAATTTTAGGATCTAAAAGTTTCAACTAAACCTTTAGAAAAATTAAAAAGTTCAAATCAAGAAAAGCAGAAATGCTAATTTTACCAAATCCTCGTTTTTTCATTTGCCAGAAATCCTATAAAAACTACAAGAAGTGAATATCTCAAAGGCAACCTGTGGGTCCTCAATAGAGATGAGAAATGGTCTTCCTTTATTTGTAAACCTAAAAAATGAGAAACCAGGAGAAAAGACCAAGTATAAGTTTGCAAATAATGACAATAAATTTCAAAATGAGAAAGTAAATACATCTTCTTAGTGATGGTATTTTTCAATTTTTAGTACCCTTTGCTACTCTTTTTAAAGAAGGTGCCAGTCCCTTTGCAAGATACGCCAACATCTAGGGTGTTCAATTTGCGTCCATACATATCAAAGAAGTGCACCTGTTTTTGAAATCAAAACATTAATAAGAAAGTCAGATAATTTTAGCTCTGAAGCAAAAGGCTCTATCTCTTAGATCGGTACTATAACTAACAATGATGTGAAACAAACAAAATTCCTTAGTCCATGTTCATCATGTAATATAATTATTTTGTATAATTTTATGTACTAAGACCATGCAACTAAAACCTAACATTAATCCTTGTGACTTTGGCATTGTTGACTCAAGAAAAGTGTTAACTGGATCCACAAGGCCGAGAAGACATACCAAAAGGACTCCCAAATTATGTTCTGGAGAAGTATGACACTCGTTAAAACTCTGCAGAACCAAAATTATAAAAGCAACTGTCAGATAAAATACAAAATGCTGTCTATAATGTACAGTAATTACTCAAGGATTTAATAGAATTCAGTCAATCAACAATATAAAATTAAGATGCTTCTCTTATGCAAAGTATAAGCAGTAGGTGGATAATTACTGTTAAGACTTTTTTAGTCCCTATCAACATAACTTCGTAAAAAAGAAATCTTCTAACTTATTTCAAAATTAAATAAAAAGGGTTCAAAATAGGTAAGCCTCTTTATTTAAAATGTGCAATAACAAATGAAAGCCCCCCATCTTGATATATCACCGACAAATGGCATAATTGTGTCACAATTACTGTTTGCAGCCAGCTTCAAATTCATTCCCAAATCTTGATTTTAAAGTAAAGTCTGGAAGTGAGCCTGACTCATTCAACCTAGTCGATACTTTTAGATTTAGTAATTGTATGCTTAATTGCTAATATAACAAAAACATTGCACAAGTACAAATAAAAGTGAGATTACAGGGGCCATTTAGAGGTGCACACTAGATAATCCAATAAGAATATTACCTTCAATAGAGCCATTAACATGGTAAGGAGTGCATATGAGCCAATCCCACCAGAATATACCTATGTTATTTAAAGAAATCAAATTAACCGCATCGTGACAAAAGATTGACTGAAAGAAAGGAAAACAATAACAAACTCAACCTCATTCAACTCTCTCTGCTGTAAAAAAACTTTCAAGATCAAACATAATGGACGTAATTGAGGCCACTTAGATAATGCATCCTGAAAAGAGAAACATATCATATAATCAAATTTACTAGGGATGTTGCAATAACTAAAGAAACAAAGATGCAACATAATGTACAGACAATAGCGTTTAGCCAACAAATTCATAAGCATGCAGAGTTCAATTGACACCAAGAGAAAATATATATTAATGAGAGGCTTTTTAGATATTAATCAGAGGCATTTTAGATCTGCAAATTCAAAAGTAAACATTCATAATACAGTAGCAAATTGCACACTCACACAACCACATTTAACGGATCCAGAAGGCGCATATTAAAACTACAATCCAAGGCAAAGAAATGCAATCTAAATCTAATGAAGAGAAGACAAAACCATTTGTACTCACATAATAGAACCTAGTACAACTATTCTCAATTACAACCAAGATATGTAACCAGGCAAGTGTAGGAATGTAAAAAATTGTTAAAAGTATCAAAATAATCATTTATCTGACATTTACTAAAAGAATTACAATCCTTGTTACAACCAGAGAAACAGGTAAGAAACAAACCTTAATGAACTCAGCTGCTTTTGGTCCATTTTGTGCATCAAAACTATCATCCAGAAGGTGGTCAATATTCCAAGAACCACATATATAAAGAGATTTAAAGCAGTCTTTAGATTCAACTTATTAAAAGGTTAGTAGAAGCACCTTATATCAAATGAAACACCACTTTTTTTCTCCACAAATCTAATGATGGGCACACGAGCCTTTGCAATCACCTTTAAACACCAAAAAAAAATGTTAGATTCCAGTATCTTTAATAAAAACAGACGAAGAGTCAATCAAAGCACACCTGTATCTTTTTGGCAATACCACGTTGAGATAATGCCCTAGACAGAGCCTGCAAACCAGTTGGTGGATTTTTTATACCAGATCCCAGAATCACAACCTACATATAAAGCATCCATTTCAAAAGCCCAGATTTAGTTGAAAACAAATCAAACTTCCCCAAATTAATATATGACTACGTATGTCCTCCTAAGAAAAATAACAAAGTAGGCAATAAAAAATCACGAAATGGGTCATAAAAAGAATAAATAGAGGTTAAACAAATTTATCATACTTACATCGATGTCACTCGTTGGAAGATAAATCCCTGTCCTGAATGACCCAAAAACCTCAGGCTATCAAACAAAAATAGTGAGACAACCATGCTGCATTTTAAGATTTTCCAAAACCAGAATGTGCATAGATAGAAGGTGGAAGCATCAGATTATACCTTACAGTTGGGCCATATGTATTTAATAACATCAAAAACAGATTCTACTGCAGAGTTGCGAAGAGCTTGTTCTTCTGGAGTTGGAGATAGAAAATCACAGAAATCCACAATCTCTGTAATACCAATGATTAGCTAATAGGTTCAAAATACACATAGGATGTAATAAAAATAAAACAAAAATTATTCAACAAGTCCGTTCCTATAAGCTCTGGAATCTTCGTCCGGAAAAGATAAACATTTATTAATTAATTTCAAAATCAAAACAAAAATCCCAACATGCTAAAAACAATTCAACAACAAGTTTACTTGTTCCCACTTCCAAATTTCAAAATCGACCTCTACAATAAAAAGTTATAAATCTTAAATAATAATCCCTAATCCGCACAGTAACCAATACTAATCAAACACAAAATTATGATTTTGTTTCTCAATTACGTTCTCACCTTTATGTAACTGAAGCATCGGACTCTTAAACCTACCATTGCCTTTGAACCAGCCCCTCTCCAAGCTCGGCTCCAATTCCTTAGCTGGCGTCTTCGGCTCTTGTTGCCTATTCCGCTCGGCTTCCTCCAATTCATCAACTCCACTACAATTCACATCCAGCGAGAAAAAATCGGGTGCCGAAGACTCCTCGTACGCGCCACGAAAATCAGATAACGAAATCTCGTTGCGAAACACGGTGTAGGGTTCCAATTGATCCAAAGGCGGAGATTGAGGGCGCGAAGGGACATCGGAGGGTGTAGAAGGATGGAGAGTGCCTAGGGTTTCGTAGAGGATGTTTTCCGGTTGCTGCTCCATTGGGAGGAACGATCGAGAGGTTTAGGGTTTTAGGGTTGTTAGAGCCAGTTAATCTTAAGAGTGGATGAAACGACAATGAATTTGGCTTTTGGTTGTCGTTTCGGTACCTAGGTTTTGGATTTCTCCTTTCACTAGAACAATACCACACTTTTTTTATTATTATTTTGAATAAATAGTAAATGCTAAATTTGAAAATATAAAAAAAATAAGAATATTTATTCTTCTAAAGTTTAATTTTAGATAAAATATTATTTATATTATTTAATGATGAAATATATATATATATATATATATATAGGCACACACACGCACCCCTTTTGCTTAAATCACAATTAACCATAAAATCTTTTTAGATAAAGACTATTTTGCGCTCAAGATTTGCTTAAATGACAATTCTCATCCTTAAGTTTAGAAAAACCAAAGTGTCTTAGTGAATTTCGTTAAATGAAATCATAAGAAGATTATTATTATATATAGATTTTTTATTTTCCTTTTTTATTTTTATTCTTTATGGTTTTTTTTTCTATTTTCGCTTTTTCAAAAGTTTGGGTACTCATATAATTTTTAAAATATTAGATGTATGAGAATTTTCAAAAAAATTCTCAAGGGGTCTTGGAATTTTGAGGAAAATTTAAACCGTTTTTGAAAATTTTAATATTTATCAATAATTTTAAAATAAATAATTATAGCATAAAGAATTGATGAAAGTGTTATATTTTAAAATTGATTAAATAATTTTAATATTATTTAATGGTCTAAGTGATGAATTATTAATTTTGTAAAGATTTATTGATAATTTTGCATTGGTATTAAGTGTTAATACAATTTCTTAATTTCAATTAAAAAAAAAAGTAATACGTTATTTCCAATAAACCCAAATGAAAATTACGAGCAAGGGTAGATTATATGCGAAAATTTGACTTTTTGCAACTTAATGGATGAGATGATGATTGCACAACTAGCCCAACTTCATCGAAATGACCATTTCACCCCCACTCTCTTTAAGTAAAATGACGATGCTGCCCCTCCTTCAAATAAAAATAGCAAATGCCCTGGTAATTTAAATTACACATAACTTCCTAATATATTAGTGGATCACCCATAACTCCCTAAAATTATATTTCTCTTCTACAACACAGAAGCTATTTGGAATTAATGTTCTTCTTCAAAGGGTTGGCTCACAAGCCAGACATAAACATGGCATATATGAATCTTTTGAACCCTTTTTCTTACCTTGAAATTCAACTCCCACGTATAAATAAAGGGTAAACATGGTTATTGAATTATTCATTAATAGCAGTTACGGTTTCATCAAAATAAGGTGATGATGATAAAGCTGAAGCTTGATTACAAGATGCATGTAATGGTTCTTACTACAAAGATCATTTTTCTGCTATAAACTGCACGACGGCGAAGCTTGTGGCAGTGATCCCACTTGAAATTTCTCAACCTTGTAGCAGTGACATGATGTATACAGTAGAATCAACCTGAGAATTTCTACTTGTTGTAGAAAAAAAGAGTGCATATATTGAAGAAGGAAAGGACCATTTTCTGCTATCCTGGACATTGATGAACCAGTAATATCTCACGTAAGCCAACTATTGTAATTAGTAGTTTTCTGGGCAACCAAACAAAATTTTGACATAGACATGTATGGAAGAGAAAGTGGGAAGAAAAGGGCAGCCATAATTATCTCCATTTATATTCTTCTCAAATCTTATGGATAAAAAGATTATTGAAAACATGTATGTAAGGCTATACTTTCTTTGACAACAACTTTGCGTACTTGCAGAAGCAATGGCCACGTAACTCTTTTTGTTCTTATTCCACTACTTCTGGTGGCAGTTCCAGAGAATCTTTGCTTTATTATTATTATTATTATTATTATTATTATTATACTTGCTTCATAGATTTTTACCCTTAAATTTCGTATCCCACATCTCAAAATTTTGTGCCATAATCAATGGCCTGTGTCTAATGAAATTGTTCTTCACGTACTTTCTTTGGAAATGCTTCTACAGAAGAGCCGATTATCTTGTGGTCATGTCACTGTTATAAAAAGAGAGGATAAGGCCTCAAGCTTTAAAGGAGAAGTTGACAGGAGAGGCGGGTAACGAAGCCAAACCTTGCCATTATCAAGATTCGTTTGGAATTTATCCTCGAGAGGCGTGTGCTTCTCTCATGTCCGGCTGGGCCCGCCACCCAAGGCGAAGTTGACACACTTTGCTCTTGATCCATCACCCAACTGCACCACCTCTCTCTCTCCTCCCTCTTTAAATACCTGCATACTGCAAGGCTTCGAGGTATAGCCAGCCACCCAGCAATTCACACAAAGTCATCAGCTTACTCAAAAACACTTCGTGGTTTCAATTTTCCCGAGTTCAACATGTCGGACTGCGGCAACTGCGACTGCGCTGACAAGAGCAAGTGTGTGTAAGTGATTCGTATCTCCTTATCGTAAACACCACTTTGTTGTTTTGGTGATTAGGTTGTGGTTATGTTCTTATTTGTGCATGTTTTTGGAGCTCATGTGAATCATTGAAGGGAGATTTGTCAATATAGAACAGATTTCTTGTGAATCATTGAAGTTATGCGATCATATTTCTTAGGGTATTGAATTTTTTGGATTTGCAGGAAGAAGGGAAGCAGCTATGCTGCTGACTTGGTTGAGACTGAGAAAAGGTAGTTTTGCACTTGAAAACTCTATATAGGGACATAAAGAAACAAAACATTCTGGTTTTGGCCATGGTGTATGTGCTGATACATTCTGGTTCTTGTTTTTGCAGCTACACCACCACCATAGTCATGGACTTTCCCGCCGCAGCCGAGAACGATGGCAACTGCAAGTGTGGCACCAGCTGCTCTTGCGTGAACTGCACTTGTGGTGGTCATTAAGCGAATACAATAACAATAATTTCAAGAGACTGAAATTATGGAAATAATGTAATCATTAAGTTATCGTTTGTAATAATCCTTGTAAGTGTCAAGCGTGTGTCTGTGTTTGCATGAGTCAAACTTGTATTTGCCTCCGTATGCATGTGATGGCCATGGCCATGGCTGATGGCTCTGGCTTCGGCCTTAGCTTGCCGTGGTCTTGGCCTTGTGTGGTTTTTAATGTATTGTTGTATTAGTATAGCTTTCATGACTCTTTTAATTATTTTACTTAACTTAACAAACGCTAGATAATCACCATTTATCGAATAAAATTAAGTGAACATTTCAAAAAAAGACAATCACCTTTTCATCCTACAAAAGTGGGTTGGTCAATAGGTGAGTTTCACTTTTAATTGAGTAAGACTCATTTATAAATGAATTAATTTACTTCTATCATATAGATGTGGATACCTAATCACCCATTTTAAGATGACTATTTAACATTGCGCTCTCTTATATGACACAATAAATTCTCTTTACTCCTTAAAAAATTACAAAAATAAATTTAACTTTTATATGATTTTAATTGTATCATATAAAGGTAGATAACAAACACCTTTCTAAAAGGATGATTGTCTACCATTATTTTTTACTTAATAATTATAACAATGGAAAAAGGTGTAATCACAATCACCCAACTGCATTTCTTGACCAAGTTCCAAAGTACTGTACTTCTCTTCCCCAGAAAATTTTGGACACATGCGATCTAGAAGAGGATGAGGAGACCACAAGTAAGCCAATGCTTAGCAGTCATAAAGAAGTAACCAAGGAGTCAATTCAATCCTGGTTTGCTTCAAAACAAAGTGAAATACGTAAATAATCTCTTGATTAATAAGTACTTCATCATGTTCAGAACTTAAATCATTGAAACAACCAGAACCAATAAAGAGAGCTCTATTTTGTTTTCTGGGAAGATATAAAGAAGAAAATCACATAGAGAAAGTGGACATTATGCTGTGACTTCATAAAATTTATAATAAACATGAATCAAGTTATACATTTAACTTTAAAGCAAAATTAAAAGAAAAAACAATAATGTATAAGATGAACACAAATACAAACGAATGTACTTCTTCGACTTTCACTTTAAACAAAAAATGTGATAAAATCAAGTAATGTATCAAATAAAGTACAAGTTGTATTGCATTCAAAAGTTCATAACAATTTCTTGCTTTATTTCTTTTGCAGATAATCTGCCATCTGCAATTATTAAATGTAATATTTGTAAACCCACCTAGTTTGAATTGTTAAAATTACCTCTATTAATCTCAAACATTAAAGCCCTCAGCACGAAGGCACATTCGATGAGCTTCTATCCATTTTGCACAAGCATCTTCACCATGCTCCACAATGCATTCATCTCTCAGCTTCTTAGTCTCAGGGCAAGCACAGCAGATCTTCTTTTTTGGCTTTGACTCTTGGTCAGGTTTTACGGTCGCCAAACCTTGGTTAGACTCAGACCTTGGCAAAGCTGTGGCAGAGGAAGTATCTTGTAGCGGAAGTCCACCCATTCTCAAAAGTACTAGAAGAACCCAGAAAACTAGAAATTTGGTTCTGGAACAACAAGAAAGAAAATGTGTCAATTAAAAGCAGAAAATGGGCTTGAGGCAGCATGCTGGACAAACTCCAATGTGTTGATTAGTGCTCTAACCAAACAAATACTTATCGGTAATATATGTAAAACTCAAATCATGAATAAAGATGTGTAGCTGTGAAGTATTTCGTGATTAAAACGTTTAGTTTGTATTCATTCTTACAAGAACAAGTAAGATGATTATGAGGGCAAAAACCAACAAAAACCTAGAAAAAAAAAACATGAAATGAATTGATCAATCATAATAACACGTGGAGTCACTGACAATAAATCAAAATTTTCCTCAAACTTTCCTTCCCAACTTTTTTGTTTATGGCTCTGATCAGTATAACCCTAGACCAACTGATTTCCTAAGATCTTTCACTTCCAATAATACATTCCCCAAAATAATAAAACAGAATCAATACACACAGGAAGTGTAAATCATCTAAAAGATCAAGTGTGTAAAGAAAAATGGTAGAGCACAATCGCAGGTTCTCTAGAAAACTGATAACATGGTAAGAGATTGACTGACTGGTGAATGAGTGCTAGTACATGGTCTTTCAGCAAAAGAATCAAGCATACCCCAACCCACCATCCACACCCCACCCCCACCTCGATCAACACCCCAAACCTTGATCACCAGTACCAATCTCATAAAATAAGAAATCCAAATATTTTAAACCATAAGAATCACACAAACTTTTTCCCCAAGCATAGCGCAAAAATAAACAATCAAAAGAATATGATACATAAAGAAAGCAACAATTCATTCCATAGAAGACCAAAAACAATAAACTTCCAGAATTAAAACAATACAATATTCATTGATTTAAAGCTTACGAGAAGGCTTAAACAAAAACGTAGAAAGCCATATGTCAAAAGAAAATTTTATTAACGCAATAGAAAGGAATCCAAAAACTCAAATAAACGCCCCAAAATTTAAATGAAGGTTTCAAACCCGATTTTAAACATGAACCTATTGAACTCAACATCAATCAGAACCACCCAAAAATAAAAAAAAGCATCATTCCTCAACCAAGCCAACCAGGAAATATAGCACAAACAAACAGCACATACCTAATTTAATTCAAAAATAAATCTTTAACAGAAATCCGTTTAAGATTTTATCATAAATACGGCGAGCTTGCGGTAATTCTTGCCTTAAATCATTCCCACCTTAAATCATTCCCACAAAAAAAAAATATACAGAGGATATAAAGCAAACCTTAAAGCGAAAGAGCTTAAAAAGGGTAAAAGCAACCATGTATAAACATTTTCACAATATATTATAAGATAACAGAAGCGCCACTCAAAGAGAAAAAGAATCCAGACTCACAGGTGTGGCGAGGTGAATTTTGGCAGGAAAGATTAAACCTTCGGCTGGGGTTTTAGGTTGTCCGAATGGGCCGAGTTCGGATCGGTGTTTATGTTGGGCTTCTTGACCATGATGATGAATACTACCAATATTCCATTTGCTCTAAAAATAAATAAATAAAATCTAAAAATAAACAGAAAAAAGAGTTTTTTCGAGTTGGCCCCCATTTTTTGGCCGGACCTATGAAAGGCACGATCCAAAATTTTTTTACTGTATAGGTTTCCAATAAATGAGTTTAAAAAGTTAAGTACGATACGAAAAAGTGTTAGATATATATATATATATATCATTTAATTAGAAAACTGAATTTTATTTTGTAAATCGTTTTAATTAAGTTATTATATTCTCGAATTTTATAAAATTAAATATGCAAGTGCAGTAGATAATTCATAAGTAGGATTTTTTTTTTCCTTTTAATTAGTGGTTTTTTTCCCAAATTTTCTTCTCTTTTAATTATTGCTTTTACTAAGCAAGATTTTCTTTTCCTTTTTAATTATCTTTTTCTTAAATAATGATTTTATTCTATTTTTAATTTTTTAAATAAAAATTTTATTTTCCCTTTTTCAATTATTTATTTTTTTAAAAATAAACTCTATTTGAGTCTAATCTCACCTACAAATTCACTAGGTATATTATAAGGCCCTACAGAACCACCACTGTAATTGTTATTCCTTTTGTGCCAAGCGAATTTATTTCCATATAAGGTTTTCTTAAATAATAAATTTTTATTCACAAATTTTTTTAAAAATCAAATACTTAATCATGGACTAATATTAAAAAGATATTTTTATTTTTTAATATAAATTAAAAAATAATAAAATTAATTTTATAAAACTAATTAAAATATAAAATAATATTTAAATAATAATAAATTAATAAAATAAAATTTTTAAAAAGTAACTATTGTCATCGACGATAACTACTATTAACTTAATTAAATAACTAAAAAGGTCATCTGGTTCTATAGCCATCGTAATGGTAGAGACAATTATATCTAATCGTCAAAAATTTGATAAAGATGGTTAGATCTGGTTACCTCCATAATCTAGAATAATAAAAAACAATTAGTTTCAAGTATGCTAATCGTTTTTTGTCATCTCTACTAGATTTTTGATAGTTAAATCTGAAAATCTTGCTATTAAAGTGATCAAATCCAATTACCAATAAAACTAAATAACTATTTTTGATTACTTAGTTAAGTTAATGACGGTGGTGACTGTTTTTAAATTTTTTTTATATAGTTTTAATTAATTTGTTAATTATTATTAATTTTTTATTAATATTTTTTATTAAATTTTATTTTAATATTAATATTATTTATTTTTGTTGAAGGTGTTTTAGTCTTGTTACATAATAAAGTGGATATTTGGCTTTTTTAAAATTTTTTGGGTGGAATTTGTTTAGTTAAAGAAAAATTCGGTGGGAATCAATTACTTGGCCTTCCCTTTGCTATTTCCACCGTTACCAGGGTTTTGACCACTAAATTTTTTTTAAATTTTTAATTAAATGTTAAATTATAATTTTATTATATTTATTTTTTTATGAGGGTAATTTTGCTATTTTACAAATATATTAAAAGAAATGGATAAAAAAAATCAACGGATGGATGTTTGAAATTTTAAAAATTAGAAAATAAAATTTTGTCTTTTAAAAAAAACTTTGCGTGGGAATAAGTCCTTTAACCAAAAATTAAAAACATGTTATTAAGTTCATCTTTAAATATAAATATAATTTTCTTTGAATTCTATCCATCCTTAATTGATAGGGGGTGATCTTTGAATTTGACTTGAAATTAAATGTATATAAAAAATTTAATTGAAAATTATGTTTACATTTAAGAAATGATAAACAAAAATTTTCGATTTAGTTTAATTATTAATCACTCGTATTTTAATAATCATCCTATAAAATTATATATATATATATTTATTTATTTATAAGGAGTATTAATCAATAATTTTTGAATTAATAATAAAAATGTTTTTGGGAATTTGATTTCAGCATAACATTATCTGAGTTAGCTCGAACTCATATCCCTTTCTCCTTAGGGTACCTTATTTTACCCCTAAATACTTGTCACAGCCCCACGGCACCAGAAATATACCAGATGGGAGTCTCTGCAAAGCTGAAGCCCAAGGGACAATGAAGAAAGAAAATCCTGCCAATTAGCACCAACTTTTCTCACTTTGATGAAGAAAAAGGTTAAGGAATTGCATTTTGTTTGCCATATAAATCTTGGTTGTCATTTTCATCTAAAGATCAAAATCGGCTCAAATCATAAACCACTAAAGTTTATATTTAAAAAAAGATTTGAAACCTTAAAAAAGAGGGACGTTATATTAAATTTATCTGATATATTTATATCATTATAATACAATCAAACTAACTATTACCCAAAATCTTAGGTATTCTTGAGCAGGAAAAATGAAGAGAATTTAATGGAATTTTTCATTGAATGTAAAAACATAAAAAACAACAGATTAAAGTGTGCTGAACAAAGAACAGAAACTGAAGCATGTTCAATATCCTCTAATGAATTTCAAGTGAACTCTGCAATCCCAGTTTCTAAATCCAAAACATATTGTAATTCACACCAACAATTTCAATGCAGTATCAGATTCACAGTTCCATCCGCTAAAGGCTGTTTAACAGAGAAAGCAAAATCTTGACTAATCATACTTTTCTCTCCATGAATATACAAGAAAGAAAACCCATGAAAGAGCTAATGCAATATCACCAACAACCTGCCTAGGCAAATCATGAGCAAGGACCTCTAGCGCCCTTCCAAAGTAAACTCTCCATACAGCTACAGAAACATGAAGAAGAACACACCCTTTAGCAAAGAAGCTCTGGAATTCTCGATCTTTAATGAATGCTACCATAAACAGAAGAAATCCAATGGCAAATAAAAGCAAGCCAGAAAAGGAGTCAGAGGTTTGGATCAAGAGCTGATCATGAGGTGTTGAACCTTGAAGCTTACTTGCAACCTCAAGACCATGACTAAACACTGAAATCTCTTTGGTGTAAAACATCATCAGGGTTCCACATGTTAGAGCTAGAACAGAATGCAAAATACATATAAAAAAGAACCCAGCTGACCCCATGGACCAAATCAACAATCCAACTTAATTCAAATCAACAACATGGGCATCTACAGAGGAAAGCTGGCGCATAAACGAAGTGGTCAAAACCCTAAATCTCCCATAAGAACCCTAACAGTTTAACATTAAACCTCAACTTCACCTACCACAAAGACCTCAAGTAACTCAATTTACCAATCAAAACACATCACCACACCACCTAACTATCAAAACTCTGTTGAATCTTTACACTACAGGCAACAAAAGAGAGAGAGATCCAAGATGTTCTTGGATGAAACAAATTTGGAACTGGAAAACCGGCTATTCAACTATAAAGTTCGAATTTTGCATACTCATGGGTTGTAAAATAGCCATATTGATTCTGAAAACAGAAACTTAATTTAGGAAGTGAACTTGGGTGGCAAAACAAGAAAACATAGAGACGACTGAGTGCCAAAGGTACCTTCCATGTACAAACTGCCCATATTTTTTTCAAGAACTTGCTTGCTTCTTCTGCAAAGCAATTCAACAATGTGGGGTCATGGATTCATGGGTCTACAGTCTTTTTCTAGTAGCCGTAATGATGATGGTGCTTTAAGATAATGTTGTTATTCTGATACTGAAATCATGTGGGGAAGATTTTTGCCACCATTTATATTTCATAGTCGTTAAAGGAGGATTGCGATATAGTATTTCTAGACTTTTGAGCCTCCTACCGGCTAATTGTCAATTCCCCACCCAATGTTTCGTAAAAGGACAAACATCACCTATTAAGTATGTAAAACCCAAATTTTCATTCACGTGTTTATTTGAATACTTTCTGCAAAAGAAAAGGATTAAAATATAATTAGATATAATAAAAAAGTAACATTTATTCAATTTTTAAAAAGATAAACAGGATTTAATATATTTAAGGGGTAAAATAATCATTTCATCAAAATTTGGGGTGAGATTTTCAGCCCATAAAATCAATTCAATAATTACCTTATAAATATAATAAAATGATATGAGAACAAAATAATAACATCCATAAATTAAATATAAATATATATAAAAATTTACATAATTTGTATAATGCTACATGGGAAATTTATACAGTTAAAATCCAATCACAACAAATAAACCCAATTTGTTTCTAAAAAAAATTTAAAAACAAAAATATCTTAACAAAAAGAAAATAATTTTAGATCTAACTTTGTCTGCATATTGCTTCAGCTAACACACCTATGTAAACTTTAAATGTTCACCGATAACTATTCCCCAACTTCAGAATTGTGTAAAATAAACTGAAAAAAAATAATAATAAGCACCTCAAAAATGTAGCTGGGCAGCAGCTTGTGTGACATGAAGTTAGTATTTACAAGACTAAAAAGAAGGGATGTGGACATTCTTTAGCCAAAAATTTGATCATCCTAACCTTCTCTAATTAATACTCCTACTCCATGTATAATTAGAAACTGGGTTAAAATCAAAGTTAAATCATTTCTTCTTCTCCTATTCTTCTTCTTCTTCATTTTTTTCCTTCTCTAGAGGGAAAAAAAACACTTAATATGAAACGTTAATGGTTTTATTTCCAGCAGAAATCTTACAATGTCGCTTGGAAATGGATTTCTTGTCTTTTTTGCCATGCCTCCTCCTCACAGGGTGGCCTCGACTGACATTGGTAGCAACAGGCAAATTACTTGGTAACTTAGTAATGGCAGCAGGAGGGGCCATTTGCTCCAACACATCTCTGTGGTATGCCTGCACATAAAGCAATCACACTATGAGCATGAAAGAACAACTATTGAACAAAAATAAGAGTGCAAAAGAAGCATTTCTGTTATCATTTGGCAAATTCCATGTGTCTAAACCTACTCCAGATGAAAAGAGATACCACTTAACATAACAACAAAACCGCTTTTTTTTTTTTTTTGACTAATTGAGAAAGACACTGATTTTCCAGTCACCATAGCATGCACTACAAAATACATACCTGTTTCACAAAATTTCGCCTTTCACAATCGAGAAACATATTGACACTCCAATCAACCCTTGCCATTATCTTGTCTCTAACAATGGAAAAACTTAGCTGATCCCTTGAAGTAAAACGATCTACTTCATTGAACCATAGGCAGGTGAATAGTTTTGTACTTGGAATGTGTTCCCTAACGATGGTGCAGCCTTCAGGAACATCAACAGCAGTACTATCACAAATCAGAATCTCAATTCCATGACACAAAAAAGGTACAATTTACACATAATCATGCACTAACCACTAGTTATAGGAGGTTTGGCCTCAGAGTATGGTGTTAAACCCTCGTTCCTATATAATTCAATCTGGTAATCAATAGAGGCATTATCATATTTTCCTGCAGCTTTATTAGCTTCAGCCTCCGCAAAAACATCAAAGCGTCTATAGTGTCTTGAGACTGCAAAAGTAGCATTTTGGCACCCCAAAAATCTGAAGAAAAGAGAACAGATTTAATTAACGACAAACTAATGTGCTCAAAATAAGTTATCATTATAGCTCTATTCTGTTCCCACCTCTATGGACCATACGCATAATTCAAGCATGAATATCAATAAGATCGATACTTTACAAATTACTTTAACACATTGTACTGATGTTTAGAGGTCAAGTGTGTCAACAACATGTGCATTGCTGTGAAACAGCCAAATGGTGACTACTTTTTGGTATATGAAAACTTGAAGTTCATTTACCAGGCAAGCAAAAAAAGCAGAACTTATTCCTGATTGTTCGCACAGAAAATGAAAAGTAACGCTATATGTATCACAACAGTGGCTCTTAATAGCTTGGCCAAGATTGTCAGTACTTTGATATTTTGTTCCTACGACTTTTACCAGAATTCCAGGACAACTTTTAAATGTCACAAAATCATCTGAGAGGCTGGGAGATTATTGTTTCATAACCTCAATGCTAAATAGATCAAATCAAGATTTATGCACCAAAAAAAAAAAAAACTGAAGATTGCGTAACATTATCCTCTTCTTAGATACACCACTTCAGGCTGTGTTTTACTGGCATTTAAAATGTTTCTAGGAGATTTGTTTCCTGTAAGTTCTTAAATAATCAAAATATCAGAGGTTCTTTTCTTGTCTTCTGGTGTTTTGTTTACTGAAGAATCTTGTTAACAGGTATTGTGCCCAAAATAATAATAATAATAATTTAATAAATATAAATCATAATCTAAACTAGCTAAAAGAGTATCATATTAAACAACCAACAAAAAATAAACCTACCCACAGTGCACTGTCATGGACTCTTTAATGTCAAAAGAATCAAATCTCTGTTTTAAAGAAGGATATCCACCGCAGTCAGAACCTCCATGTGGTTCAGTTTTAACAGAATTTTCATCTTGAACATATGTCAATTTCTGGAGCACAGGGGATGCTGATTGGGAACTTGGCATACCAGCTATTGCCTGCTCCACAGGGAGGTAACAGACGGGACATGCTGTAAAAATGGACAAACAAGACCCAGATTGAATCATGATCACAGGATATATGTCAGACATGCAGGTTCATTTCTGGTCTTTAACATCACCATCACCATTATCACAATCATAATATTTTATCACAGAGGACCCAATCCAAACATATTGATGTAAAACATATTATCCTTTTAATAAGTTATTGTAAGAAATTTGTTAAAATACTTGTTAAAAGATTAATTAAAAAAACCTAGATTTTACTTGTTAAATCTCGAGTTTAAGTTTGTATCTATTAAACTCATTGAACTCAAACTTAAATTCGAATTTGATTTTTTATTAATCAAATAAATTTTAATTTATCTCAGTTTGAATCTATTTATAGCGATAATAAAGTAGGCAACTAAAGGAAACCTATGATTATAAGCAGCCACACATGTGTTGAGCCACAAGGAGACAAGGCCCATCCAGGGCCCAAAAGTAGGGCCTATTAACTTGCTTCTTTGTCACAAAGGGAGAAGACACCACCTTGATAATTTCATTTTATGCTGCCTCTGCATGATCATGTGGACACTGGACAATGTCTTCATTATTTTATAGCTATGGACACCCAATGTTTTGGCTAGTATTCTATGTAAATGACAAACTCCATGCCTCCTCTGATTTTGCTTTTCAAATTTTCTACCTTTTCGATAATAAATTTTTATCTGAAGCTTGATTTAAGTTACCTTTCAATGATTCGTCAATAGAGTTTGTGTTTCGAATATCCAGAGTGCGATTTTTGAAATGTTATTATTATATTATTAGGGTTTATTTTAGTTTTAAGTAGAGAGATTGATAATCTCCTACACATCAACCATTATTTATTACGTAAGTTTGTTTTTATATTTCATCGGATATAATTTAATAATTACGAAGATGTTTGAGACTTGTAATTAGGAGTGGATTTGAGTTTGAACAAGTTCATATCAATGTTTACCTTGAACGAATCAAGTGTGAGTAGGAGTAATTATAGTTTAAGATCGAATTGAACTAGTTTGATTTAATTGAAACATTAAAAATTCAACAATAGATTCATTTTCTTCGATAATTTTTCTTCTCTAATAGTTTTTCGATGATTTTTGTGACAAATTCATCATTAATCGAATGATCTAAATTAAAAATTTGAAATAACCTTTATTTAAGTTTAATTCGATTTAAATCCATTTTATTAGAATTTCTTGGGGATAATGAAATCAAAATTATTTTTTTATTATAAAAATTAAAATGATACAACTAAAACATTTACGAGATTCACAAATATATATTTTCTATTTTCTATTTTTTAAATTACAAAATAATTTAATTTCCTTTTACATGAACACTCCACATAAAAAAGGGCCAAAGGATTTATTCTCATCCAAGGTTTTTCTTAAAAACAAATCCCAACTTCCAAATTTTTATAATCTAATTACCTACTTATTGACTATTTTTTATTTAATTCTTTTAATATTTATGATAAAATAACTAAAATACTATCTTTATTGGAAAAATAATAAATTATAATAATAATATAATTTAATGTTTAAATATAGAAATTTTAGAATTTGAAAAATATAAACAAAAATTTATAATATATTTTAATATTATTCTATTATTTTTTATAATATTTATTTTATTATTTTTAAAATTATTTTTTTATTAAAATATAAAAATATCAATTTTGATCGTTAATATTTAACTATTGATCATTAAATTTAAATATTTAAATTTCATAATATTAAGAATAAAATTTTATCTTTAAAAGAAACCTTAGATGGAAATACATCATTTGGCCTATACAAAATACAATTATTGTATACTTCTAACAAATTAATTTATTTATAAATGATTTGTTTAAAATATATAAATAGAATATAATCCGTAGCCGGGGAAAAAAGGGTTAAGGGTAAAATGGGAATTTCATTAAACTAACACAAATTTATTTTATTAATTAATGAGTGAATTACATGTTCCTACCCAAGGTTTAGCCTTTCACTCCAAAAATCAACCATAAAAAATAACTTTTTACTAAAAAAAAAAAACTATTTTAGAGAATAAAATTCTTATTTTATTTTTTAAAATTATCGTATAATCATAAATTAAAAAATATTAATAAGAATATTTTAAATGTTCAAATTATATAAAAAATCTCTTCTTTTCATTTTCTTTTACCCTTACTTCTTCTTTTATTTTTACATATAGACGTATCTTTACCGTATAATCGTATTTCATAAGGTAAACGATAATTTTTGAAAATATTGAAGGCTTTTTTGAAAAATTTCAAAGATTATTAAAAATTTAAAAATTCTTTGAAAATTTTAAAATATTAATTTATTCACAAATAATTTAAAAAATAATAGTTATATTCTTAAAAAAATTGAACATAATACAATAAATTATAAATATAAATGTCATATCATAATAATTTAATCATATAATTATTTCAAAATATATGAAGACATAAAATATTTTAAAATATTGATTATCAGTATTTAAATATTTTTAAATGTTAAAATGACAAGTCCCAAATATTTGTGTCTTTGCCAAAATTTTTTAAAAATTAATAAATAATAAAGTTATTATTTTATCTATATAATATTAGTGTTTTTATTAAATATTAATTTAAAATGAAAATGTATTATTTATAATAATCAGAAAAAAAAAGAGTCTTCAGTCAAAATTTGGATAATATCTTTGACTCTCTTTATAATGCACGCGATGTCACGCGCACGTAAAAGCTAAAATTTCTTTCCAAAAAAAGGGGTGCTTTATATGCCTTTGCTTGTTATAACGGCCAAGAATATAAAAGGAATATGAAATTATTTTTAAAATAAATCAAATAAAAAATAGGAAAAAATTTATTATTTTAATTACGAACTTAAAAGTAAAAAATAATAATTATATTAAAAATTTATATAATTCATGAAATAATTTTATTTTATTACAATTTAGCTGAAAATGCATATATAAATAATAAATATAATCATTTAGGGTAAAATAATTTTTAGATTATTTTATTTAATTTAAATTATAGATGAGTTTCTATTTTTTAATAATAATGTGACTAAAATAATTGAGAGACTGCAACAACATCCTCTTCAGTGCGCGTGGGATTATCAACACAACATATAAATAAAGCTCCGTGACAAAATAGGGTTTTTTTAATTAAATAAAAAATAAAATGATTAATTTTATAAATATTTAATAACTTCATTAATAAACAATAACTATAAATATGAATATAAGGTTTAAGGTATATTATAATAATCATGAATACAAATATTCTATAAGAATGATTTATTTATTTATATTCAATTTATATTTAAAAATTATGATATTAATTTTTTTAATAAATAAAATAATTCTATAACCAATATGTTAAAAAGGCCGGAGACTTTTGCCCTCTTATAAAAAACATAAATATTTAATTTGAATTTAATCTAGTCCTTATCCACATAAATAAAAACAAAAAAACCAAATAATTTTTTCTTCTTCTATGAAAAAAACTGCACTCTTTACTGATGCGTGTCTGGGGCTTTCCTTCTTTCTAAATAAAAAATCTCTATGTGCCGTAGATCTGCAAACCCTAGATCACTCACTTTTTGTTAGTTTCAATCTTTTTTGCAAATTCTTTGCTTGGCGTAGTGTGTTAGTTGAGGAGGAATAGCAATTATGGCTTGAGTTAGGAGGATTTTGGTGGTGTTTTTTTGAATTGGGTGGGTGAGTGTTTAGTTTTTTTGTGCTGGTATCATTGAAGTGTTTTGAGTTGTGAATTTATGGGTATTTTCATATAGAAGTGTTTTGACGTTGCTTAAGAAATGTTATTATTGAGTATTGTGCGTGATTTTGGAGGTTTTTAGCATTTGGGTGTGAGAATCTGGGTTCTTTATTATTGTAAACTTGTTGCTTTATTGAGTTGGAAAGAGTACATTGATGGTACAACAATTGGGTTTGCGTTAGCCATGATTTTTAGTGGGGTTTTGCACCTTGAATGTTGTTGATTTAGTTTCGGAGAAGTTATGCTTTATAGAACTACTTGTTGAAGAAGAGGAAAGTTGTACGGTGAAAATGTTATACATGTGGGTTGAGTATTGATTTTCAAGGAAGTTTTTTCAAGTGGTGTTGGTGCATAATATGGGTTGCATTTGTTGTAAACCCTCTGCTATTGAGGATAGTAAAGAGAGTCCAAGAGAGTGTCTCTCAAGCAAGGTCTCATCGGACTTAAGAGCATTGAGGGCAACTTCCTCAAGGAGAGAGAATGCATATCGAGTGAAAGATCGATATGAGTGTAATGATGGGAGAACAATGTTGATTGACAAGCAGGTGAATGGGTCTGCTCGGTTGCATGGTGAGAATTTTGAGTGGAAGAGGGAAAGGATGGAATATGTTGCCGCTCAACACCATCCAGGGATGGGTACTATTCCGAAAATTACAGAAGGAGAGCAGGTGGCTGCAGGGTGGCCACCCTGGTTGGCCACAGTGGCAGGAGAGGCAATCAGGGGATGGGTTCCACGCCGTGCAGATTCTTTTGAGAAGCTGGACAAAGTAAGCTTCTGCTTTGATTCAGTAATAGATTAAAAATATTACTGAGATATTTATTTTGTTGTTTAGATTATTGATAAATATACAAGTACATGTGTCTGTGGTATTCATTGAATGCTAGAGTTTTAGTTTGTATTCATGCTACTCCATGGTAAGTTGAATTTCTTGTATTCCATGTGAAATGAACGCAAACTAAAACTTGGAGATATTTTATGTCTGTGGTGTTGTTTTCACTTCATTTTTTTCATCCTCTAATCTTTATGCAATGCAACTTAAGATCTCAGAATAAAAGCATTCTGTCCACTCATGACTTAAGCTAACGCCTGGACATTCTGAGTCTTATTATAGTGTTTAGGTTTTCCAGCAGCCTCTATTTTGTGAGTGGTTATTTAATCTAATTTAAGTTGACATTGCTTGTTGGCTTGTTTCCATACATGGTCTTACAAAATTTATTTTGATGCAGATTGGCCAAGGTACTTATAGTAATGTTTATAGAGCTCGTGATCTCGATCAAAAGAAAATTGTTGCTCTAAAGAGAGTAAGGTTTGATAACTTGGAGCCTGAGAGTGTTCGCTTTATGGCAAGGGAAATTCATATTCTTCGTAGGCTTGATCACATGAATGTAATAAAGCTGGAAGGCCTAGTTACGTCGAGGATGTCTTGCAGCTTGTACCTTGTGTTTGAGTACATGGAACATGATCTGGCAGGTCTTGCCTCACATCCTGGTCTGAAATTTTCAGAATCACAGGTATTTGTGAAAAAGTTTTGTCTTGTTCTCTAGGGATACAACTGTTTTATTACAAGAGTGACAGTGCATTTAATTCATGATCTTTCTACCATACAAATTTAGTATTTTCCTTGCATTTCTGTTGCAGTATGAATTCCTAACATGACAATTACATGGAATATAGCCTGTGAAATATAGATATACTTAGGTATTGATTTCTTTTCAACACTTATTGTTTTGGTCTTCAGGCTCTAATTTTTCATATACTACATTTTGGCAGGTTAAATGTTACATGCAGCAACTTTTACGTGGGCTTGATCATTGTCACAGTCGTGGTGTTCTTCATCGTGACATTAAGGGTTCCAATCTTTTGATTGATAACAATGGAATCTTAAAAATTGCTGATTTTGGTCTCGCTAGCTTCTATGATCCCCAACAAAATCTACCACTGACAAGTCGTGTTGTGACTCTTTGGTACCGGCCGCCTGAGCTTTTACTTGGAGCAACTTACTATGGTACTGCTGTAGATTTATGGAGTACAGGTTGCATACTTGCTGAGTTGTATGCTGGCAAGCCCATCATGCCTGGAAGAACTGAGGTATGAATTATGGAGTTTGCTTCCAACAATTAGAGTTAAGGACTCTTTGCTGCTTGTTGTTTAATCTGGCACCTTTACGTCCGATTTTCAATTTCATTCTTTCTGCTGCAATGCAATCAATTTCATCTTAGGAGTGGGCTCATGGTTAGATTTCCCAATAGTATGTTCGACTTAGCCTCTGTTGGAATTTTGTGGAAAACTACATTCTAATGATCTGCAAAAGGGCTCCTCCATGGAGTTGGTCTATGAACAAGCTTGTATGATTTGGTTGTACACTATTTTTTTTTTTCAGTTACTACCTCTCCAAGGAGCAATGCCTCGATTATGAACTCCTAAGATATCTCCAATATAAATGTGGGATTAGGTGAAAGAAGAGATCCTATGAATAGTTCTCTGCTTTTAATCTTTTGGTAGCATAGTTTTAAGTTATTTTGTTATATTATTTTATCATTCAAGAGTTTGCATTTTTTTTTTTGTTTGTTAGGTGGAGCAATTGCATAAAATTTTTAAGCTCTGTGGTTCACCTTCTGAGGATTATTGGAGAAAATCAAAGTTGCCGCATGCTACTATTTTTAAGCCACAACAGCCTTATAAACGTTGTGTGGCTGAAACATTTAAGGATTTCCCTGCACCAGCTTTAGGGCTTATGGAGACCCTTCTTTCAATTGATCCATCTGATCGAGGATCTGCAGCGTCTGCTCTGAAGAGTGAGGTGTGAAGTTTTTGATAAACCAAATTTTACCGAACCTTTTGAATGTTGCCATAGTTCTTCTATTGAACAAATGTGTGTGCTTGTGTTTTGTTTCTTTCTTTGGGTAATGTTCTTCCATTGTAACTTGCCTTCTAATTAGGTTGATTAATATCCATTTGTTTGCAACCCCCGTGCATTAGTTCCTTTGAAGAGTGAAGATATAACTCTTTTGGTATATTTCTCTTGTTGGTAAATTTTTTGGATTGGCTTATCGGTTCTCAAAATTATGGATAGCTGGGATCTCATTGCCTAGGAATAAGTAATGCTTTGTCTTTTATTCCTGTGCGGTTCTTGTTTTTTCTCTGTCCTTAACTTTATAAATGTACTTGATGCATTATTTTGTAGTTTTTATATTTTTTTCATTTGTTGCAATCATAGTGTTCTTTCATTCTCTTGGTAATTCATCAATAACTTTTATTCCTATCCTGTGTCTGATTGGTGTTTCCTTTATGTTCTCCAGTTCTTTACAGTGAAACCTCTTGCTTGTGATCCTTCCAGTTTGCCAAAATATCCTCCAAGCAAGGAGTTTGATGCAAAAATACGGGATGAGGAAGCTAGAAGGTGCTTGTTCTAACAACTCTGACATAGATTGTCAACATCATTAAAAATTACCTTTAATTCGGATGTGCTCGCTTAAACTATGTAGTTATGAGTTCAATTGTTGATTTTCTCTTCTCTTGAGGCTTCAATTTGTTGGATAGTTACTTCATTTCCTGTTTTTGCTTAGTAAGCTTTTCGGCTGTCCTGAACTTATATACTACTACTGGAGTGCTGATATTAATTCATGCTAGATACTAACAAGATTGTATTTTTTTAATCTATAGACTAGGTGCAGTGGGAAGTAAGGGCCAGAGGCTTGACCTTGAAAGGAAAGGGACAAGAGAGTCCAGAGCCATACCAGCTCCCGATGCAAATGCTGAATTAGTTTTGTCCATGCAGGTAATCAACTTCAAATTAATAAGTCTCCTCCTGTACCATGTTTTCCTACTTTAACGTGAAATGCAGTAACTAGTGCATTCTAGTTGTAAAGCTTCTATGTCTAGTGATAACATAACAATGAGAAACCCTCACAATTTGTTTCTTAATCATGGTTTCGTACCCAAAACAATCATACTGGTGAAGAAATAAATCATCGATCTTGGGGCTGTTCAACTCTGCTGGGTGTTATAAATATAGGAGATTTGTGTTGAAATTTTGCTGTTTAATAGGATAGCCATTTATTATGGTGATGCTACACCATTTTAGTATGAATACTTTCCAATTTCTTCTTCCCCTTTTAGCAATCTAGGCGGCTAAGCCTTCTTTATCCTATGTATGTGATTCATTGTTTCAGTCTCTCTGTTCCATTGCTTTATGTGGTTTGCTTTGTCTCACTTGCTTTAATTTTGATGTGCACACTAATAAAATGGCTTTCTTAATTCAGAAAAGACAAAGCCAGTCCAATTCTAAGAGCCGCAGTGAGAAGTTTAATCATCATCTGGAAGATGTTGCCTCTGGATTCCCAATAGATCCTCCAAGACCATCACATGTGGTAGAATCAACCGCAGAGCTCCAGGGCCATCATCATAAGAAAGTCTCTCATTCAGGGCCGCTGTCTCACCGAGCTGCTTGGGCAAAGGCTGTGAAAAACACAGATGATGCTCCAAAGATTTCTGTCGGTGCTGACCTGCCATTGATGTCTGGTTTAGTGGCAGCAAGGAGGAGTTTATTGTCTGAAGATCGTAGAGATAGGTTTGGTTCTTCACAACAGGAATTTTCAAAGCTAATAGCAAGGTTTCCAGGATCTTTCAAAGAAACCTCAGAATCTTTGATGCAACAGGACCAGAAGCATCACTCTCAAGGTGTTGCTGTTTGTCATCAGAAGGAAGATGGAAGAATTGGCAACAAAGATCCAGTTATGGTTAGTATCACTGTGCCATATTTTCCTCCCAATAATCTGTTTTACAGATTTCTTGATTGACCTCATAAATAATAGGATGAATTAGGGATCTCACTTTATCGGTGCTATATTGAGTTTTTGACTTTTATTGTTTGCTAGCTTGGCTATGGGTCAAAGGGTCCCAAAATCCATTACTCTGGTCCTTTGCTACTTCCTGGCAACATGGATCAGATGCTTAAAGACCATGATCGCCAGATCCAGGAAGCTGTCAGACGAGCACGCCTTGGCAAGGCCGAAGTCAGGAAAGTGCAGGCTGAAGGGAACCGGTTATCAACCAATTCATTACTTGTTTCCGGGCGTTGAGCCGTCTTAAGTAAACCCCTGATGGCAACAAGCATTATCAGGAAGATCACTGCTGAATAATCTGGCTGGTGATTTTCGCTCTCCTCTAATTTGATCTTGGTTGTTAATTGGGCTTTTGTATAGGTGGTGTTTTAGGTAGATGGCTGGCGGCCATGGTTAGCTATGTTAATACCTCACTGAGAAATCTCTCTCCAATTTATCACATCTATTTTCTTTCCACTCGGCGACTGTAATTTCTAAGATCTTGGCCATTCTTGTAGAGCCTATTATAAGCCATAATTTATTTTGGAAATGACTGTCCTATACACCTATTTTGTGATAAAAGGAAGTAATTTATTTTAAGCTTTATGCTTCAGAAATGTTGCTCTATGGAGTGCACAATGCTAGACTCTGCCATTTCTCTCACCCAAGACACTCATTTCTCCATTGGAAGAACTCCCTACCCATATAAGATCTCGATAAAGGTTCCGAACTCCACACTTGTTTGATCATTGGAAACATCTTTTACCTTCTCAATCACCCTTTACAAAAATCAGCTTCCTGCTCATAGTCTAGCCTTCATCGTTGCACCATCCTCAGACTTTTGATTATGCAGATAATTACATTAACAATGGCTTCTTCAATGATGAAGAAGCCTTTCCTTCCATGCTATTGCTGGAGATGGAAATTGACCTCACTTATGGTTTAGTTGTTCAGGCATATATTCCCAATTGCAATATTGCTTCAAAAAACAGTGATTTTGTTTGGATTGAAAGAATAAAATTTGCTTTCAAAATCTATCCAAAAAAATCTGAAAGATAAGAGATACAAAAAATGTGGACAAAAATGTGCGGCAGAAATTATTTGTGCACCTTACCAAAGAAGCCCTATGGATGTATTTTGCATAAAAGTGACATTTGATGGTCCCTGTTCCCGATTCTTTGTATCGGCTACTATTTCCCATGTAATCATGCAAAACAATAGGTTCCCGCAACCTTTCAAGTTGGAAAATGACATTTTGTATCTTCCATCAGACATTGTCAAGAAAATTAATTAATTTTCAGGATAAACATGCTAAAAATACAAAAATACTCTTCATAACTTTTAATATTGATTAAACATAAATAACATTTTGCTTTCAAACTTTATTAAATACATTTTCACCCCTATTATATAAGAAGAAATTTTCATTGCGACTCTAACCCGACTCTCAATCGTAATTGGTGTGATTATATATTTGGGACCGGTTAAAGTTTAGGTTAAGGTCTTGGATTTTTTCAATTGAAAATAGAACTTTAAGTGATAAATTTTAAGTCGATTTCAAAATTGTAATTTGTGTGTGCTTTAGTGAGTAAGTGAATCTAATCCTACAATATTTATATATTTATTAACTAATGAAAATATTTTTTTGATCATTAAAATTAACAATTGACTTATGATGGAAGGTGAAAAAAAAATCATGTCTCAACTTTAAAAGCGTGGAACTTAGCAAAATTGAGAAATAAACATTTGTTTAAATAAGTAGGAAGAAAAACACTTATGAGATAAGTGCTTCTTTCCCCCCGTTTTTTAAATATTTCAATATTGATTCAACTTGTAAGTGTTTCATGGTATTATACCAAAGCAATTTGCGCACTTGTAGAAAGGATTTTCATTTGAAAGTATTCTTTTGACAAATTAATTAATATAATCCACAAGTGGATAATATAATGATTTACATCTCTAGTTTCTAATTGCATGTTGGCTTCCAATTGCCTAGATGGGTTGCTCATGTGGATGAGCATCTTGATTTCTGGTAGCAACCCCTCCAATATGGGCAACAACTACTTAAGTAAGGCTTGTTACATTATGTTGCTCAATCAAGGTGGTTGTAGTGCTTTTGGAGGCATTTTTGGTTATACAAACCATAAAGTATGCTTTTATTTTTTTAAAATAAGAGTAAAAGATAAGCTTTGCTGAAAAACATGAGAGAGCTTTTCAGAAGCTCTCTTTCTAGCATTAAACATGTTGATACAGGAAATTACACTAATGTGATGACATAATAATTTCAGAATATTACGTAATACATATGGAGGGAAGATGAAATGTAAAATAAGTGTAATAATAACACAAAAGATTTTTAAAGTGGTTCGATTGTTAGACCAAAACCTACGTTTATTGTTATGTTATTACTTTTTTAAGAATGTATTTTTAGAAAACAATTACAAAGAGGGTTTTTTTTTTTTTTTTTTTTTTTGTTATTAGTTGTTTGTTTTTCCAATTGTGAAGTGAGTTAGAATAGATAGAGAGAGCAAGATTTGGGAGAACATTCAAAGAGATTTTTGAAGTTCAAAAGATTGGTCCCTTGCCCCTCTTTCTATTTTCAAAGTTCAAAACATGAAACTTAGATGCTTTGCTAATTCTAAATGTTTATTTGTTTTGGGTGACATGTGTGTCGATCCTAATAATACACGGGTACTGTTAGGATCGGTACACACTAAAGGTCGTTAGATGTGGCACCACCACTACATTATATTTGATGTGATATTTGTTAAATAATCGATTTAATCACTTTGTATTCAATGCATCATTTGAATAATTTATCACTTTGTATTAAATATGACATAAACCACTGAATGGCATGGTGATGGTTATGCCTAGTTGTATATTCTGACAACTTGAATACCTTATCTGACAGTAGACATGCGAGTATGATTAAACGACTTAGAATGCATCTTATTTAAGAGAGATTTAACTTTTGAGGTAAATAATTGTACATTCATTCTTTGTAACAACATAGGCATAAGTAGTGTGAATTACTTGGTCCCAATGTTAGTTTTGTTCAATAACTATTAGTGGCGGTCCATCTCAGTACACCGTTTTAAAATTTATTTCTTATATAATCTTTGTCCCCCATAACTTCTTGACTTGTCTTAATTGCCCTTACTTTCACATATTTATATTTTTATTTAAACCAAATGATTCATATCATTGAATCGTATTTGTATCATATCAATTTCGGATTCAAATTGAAGATTTTCAATACTGATCTAATTCAAAATAAAATTGTATCAAAATTTCTCAACTTTAAACGAATTGCAATATTTTTAGATTTACTTGACTTAATTTAAATTAACCCAAACTATGTAATAAGTAATGTTATATTAAAATATGACATATAATGATATGATTATTATTAAACAAAACACTTTATCAAATGCTAAAAAATAACATGATTTGTTACAAAATAATACATAAAAATACTTGATGTTTGATGATTGTAAAATAAAAGCAATTATTTATGTATAAACACGATAATAAGTTGTGTCAGACCAAATCTGATATGACCCATGGTACCACAAGTTGTGTTGTGTCAAGGCTCGTTAATTGGCGAGTCTTATGGGTTGGACCCACTCATTAGCATGCCAAGACCCGAGGCACAATTCGAGATCCTTTAGATTGTGCCCCCACAGGTCGATCAATGTATTTTTGCAAAGTGACCTTTGGATGAGGCTTGTAAGTTAGCCTAATACGATCTATAAAAAATAATAAACATGACCACAATTTTATGAGTCGTGCCAAAAATAGGGGATCCGAACTAGGTTATAGGCTAGTCTAACCCTATTATCATGTCTATTTATGTAAGTTGAAATAAGTAATATATATAAAAAAAAAAATTATTATAAAAGAAACAAATAACAAAACTAACCTAATTTTCCATTCTAATTGCCAAAATAGTGAATGGGTGATTCAAATTTGGTATTTGTTAAAATAATGCTGATTTTTCTTTTGTTTATTCTAATTAGTAATAAAGATTTTGTAGATTGAAACTTTGTCTATCAAGTAAAGAAGATAATGCATATTGAGAATTTTTTATTATTGTCATGTTATATAATATTTTGTTTAAAATTTTTAGGTTAGTTCGAATCAATTTGAGTTGACTTCATGTTTACAATAATTCGAACCAATTTTGTTTGAGTTAACCCTAATCTGATCTGAACTATATTTATATCAAAAATTACAACTCATGCTTTAGATTGTGCCTTCACAAGTCGATCAGTGTATTTTTGCAAAGCGACCAATAATTTTATATTATATATATTTTTAATTGTTTATTATTTTTTATAGATCGTATCATATTAACTTACAAGCCTCATCCAAAGGTCTCAAACATGGCCTACTAATCTTGTATGAACCATAATTTTGTGAATCATGGCAAAATTAGGGATTTAAACTGGGTTATAGGCCAGTCTAACTCTACTATCATGTCTGTTTATGTAAATTGAAAGAAGTAATATTCAAAAAAAAAATTATTATAAAAAAAACAAATAACAAAACTAACCTAATTTGATCATTCTAATTGCCAAAATATAGAATGGGTGATTCAAATTTGGTATCTCTTAAAATAATGTTGATTTTTTTTTTTTTATGTTTATTCTAATTTTTAATAGAGATTTTGTAAATTGAAACTTTGTCTATCACGTAAAGAAGATAATGCATATTGAGAATTTTTTATTATTATCATGTTATATAATATTTTGTTTAAAATTTTTAGATTAGTTCGAATCAATTTGAATGGACTTCATGTTTACCATAATTCGAACAAATTTTGTTTGAGTTAACCCTAATATGATTTGAACTATATTTATATAAAAAATCACAACTCTAATAGAATTTTTTCCGTATCGTACGATATTATATTCACGTGTTATATCGAAATTTGTCAGGTTTACCTTTATTATATATTTGGATAATTACATTTGTTTTTAATCCTCATTTTATGTTTGAAATGAATTTATATTTATGTTAGTATTATATGCATTTGTATTAAATATTAATTTAGATAGGAATGAAGATATATTATAAATATTTATTAATTTTAATTTAAAATAATATAATATTTATAATCACTCAATGAATGACCCTTATCCAACAGGAAATTTTTTCTCGATTCAAGGAAAGGAAGTAGTACTTTGCTGGAAATGCATATGGAAAATGTTTAATATCTAAATAAAGCTAAGGTTGGATGTTGATATATCATCTAAATAAGGTAATTATGAGAAAGACGAAAAATTAAGGGATCATTTTAATATGAAAAACGGAGAGACCTTAATTTGCAAATCCTCACTCCTTCTTCTTTGCTGATTATTCTCTAAACCTGATCCCTACGGCGTCTTTTCTTTCAGTTCTCTGACAAAATTTCATCTTCATCTTCCTAAACGACAAGTTCTAATTTTTATTGATGTTTGTGGATGAAGTGAAGACTGAAAAGCCACCTACAAGTCAGCTCCTCTGAACTGGGACGTGGGAGCTTCGATTTTTAAATACCCAGTCCATGATTTTACTGTAGACAATAACAAGGATCTGATCTTGAGTATGATTCTAAAGTGCGTGCTATTTCATAATCAAAACTGAATCTTTTTTTCGAGATTCAGTTCATCTACGTTACATAATCAAAACTAAATCTTTTTTTAAAGATTTTTTACGTCGTTAAGAGCCAAGTTATTGTCATTAAACCGCTGAATTGCGTGCTTAATCGCATGCTAATTATTTAATAATCACCACTTTCTTCTTTGGGTAACAAATTTCCTGTTTTTTGCCTTTTTAACTTGTTTGCAGAATATAATATTTCTCACATTTTCATTTCATGGCCCACTAGATTATTTAATTTATGTATTTGGCCAATATCTATTGTTGTACTATAGGTTGTATTTGTGCCACGTAGCCTAGATGGAAAAATATTAACTAAGTTCCTGATGTGCATGAGGGGAAACATTTGTTTTTTCAACAGACGGTCTGGGTTTTTCGTGGGTAGTTTTTCGTTTGTTTGTTTGATTTTGTTTCTGAAAAAAAATTCAGAATTTTATGAGGCTGTGAAGCTTTTGTTGTCCACGCTTAACAGTGTAAACTGAAAGTCTTTTTGGTTGTGTGGTTCTTTTTTCAGGTTATCTTAGCAAGATCACAATAATGATCCCATCTAGGTTTTATTATTATTATTTTTTTTTGCTAATTAATCCCATCTAGGCTTTACTGGTAAGTATCTATTTCTTTAGCTTATGTGTATTCTTGTCATTATTAAATTATCATCTATTGAAGGGTTTTTGTAATTTTCTTGGTGCTGTTGCACTGATGCTTTTTGATGTTGGTGCTGGAATTGCATGCATGTGTTCCAGGTTATGTTGTGACATGGGTTTGTGCATTTTGGAGTAGTTGCTGAGTTTATTGAGTGTTTTGTTGATTGGTGGTGCCGGTGGGGTGGTGGGAAAAATTTTCATGCTGAGAGTTTCATGTTGTTTGCTTTTGTGTGAGTGTCTAACTGGGTCCAGTGTTTATGTTTTTGGCGCTGAGGGTTTAGGTTGGCCGAAGTTTATAGATGTTTAACAGCGTATTTGGAAATGAGTTCTTGATTGAAAATGGTAGCGATGGAGTTGAGGGGGTGTGGTAGAAACTGGTTAATTCATCGTTTTCTTAGATGTGCGTATATTGGTCTTCATGCAGCCCTAGGTGGATGACAATGGAAGGTTCTTCTGACTCTGCTTGGCAGGAATCTAATAGTTCCAGGGCATTGAATACTTCTGGACCTATACTCCGTTATGCGGAAAGAGTTGGGGATTCAGTGGATACATCACATGATTTTGGGTTTATAAAGGAGAGTGATAGAGTTGCGCTGGCTCATAATGATCCTCTGAGAAACCAGGGTGGTTTATCTGAGGTTTGTGAGGATGATGCGGCTATCAACCCTTTTGTTCATGCAATAGAATGGGGTGATGTTAGCTTGAGGCAGTGGTTGGATAGACCCAAACGAGTCCTGGATGTCTTTGAATGCTTGCATATATTTAGGCAAATTGTGGAGATTGTAAATGTAGCACATTCACAAGGAATTGTTGTTCATAATGTTCGGCCATCATGCTTTGTCATGTCCTCATTTAACCATGTGTCTTTCATTGAATCTGCTTCATGCTCCGATTCTGGGTCTGATTCTTTTGAGGAAGGATTAAATAGCCAAAATTTGGAGGTTAAAGATTTATCTTATCCGTTGACCTATGACATGGTTCAGCGAAGCAGAAGTTTAAGAAGTGAAGAGATTCAGCCATTGAAAACTCAAAAAAATGCTTTGTCAGAGGGTAGTTGCATGCAATCAAGCTCAATATATGGAACCCATATTACTTCAGCAAACAAGACCGAAGAAAACAAAATCTTGGATACAACGAATATGGAACAAGTTGAAGAAAGGAGGCAACCATTTCCAATGAAACAGATTTTACTTATGGAGACAAATTGGTATACTAGTCCTGAAGAAGTTGCTGGTGCTCCTGTTTCCTGTGCTTCAGACATTTATCGTTTGGGTGTTCTTCTTTTTGAGGTATGCAAAAAAGATGCAGCAACTTTTTCAATATGTACTAATGCTTGAAACTGGAATGGACTGCTAAATCTGATGTTTGGTTTCCTTTGTGCTTTTATGTGATTATGTGATTTCTCTGTAGTTATTCTGCCCATTTAGCTCAAGAGAAGAAAAGACCACAACTATGTCTAGTTTGAGACATCGAGTTCTTCCTCCTCAAATGCTGTTGAAGTTTCCAAAGGAAGCTTCCTTTTGCTTATGGTTACTGCATCCTGAGCCAATTAGTCGTCCAAAAATGGGGTGATTTCTTCTCACATTGTGCCTTTTACATACACAATAATTTAATCCTTCTTATACCAATGTCTGGCATGTGTACCTCTTTAATTTTAGTTTTACTCCACATCACACATCTTTGATTTTCATTCACCATTTTGTGGTTAACTTCTTCTTAAAGATATTTGTTGACTTGGAAACTGCAGAATTCAATTTAAATGTAATTTTTAGGTGACTGAATTTTGTTGCAACTTTATTCTTCTGTCTTAAAATGTGAGATAAAATCCTTTTACCAAGGTGCTTTGAGGTGATTGCATGTTTCTGTGCAATCACAGAAGCTTAAAAGTTTGTATCTTTCCTTTTAAAAATTTAAGAATAATGAATGCACAAGGCTTGTGCTAACTTACTAAAGTAGTTTGCATTAGCATGTGTTAATATTAATTGAATTCCCTGTGTAATTTGATTATGAATTTGTTTTCTTTTGTGACCATATGTGAAAAATTATTTGATTGTTTTTTAAATCATAATAGGAAGATTATCATCATTATTTTTGGAGTATATAAATTAAATGGAAATTGGTTGGTTGAATGTAAGAATGGGGGATGGACTTAGGAATTTTTTAAACCAGTCTAATTTTAGCTGCCTGAGTGTGTTTGTTCTAGATTTCTAGCATAGAATACAGCTTCAGACCTGCCCCTACTAATTAGGAGATAGGTTCATGTCCAAGTCAGGTAATTGATGTGTCAGCACTGATAACATGAACTGATTGGACATAATCTAGTTTGATTTTTTTTGCTTCTATAAGATTTGCATAATCACCTTGTAGTAATTTTATTGATAGATGTTGCTAGAGTCTTAACCAATTTCTTATCCAAACTGATGTTTATATTGATTGAATGAAAGAAATGCTGTATCAGCTTAATGCAAACAACTTGATTGCCAACATACAAACAAAAAATAAACCAAGTTTTTGGCAAATTTGAGAGTGCCAGAACCCGCCCATCAATGAGCCAACTATTCAGATTTTTTCCTCCTTTTTTCTCTCCTACAAATTTGTTTTTATACTGCTACTCATGAGTCCCCATTCCACCCCTTTCTGTCACCTTGCCTCATGGCCCACTGTTTGTGATTTAATAACAAGATCTCCACCTCAGTAGCATGCAATTCTCCCCTTTCCTTGCCCTTACGGTTCTTCTTGTACACCTTCACAAAAGGTCTAACTATACTTTGAAGTATCACCTTGTCCTTAAGGTGAGGTGTTGAAAGTTGTTTCTTCGCTTGAACCAAATTGATCAATGTTCTAGCATAAATCATATAGGCCAACAATTGCAACATTATCGTAACGCTTGGATCAAATTGTACCATCTTAAAATTGTTTTACATAAGTAGAGCCATATTAGCATCTTGATATGTAACAACATTTAAACTTTAAATTTGCTCAAGTCCTAGATGCAATTGGTAATTCAAACCCTTGAGTATCAGTTGCATCACTATTAGAAACTGCAACTTCCATATCTCTGGAAGCAATTTTTTTCAAATAGCTTTGAATCATAAGAGAGTTGCTATAATACATCATACCCCGAACTCTTTAGTCTATTGTTTGTCCACGATAAAAGCCCAAAAACATAGTTTAAGAATATTGTTGGGACTATCAAAAAGTTAGTGTCTACAGAAGTCTTAACAATACCAATTTGAAAGTTCCTTCACTCATCTGGATATGTTTTCTGGAGGTAAAACAAAATTGATATTCCTTTAGAAGTTTAGCCATACTATAAAGCACCATTTTAGAATAGTATACGGTGAACACACTGAAGGGAAAAATCTCATGAACATGCTTCGTTGTAGCATCACCATAAAAAAGAAATTTGTGTAAAACACCTACTCCTAGCCTCAAGATTTTTTGTATACTTGAAGCAAAATCTTTTATAGTTAATATCTAGTATACTGTTTTGACTTGTACAACAATATGATCATCTCTTTTTTGTATGATCATCTTTTGAAATCCTTCCTTGGAGTTGGGCCAGGTTAAGAAGGTTTTGGTTGAGTTGGATTTGATTGTGTGAGTCTGGTTGGAGTTGTTTGTATAATTGGGTTGGGTTGGGTTTATGGAGTATGAGTTTGGATTGTTTGTATAAGTGGATTGGATCTAATTAATAGAGTGGGGGTTAGGGTTTTGTATGTGTTGAACCCCAATAAACTTAATGGCTAATTTAGAAGGGGGTGAATAGGATTTTCGAAAACTTTTTTTAACTTTAAAGCTTTTCATCCATAACCAATTTTGTGTAAATAACTAAGCAAACAATTAATCAATCATATATAAAACATATAAACAAAATAAAGAGAGAAGAAATTGCTCAACTCATTTTTTTGTGGTTCAGAGCTTCTCTACAAATTTTCTACGTTCACTCTTTTAAATAACCTTGCTTGAAGTTTTTTCTTCACTATCTTCAAACGTAAAAAATACAATAGGTTTGATACAAAAAATTTTGCCTTTCACACTAGTTTTGATACAAGAGATTGCGCCTTTTACAATAGTTTTACAGGATTTCGTCTAACTATTAGTTTTATGAGATTGAGTCCTTGGGTTTTGGATAATAAATAGAAAGAATGAAATTTGCCTCTACAAGGCTGATACAAAATTTAAGCTCAAACACTCTCTCAAAGAGTTACAATAAAGTTTAGAGAGAGATAGAGTGAAGAATTGGAGAATAGAAAGAATAAGAACCTTCTCTCTGAACTTCCTTCCTTCAAATTAGCTTGCATATATAGGATTTAGAGAAACTAGCTGTTGCAATTGATTTGAGAATCATTGGAGTAAAATCTAGGTAGACGCACGGTCGTGCTCTCGACACTAAATGTAGTCTAATGGTCGATTTTTTCATATCACATCATCCAAGTACAAGCGTGTGCTTCACACATACAGTTGTGTGTCTGCATATCTTCAAGGCTTTAGATTTCTAGAAGGTCACACGGGCTTGCAACATGATATCCCTCATGAGCATCACACGTTCACGAATTTTACTTTACGCGGTCGTGTGTAATTTTTGCAGGGGCGTGCTTCTAGTGATGACTATTGACCTCTGCACATTTAGACTTGCACGGGAACTTTAGTAATGCATCTTCACTTTAATGACACTCGATCGTGTTTTTAGCAGTTGCACGGTTGTGCATCCTTGCATCTTATTGCATGGACACCTGTACGACTAATCGACTCATGTGTTCCCTTTATATAGGATAAATACGGTCATGTTGCCAAGACACCCATAATTGTATGTCTGGCCAAACCTACAAAATAAATAACTTTTTGTCCTCATTGTCATGACTCAATTTATTCAAGGACAAGCTAGATATTTTAAAATAGTTTTTTATCAAATCAAAACACACATGGGTCTAGCAACATGTATTTGTGTTTGATCTATTTGAATGTGGGTTGGAGTGATACGGGTTTGGGTTAGGTGTATGTGATATTTGAGTTGGAGTGGACCAATTTATTTTTGGGTTGGGTCTTGGGTTTGGGTTAGAGTGTTAGTAGTTTAGCGGGCTAAGTTCTAGGTTGGACAACTGAAAAGGTAGTTGGGTGGAATTTATCATAAGAATTGGGTTTGGGTTAATTTGCTAATCTAATAATTGGAATTGGGTTGGATTCATTTTTTGGGTAGGTGTAAAGTATATATGGGTTAGTGTTATATGGATTGAGTTTATGGATATTTAAGGAGTTCGGTTGGGTTAGATTGAATGTTGTATTGGAATTGGATTAAAATATTGAGATTAGTTGACTAGAATGACTTGTAGACTTGAAATAGAAAGGGTGTATTTAGATGGGTTGCATGTTGGTGTTTATGGTACACAATCAAGTATAACATAGGGAAAATAACAGTTAAAATCTTTATACATAATAAAACATATATATGGTCCATAAACATAGCACAAGATCCATTTAATAGCATTATATTACAAACATGCCTTATCAAAGCATCAATAGGGAGTTTTAAGGATTACATACCTATGCATGCTACTCATTTGTCTTTTAAATCATTGGAATGGTGTTGAGAGTTGCTTCTAACCCAAGCACAGGATAACACCTCAATATCCACATGAAGAATGAATGAAGGAGGCTTAAACGTGCATAAGAAGTCTGCTAGAATATGGTAGGGGTATAAGGTGAACAATTGTGCGTTTAGAAAATGCAAGACCGTTCATCATGATGCTTGGCCATGCGGTCTTATCCCATATAATTTGTAATTATCCCGGTAAGAGCAATTCAATAAGTCCCATGGATAAGATCAACCTTGGATAATGCATAGGTATGCATTGACTGTGCACGAGCATGTATATGACCTAACAAGTATCTATTCTCAACCTTATCTTTATTCGATTTGTATAAAGTCAACAATACACAATCTTTAGCAAATCTATTCATGTTTGGATTATTTCTCTTTGGTACTCCACTCAAAATTGACAATCCAAATATCGGACCTAATTCATCTCAAATAATGCAATGTCTTCAAATTTTGATTAATTTTTATTATGTGTGATCCATAGGCTCTCCATTAAGTTGGTAGTACATGAATTCCTATCAAACCCACAATCTAGTAACCACTTGTACATAGACCATTATTGGCCTCTAACAAGGCATCATGGTCAATCGAACAATGACATGTCAGTGATTGACTCTGAACCTTTCAACAATATGGTTATTGTACAATGTGATGCTTTTGTCATACAATATCTCTTCAAGACTAAGACATAGAATTAGTGTTCACCTTAAGGAATCCTCAATATGCAAGAATTAACATTTGTACTGACGATCAAACGATATTGGTTTGAGCAACAACTCAATCCTATTATGGCCAAAGATTCAAGTGGTTGTCGATACCTCGTCAATGGTTCTATTAGAGATTTGCTTTTGTGCACGAGAGTAACTAATGCTTTTTTAGTCCACACAACCTTTATAAACCTTTCAATATGGCCAATCACCATCATTTTAGCAACTTGTTCTCAAGGACTACATTGAGTTGGTGTCAAATTATATCGATAATTGAATAAGACAGTTTGGTGACCTCAAGTCGAAGGATTATATGTACCACCATTTGTTAAAAGATGTGTTTCATAGACACTGAAGCATTCATCTGTACAAACTCCTCTTGGTAGGTCGATTTAATAGACACGTCTACACAATATACACCCATGTGTTACACCAAAATGTCTTTGAACAATTTGACGCATGAGATTTGTCATCACTTTTCGATAGGGTTGTTTAACACTATGATAGTCCTAAATATATATTAAGTTGTATACTTGATAGTTTAGGATATAATCAAAATAGGAAAGTAGAATTCAAGTAGGATACAATTAGGAAAGTGTACTAGTGTATATATTTGTATCTCTTATCAAATGCAATACACACAGAAATTCATTCAATAAAAT